>JAPSGF010000062.1:4712799-4748184 GCA_035772895.1 Perdix hodgsoniae | reverse complement strand
G
The DNA here is from genome assembly GCA_035772895.1 of Perdix hodgsoniae. Classification (NCBI taxonomy): domain Eukaryota; kingdom Metazoa; phylum Chordata; class Aves; order Galliformes; family Phasianidae; genus Perdix; species Perdix hodgsoniae. Next base: position 4,748,183 of record JAPSGF010000062.1, on the reverse strand, counting down.
GGGTGGATATTGTCCTGTTTTCAGCTGGAATAGAGTTGATTCTCTTCATAATGGTTAGACTGATGCTAAGTTTTGGCTCTGGGAGAAAAACAGCCTTGATAATATAGTGATATTTTACTTGTTGCTGAGCAGTGCTGCACAAAGCCAAGGACTTTTCAGCTTCACATGCTATCTTGCCAGCAATGGGTCTGGGGGGGTGCAAGGAGCTGGGAGGGGATGCAGCTAGGACAGCTCACCTAAACTGGCCAAAGAGATGCGACTTTGGTGTGGTGCTGAACTGCAAAACTGGGGCAAGTTGGCTGGGACTGGGTCACTGCTCAGAAACTGACTTGGTATCAGCCATCGGATAGTGAACAACTGCATTGTGCACCACTTGTTCTGTATGTTCTTGGCGTTTTGTTGTTCTTTTTTTTTCTTTCTGGTCCCTTAAACTGTCTTTATATCAGCCCACAGGTTTTACCTTCTTTGGATTCTGTCCCCCATCCCGCTTGATGAGAATTGAGTGAAAGGTTGTGTGACGCTGAGCTGCCTGCTGGGTTAAAACACAGCACATAGTAAAGAGTATAATTATTAATAGTTTGCAAGAGATGGTTCCCAGAGTACGGAGATGACAGCAATACTGAGTACAGATACCAGATTAATCTCCCAAGCAGTGAGTTATACAGTAACACTGTGAGATAGTAAGCAGCCCAAGAGGGAGCACAGACAGCAAGTGTTCCATAATGCAACTGTGAGAACAAGCACGACAGCTCTGAAAGTAAAAGGATCGACATTGTCACCAACAACTATTAAACTAATGTAATGGTTGTTACACTTTTGTTTCAACAGGCTCTTGTCAGATTTGTTGTTACCTCAACCTTCAAGCTCCATATTGGGCACCCAGATGGTTTAACCCGGCTGTGAGCTCAGCACCGTGCAGCTGTATACTCTCTCCCCCCACAGTGAGGTGGGGTAGAGGATCAGAAAAAAGGGAAGACTTGTGGGTTGAGATAATGACAGTTAATAGGACAGAAAGGGAAAGAAAATAATAACAGTAGAAGAATATACTGAACATGTGATGCAGTTGCCCACTGACCAATGCCCAGTGGGTCTCTGAGCAGCAGTTTCCCCACTTTTATAGTTCAGCACAGCACAATATGGTAGGCAATAACCCCTTAGCAAGTTTGGGTTAGATGTCCTATTTCTGTCCCCTCCAAGCTATCTGTGTGCACCCCTCCCCAGCCCCTTTTTTTCAGGACAGCATGAGGAGCTGAAATATCCTATGCACAGAACTATACCAGCTACTAGGAAGGAAATGAATTCAGTCCTAGCTGGTAGCAGGACACTTGTCTTGGAGTCTTTCTCAGATGCTACCAGCAGAGAGGTAGAAACTTTTGCCTGTATAAAATGATGTAATTTTATCTTCCATTTAATCTACACTCTCAAGAATTGTCTTTAGTCAAAACAGTTGGAAATTTCATCAGTCTTCTTACATTACAAGTTTTCCTTCCCACTTTTCTACAAAAACTTCTCGTGTTATCAGTGAGCTGACTTTTAAGACCTGCTAGTTAAATATTTGCCTTCCTCTTAGAGGCAGAAACCATTAGCTTTAACTGCTTTCGCATTTCTAATTGAATAGCTGGAAAGGTTGACTGAAGAAAGGTAAAGTAAGGGTCATAGCATCTGCTTGACAACTCAACTGTTGTCATTTAACATTTCCCAATAGGAGAGAAACTGTTTATTGTCTAAGCAGAGATTTAGGGCTTTGGGTGTTGTTTTTTTTTTTAATTAAGAAGAGCAATCAGAAAATAGTCTCGTGTGTTTCTGTGTCCAGGATTATTATTCTGTATAGGATGCTGAGTGAATAGCTCTTTGTACTAATGGTCTTGCTTACTGTTATTATTATACTGTCACGTAGTTACTGTTTTATGTGAATTGGAAACAGCTTCCTCTCTTCCTTGCCTTGTCTTTTCTTGCTGGGGCTTGTAGTCCTCCTAGTGAATGGTACTGTGAGGAATGAAACAGTATTGTGTTGCTTAACAGAGCCGAATCCCTACCCTTTTGAGTTGCAAACTAAATGAATGTTAATGACACAGGGAATGATGGGCCAGTTGAATTTGTTAAATCAGGTAAGGGAGAAGTATTACTAAATATTTACACTTTGCCTATTCCTGCAGTTTTATGTATACAGTAGTTAACATGCTGCCTGAACGTCAGCTTTGAGTCATGGTAGAAAATAGTGGTGGTCTTCAGTTCAGGAGTTTTTGCTTCCCTTTTAGTCTTCTATTACACAAATAAGCTCTTTGCAGAACTGTTGTTTAATTTACACTTAGCAAATATATCCAATCTTAAGTAATTTCTCTGCTTCTAGAACTTAACTTTTCTTTCAGTTCTTACATGAAACAGTCATCTTTTTGTACCAATGTAATTCCTTTTTGTCCTTGTTTTCTTCTTTCCACGAAAATCAAAGGACAAAAAAGTGCTGTCATCTTTTACTAGATGCCTTTAAGAGGGTATTTTTGGGAAATGAGGTTGAATTTGTTTCTGAATTGTCTGACCATATGGTCCTCAAATGCAGAACCTTTTTTATTATATCTGGGTAAACTTTAATGCTCTTTGGTACTGCCTGGAGAAAAAATGGGAAGGCTGTGGTTTTAACTTGGAGGTTCAAAAGTATATAAGGGTTGGTTTTTAGCAGCAGCTTCAAGAATGTCTGCAAAAAGTACTACTAAAGGCAGTCTTTATCATTCTAACTACGTGACTGGAAAATTAGCATTTGAGCCTACTTTATAGGAAAATGTTATTGTGCTTAAATGTCTTTAATCAACCGTTAGCATCCACTGTATCTGGAACCTATTAGGTTTCCTTTGTATTAATACAGAATGGTGAGTCCCAAGGGTAAAAAAAAATCCAGCCCTCAGACTACTAACAACACTTCTAAATGATTATATTTGCAACTGAGAATGTTTACTCCATTCTGTCACATGCTAATGTAATTTATATCAGCTTGTCGTGTGGTTGATTGCATCATACATAAACGTTTTATTACTCTGTTAGGTTATGTCTGGAGAAGATATTGCTACAATGCATTATCCAGTCAAGAACTTTGTCAGGAGCTGATGCCATCCATGCTCTCAAACCTTTCTACTTTGCTGTGCATCCAGATTTCTTTGGCCAGCATCCCAAAGAGAGGGTAAAAATCTTGCAGTGGGCTTTCTTTGTAAATGTGACATATGTCAAAGATGGGAGTGATCTGTTTTCTGCGCTGTCAGAGTGGAGAAAGCACTGAGGCTGAAAACAGTTGTTATGAAAGAGCAAAAGGAGGCATTGTTTCTTTAAGGCATCTGTTCTCATTAAAAATAAACTGTTTTTTTTAATTTACGAATTATATTTTCTGTTTAGTTGTGATGAAAATATGAAATTCTTCCAGCCTAATTTATAATGCTTACTGCTTGAAAGGCTGTGTGTTATGTTTGAAATCAATTGATTTATTTTTTTTAAGCTCAAGAGCCTTAAAAATGAAGTTTGTGCAGGAATATACAAGTATGTACATCATGCAGTGAATTCGTGCAAGATAATTATTCATTTATGCTGAAAATATGAACTGTATGACTACTCAGTAAGAGCAGCTGGCAGATGGTAAAAACAAATTCTACATGTGAGATTGAAGAGGTTTAGATGAGAACTGGCCACATTTGTAATTCTTTTTTTCCTTTTTTTTTAACAGGCAGTGAATGAAAACTCTCTGAAGAGGTTAAATGGCTACTTGGAGAATCTACAGAAACCAGGATTTCACTCCTTTAAGCCAACTCAGCTTACCTTTTATGTAAGAGAAAGAGAACCAAACTCTTCTAATGTTCAAGAATCCTTCGGTACTTCAGGTGCTTTTATATCATGCAGAATGTATCTTCCTGTATTAAAATTCTTTAAGAAAGGCCATTGCTTAACCGTGTGCAGTCACAGTGACTTTTCAGCTCTGAAATTCAATGGCTTTCAAACCACGAAAATGTGTATTAGCTAAGACTATCTCAAGTAGTTAAACAATTTGAACTTTAAAAAGCATTGAAAGAATGAGAATTTGAGATTGAGATCAAGTGACAGTATGATGAAGTGGAAGACATAGTTGTCAGTTATAGTTGTTGTGCTTTTAGTACCATTATTTGTGTTTAACTGGAACTACAGTAGGGTCTTTGTTTTTACTGAAGGCAGTGTGTAGTACTCAGTATCAGGGTGCTTATAGGATCAGCAGGAATTGATTCTGAAATCAGAAGGTCTGCGTTAATAACTGAAGTTTGAATTTGCTGCATGGACGCTTAGCTTTGAGACTACAGACAATATTGCCACACTTCAAATACAACTTTTGATTAATTTTGTTTTTCCTATTTATCTCTGCTGGATCAGTATGCCTTATTAAGGGAAGAGTTTCATATTCTGTATTCTGCTGGTCAAGAAGCATGAGCTAATAGTGAGAGACTCCAGTAAAAGAAAACAATCATACTGTACTCAAGAAAATAGTAGCAGTATGTTCAGTCTATTTAAAATAGTGATTGAGCAGTTTAAAAGCTTCTGCTTTTTACTCCAGGACTGGCTTGCTATCTGGTGGGGCAATCAGTCCAAACACTTAACTACTGGACCTTAGTTTTACCCAGTGTGCAAGTGTAGTGTTCTGTTCTGAAGCTTTTCTTCGTGGTCTGTGAAGAGCTGTTACGGTACTGCATTTCCATCCTAAATTCTGTGCAAATTGATGATGAGTACTAATAGAAATTCTGTGTTGAACTGCCACTGCTAATGCAAAAACACTTTCTCATGGGTTTTACTGCATCTATGGCTAGGTTTTCAATTTATCCATTCGTTCAGTTGCTTAAAAATGTTTATGGTTTTGGGAATGTATAATTTTAAAAGTTCAAATGCTTTCAATTTTGAGGTGAATATTGGAAAAGCAATGTGATGGTAATTTCTACCTATGTGCACCTTTGCTTTAGTTCTTGTATGAGAGAAATGTGAACGCATTTAAAGCAATGTCAATTAAACAAAGCTAATTTTGTGAAACTCGTCTTTTGTAGGGTTTCGAGCCGTCAGTTTTACTTTACACACACGAGATCTCCTGAGCACAGTATTAGATATTCTCAACTCCTGCAGTTTATCTACAGAGCATATTCAGAGTTTGAGTGTGAACTCTCAGCCCCATAAGGAGGCAAGAAGGGCGCTGAACAGACCTATCAAATGGGATAAGACTTACTATTCATTTACTGGATTCAGGGATCCTGAGGAAGAACTTGACCAAGCCCAAAGAGTGGAAACAACTTTAACGTATGTAAGGCTTTTATTTGATTATGTTTTTATAAGATAATAATACACAAAAGGGGGTAATAGGTGAGAATTAAGATTGGAATGCTTTAAGTTGCCAGATGTCATAGCACTGTGCTTCTAATGTGTTGTTTGGGGTACCAGGCTTAAATTAAAGCAATTATAAATGCTGAACTTGCATTAAATGCCTAACAATTTAGAAGTTGTTTTTTTATAAACTGCTTGCATGTGCTGATTTTGAGGACAAACCAAGAATGCTGTCTCAAAAACCCTTTTTATAGCAGTGAGACTTAATTCAATTTGAAATAAATTTAACGTTGCGATAGTAGCATCTTCAGAGCAAAAAATACCCGTTATCCTACATAGCATTTCCCAAGGAAAACTACTGTGCTTATGCTACTGTAAAACAGTTAATCAAGAATTACCAGGTAGACAGTGTTTTTTAGTTATTTTTACACATTTACAAGGAGCGACACAAGCAGTTATGTATTAACAGTCTTGTTTCAATACCATTTGGCCATTTGGCACCAGGCCTCCTTTTTTGTTCAGGTTTGTATTTTTTTTTCCCCTTAGAGTACTGTATAAGGCTAAATTAAAGAGTAACTTTCTCCTACAAACAGAATGGTTTATTTATTCAAAGCCTTAGAAGTGCTCCGTGAGTCACATTGTGTTGGTTGTGATTACTGGAAAAAGAATGGTAAAACTTTGACCCGTGTGATCTGTGTTCATCCCAGCTCTGTAAGAGTTGTGTAACTTGGCCCTTTAGTACCACCTCCTTCATTTGAAGGTCTACGAGGATCGTTTTAGGGTTTGTTTGTTTATTAAAGATATATGATTGGGGATTTCATTCATTAAAGCACTAAGTTCTGAAGCTGCTCTTCTAAATTAATAGTGCTGATTTGATGCTTGCCACTTTTCACAGCTCTCAAAATCTAATTGTTGTAACACTGTCAAAGTGTTTTGTTTAATTTGATTGCCTAGTTCCCAAAACAAGAACCATGACATTTTCTTAATATTTTAAGGGGAAGTGTTTAGCTGTTTCAGCTTCTGTCCTCTACTTTAAAGACTTTTTTTCTTCTAACTCGAATTTTTACTGCTAACATTTTATTTTGGTTAGATTACTGTTTGCATGAGAGAAAATACATCCTACTTTTTTTTCTTTTTTTCTTTTTTAGATCCTGGTTGGATGATAACGAAGCAAGTGCAGTTATAAAGCTGAAGAAGAGTTTGCCACTTAGAAAAGAACTAGAACGTTTAAAGTTTGAGCTCTCTCATCAACTCCAGCTCTCAGATATCAGGTAATAAATTACATCCATTGTAATCTGCGCGAAGGCAGTCAAAGCAGGTGTGTAATGTCATTAAAGGTTTATTTCAACAAAACAGCTGTATCTCATGTATAGTAATATTATTGCAATGGGTAAAACTTCTCCAGAAGATTTCTAGTGGGACAAAAGTTTCCTGGTGCAATCTACTCAGAAGGAGCTAGCATTCGTAAGTCATATGTAGACTCACTGTTGTGTTGTTTTGTTTCTTTTTTTAGAGGGGTTATTAGCCTTCCATTATTTAGAAATGAGTTCAAGTGCCAGGAACCTGAAAAATAAGGATGTTAATAGAAGGTTGCTACTTGTCATCCTCCGGTCTGATGCTGATGTTTAGGGTTTTGAAAAATAAAGAATGAGATTGTTAGCTTTATTCCATGATTTATGTTTAGGATGGCTGAAGAGAAGCTAAAAAGATGGCTTACAAATTCTATATCCCTCTCTAGTGCTACCAGAAGTCAAAATGGTATTGCTAGGCAACAGTAGGCAGTTATTAGAATGACATATAGTAGATCAAATTGTGTTTTAAGTGCTATGGTGCAGTGCCAATTGCTCCATCCCAAAGCGCACTTTTTTCCAGTCACAGATTTCTCTAAATGAGATGTAGTGGTCTGATCAAAGCCAGCAACTAAGTACACAAGGCAGCCCCTCATTCATACACCACCGGTGTGATTGGAGGAAGACAATAGGAAGATCAAAAGCGAGATCCTGTAGATCAGTATAAAAATTTAACAAGTGAAATGAAGCAAAGCTGTGTGTGCAAGCAAACCAAAATAAGGAATTAGTTCATTGAGACTTCAGCATTTCTAATGGTTCCTTGAGATTACAAACTCCATAACTACTAATGTCTCTGTCTTCTCCTCCTCTTCCTGAGCTTTTATTACTGAGCACAACATCATATGGTCTTGGAATATCCCTTTGGTCAGTTGGGATCAGCTGACTTTGTCCCCTCCAGAAGTCCTGCCTGTCCTCAGCACACTTGCTGATGGAGACAGAATGAAAGAAAGAAGAACCTCAGTGCTGTGCCAGCACTATGCAGTAACAGCCAAAATATCAGTGTGCTGTCAACAGTTAAAAAACAAACAAACAAAACAAAAAAAAACCCACAGGACTGCTGTGAAGAAAATTAAGTCAATTCTAGCCAACCCCAGTACAACATGGGAGTACCAGTTTTCCATTTTTCAACAATTGGAGGTTTGGCAGAAGATTAAGAACATATTTTTATATATACATACTGGGGCAACTATGATCTAAGTTCTTTCTGAAATGTAATTAATAGCTTTGCTATGTCTGTGATGGGAGAGATGTCAAAATTACATTTATTAAAGTCTCCACTGTAAAACCTGGCTACTGTATTGTTATAACAAAGGTATTATTATAGAAACAAAGATTTCTCCACTGTAAAATATGATAAAAAAGCAACCTACCACTAAACCACTAAGAATCATAGGTTTTTGAGCTAGGATTAAAAAAAAACAAGAAAAACCAACCCAACATCCGAATACACAGTATTTGCTGCTCTAGGCAAACATTACACAATGTACGAACAGTAACTGCATGTCACATGACTGAATCAAATACTGGGTCGTATGTTGCTATTTACTTACTAGCCCCCCTCTTACTGAGCAAGAGATTCAATTTTAAAATCCTGTTATGTCCACCAGCTTTTATATTTTTTTCTCTTAGAGAGGTTTACTCTGCTTTTTTATCCTGTATTGTTATTGGTGCTTACTTCAAGTGAGATTGTTCAATAGCTTTTAGGTTTTTATCTCTTCAAATAGCATAGGACATGGACAGCTTTTCAGTGGGTCTTTCCTTTTATGAGTATTAAAGAAATGTTACTTTTTCAAGCTGTAAGGCTCTTGTCTGTATCTTAAATCATCTGTTGCTTTTTGTTTTCTTTCATTTTTATAATGTTGAGAATGAAATGTTCTCAATTGGATTTTTGTTTAGGTGGCAGAGAAGCTGGGGTATTGCTCATCGCTGTAGCCAGCTGCACAGTCTAGGTCGCTTAGTCCAACAGAGACCTGAAGTACTAAAGAATGTCAAAGGTATGTTTCCATTACTTGTTTCATGTATTCTAATATAGTATTGATTCAGAGGTAACTTGAGTCTTTTGTGGCAGAGGAACTCTGTTGGTTTTCACGAGTGCTTTTGATAGCTGCAGGAAAACTTGTCAGGCTTACTGAAAAGCTCGTCAGAGCTTTTCATTGTCTACTGGCTGTTTTTTTTGAAGTGATCATTCCTTCGATGATATTCACTACGCTCAGCTTTTATTTTGCTTCTCAATAAATGCAGTCTGAGTGAGGTGAAGTCAGTAGTCTAAGCAGTAAAAACAAAAATCCAGCCCATGTCTTTGAAAGGGCGCAGTGGTTAACAACAGTTTGTTACCCCTGGTAGATACAAGACAAAAATGCTAGTAAATCTTTGAGGAATCGGTATAAGGAAGGCTTATTAGAACCCCTTTAAAATCTTATTATCTTCCCTTATCATGTGTGTTCCATAAAATGCTTACATTGAAGTCTTTTCTCGGGAAAAACTAAAATATTCTGTAACGTTAAATACTGAAAAAGCTGTTTGACCCATGGCAGTAGCTCTTTGCTGTAGTAGTAACATTTTATGCCTGTCTTCTGATACTCAGTTTTGAGTGACTTTCATCTGGGAGTTCACCTAGTCCTTTGTGAAAAGGTGAAGTGCGTAGGATGGTGAATAAATAATAGATGTAAACTGCATTAGATTTCAAATTAGCTTTTTTTTTTAACTACACATGCTGAGGACATGAGGTACTGGAGAGGTCCTGGGAACCTGTTGTAGTCTCAATTTTTTAAGATCTTTAGTAATATACTTAATAACTTAATATACTTAATACTTAATGACTGTTTACAAAGGTGAATAGTGATAGGAAAAGGGGGAATGGTTTTAAACTGAGACAGGGGAGGTTTAGGTTAGGTATTAGGAGGAAGTTTTTTCACACTCAGGGAGGTGGCGCACTGGAACAGGCTGCCCAAGGAGGCTGTGGATGCCCCATCCCTGCAGGCATTCAAGGCCAGGCTGGATGTGGCTCTGGGCAGCCTGGTCTGGTAGTTGGTGACCCTGTCAATGGCAGGGGGGTTGAAACTAAGTGATCTTTGAGGTCCTTTTCAACCCAGGCCATTCTATGATTTTATGGTTCTGTGATTAATAAATACTTGGCAGTAACCATACAGATCTTGCCTTGGGGTAGCATGATGCACTAGATTTCTTGTAGTCAGCGTTGCACTTTCATAAGGATTTTGGATACACAGTTGCTGAGAGCAGGCTCAAATGTCAGGATGCCTAGGTAGAGAGATGGGTTCAAGAGAAGCTTTGTTTGTCCCATAAATACTTTTTTAACATAATTGTCTGCCTTTGGCATCTGATCATTTGAAGAGTAACTGATCTCACAATTGAAAGCCATTATATTCAATTTTTTTGTCTATTTTTTTCTATCCTAGAAATTCCTAATTAATTATTTCAGTCTCAGCTTTGCAGTTCTTGGACAGCATAACGTCAAAAGTGGAATGATAGCCCTTTTTTACAGTTGTCCATTATGATTTCTTTATGGAGGCTCTACCCTCTCTTTTGATCTCGAGAATCCTGGCTTGATTGGCGTGCAGCATTTTATTTAGGGATTTTAGACAGTTGCAGACATTTAATGTTCCTGCTGTGTAGCTTACCAATTGTCATCTATTTGTTTTATGATAATGAAGTGTTTTTATTTATGTTTTTGTTTTTACACTCTGATTTTAGCGCTTGTTACGTTTCAAATCTTCTTATTAAATCTTGTCTTGCAAATGAATATCTTCTACTGAAAACTTCTTTTGGAAGCTTATTTTGATAAATAGTTGCTTGTGCTATTACCCCAAATAATTCTTAAGAATGTACTTCAAAAAAATACACATACACTCTGAGCCTTTTATGTTATTTCTATCTTTAAAACAACCAAAAAATGAACAGGAAGATATTTCTGATGGCTTGCACGTTGTGGAGAACTTTGTGGGAGTAACGTTGAATGGTTATGCTAATACTTCTTCGACCTTTACTGTATTTCTGTATGTCTTAAGTACATAGCACGCATTTCCTCGGGTATGTGTTATTTGGACAGATTATCTGAAGGAGCTGTTTGCTGATATTTTCTCTTTATTAACAGATAGTCTTTGTAAGAAAAAAGTCCAGTTATCTAAAAACCTACTGGATCTATCTGCTAAAACAGGGAGAAAGCAAAAAGTAGTTAAGGTTTGTATGGAAAACTGCTGAACTAGAGTTTTCAATAATCACTTTTTTAGATTTTGAGAAAAAGGAAAGCGGGTATTCATTTTGTATGTGCTAAGAAAATGTGTTTCTTGTGACACGTGAGCAGGGTGCCTAAATCTTACATGATTGTGTGAGTGATTGCAATAATCAAAGTTAGTAAGGAGCTTTCTTTGCTCTTTAGGACGCACGGTGGTTTTCACAGAGCGCTCAGGTATGAGTGCAGCAGGCCACGTAATGCTGGGGACCATGGATGTGCACCATCACTGGACCAAAGTAAGCCTTCTCTTTTCTGTTGTTATGACATCCTTTTTTAAACTATAACCAAAATTTTGTTGCTGATTACTGATGAGTAATTTAAAGGAAAAAACATGGCTGCTGTGCTTAGCGTAGCCTTGTACGTCACATCCTAAATTTAATCTTATCTTACAGCAGTCTCTGTCAGATCTTTACTGCTGCTTCTATTACCAAACCAGTTTCATCTCTGAATAGATAGAAATAAGACTAATACGTTATGCATTGTTTCAGTATATAAGCAATAAGTGCAAGAAGCACTGGTAGAACATTTCTTCATCTATAAAGAGCTCGTTCCCATGAAGAATTTAGAAACTCTGTTCTGATTGTTGATGTAAATGGGGCTTAAATGGAGTTGTGAAGGGATCTATTCAGTCAATGGCTGCTAACCAACCCCATCTCTTCAGTTCTTTTAGGCAGATGATAGAGCTGCTACGGAAATCTACCTTTAGTGAATATGCAGATTCTGCGTTGTCTGTGTGAAGTTCAGATTCAGCAAACTTTCTGTCATCTTACATAATAAAGCACTGTATGCGAATGCATGTCCCTTTAAGGACTCTTTCCTGAATTTTGATAATTAAAATGCTAGCAGCGGTTCTATCAAAAATATTTCCTTGTAAAGGAGGTTATTAGAGGAATTTCACAGTTGGAAATTTCACCCAACTAGAATATAATGATATTTTATTTCTGAGTTCCAGTCAGTTATATTGTGAAAACTGAGCACTCAACCCAAGGTTTTCTCTAGTGGCAATTTGGATTTTTGCCTGTACCAATAAACCATGTTTTGTTAATATGGAATGATTTATGTACTTAATAAAGTGAGAAACTAGAGTTGAATGCAAAATTTGCACTGATAGTCATTGGAATACAACTATTTTTCTAATACTGAGGAAAAAAAGCCAATCCATTCCTTAATGAGATAAATGTTTCTCCTTTCTAACTTGCCAGAAGCTGCTTGGATTCTACTACTCTCTTGTATCTATAAAGAAGTTATTCTTAAATCACTTGATTGTCCCAGCAGAAGTATTTCTTTGAATGAAGAACTGTGTTCTGCTAATAGCTGGGTAGATGGTGTGTAGTGACTACAACAGACTTTCTCCTTACAGCCTTCTTTCTGTTGCCAACCTTCTACGTCTTGGCTCACAAGTCTGATCACATTTTAATCTTTCTGACAGAGGTTTGTAAATTAGATGCCTGGTTCTTTCCTTCCCTCCTCCAGACTACAGATAAACTACATTATCAGCCAAGTCTTTGGAAAGAACTACTCCCAATAACACAGGATCTCTGCTTTTTGGGGAATTGATATATAAATGCGGATGGCAAAAACACTCTTGATGACAGCATATGATAGATACACATTTTATGTAGGCCTTAGATTATAACTTGCTTTAGATCTGGGACTGTTAATTCTGTATAATAGAGATAGAGGACATCCATGCATCTTGTCAAGTTGTATTGGTGCATTTATAGTGTAAATGCTAAAAACACAAATTTTTTCCATTATATCTCACCCCAAAATGCATACATGCAATATTTGTCTTTTTTTTTTTTACACATTCCTTGATTGCAGCTTCCCATACTTTTTTGTGTTGTTTGTTGCTGGGTTTTTTTTGCACTGTAGAGATTTCTCTTTGTTAATGTTTTCATTTCTTAAAATTGAGTTGTATGCCTGGTAACATAAAAAGTATTTGTGTGTTTATGTGTCCACGCAGATTTTTGAGAGGTTGCCGAATTATTATAAACTTCAGGAGAGGCTGCTGTTCTTGGAAGATCGGATAAGCCAACTTCTGGGAGGCATACAAGTAATATATGTAGAAGAGCTGCAACCCCTCTTGACTCTGGAAGAGTACTATGACACTCTGCATTCTTTCTATAACAAACTACTAGACAGTCGACTGCCTTTTCATCCACAGAGTCTGAGAGGCTTGCAGATGATTCTAGAAAGGTATTTGCAGGAAAGAATTATTTCATCTAGAGCTTTTACTTTTTTCTTGTGATTACACTGATTATTGCTTTCACTAAGAAGAAAACTAATAATAATTTCAGTGTGTTTTTCTTATTTCTAAAGGTTTGGTGTGCCTTTACATGGGTTAGGGAAAGAGGCTGAAGGAAATTATGCTTGTATTATTCAAGTTGAAGTCAAAATTGGAGGTTTTTATCTTATGTTGTTGTGCTGGGTTAAATCAAAGGTCTTGTGCTGTCAGAAGAACTACTTTTTTATACATATAATGATGCTGAGTATGTATACTTAATATTGTTGACTGTGTTGCTAATGAAATGTAATTGAAAGACTTAAGTATGATGTTTATGTATTCTTATGAACCAAACTTGATTTTTTTTTACCTACTTTTCTGATTATCTATTGATAATCTTACTCTTATGTTCAGAATCAATTTTGTAAGTAATTCATGCAAATAGTTACATGAGGAAAAAAATCTTATTTTTAATTTCCATCATGTTTCATTACAGTGATAGATACACACCAAGCTTACATGAATTTGGACACTTTACCATCCCTACAGTCTGTGATCCAGCAACCCTTCGATGGTTTATTATTGCCAAAGCACAGGAAGCAAGAGAGAATCTGAAAAGAAGGGAAGAGTAAGTGTGTATATCTCAATACCTTTTTGTTCATGAAAATCTTTGCACACCATATTTCTCACTTGTGGCAGCGCTAGACCTTTGAGGAGATAGCATTTTTGCTCTCCTAGTGAAAAAGCAACTTGTTTATAAGGCAAAACTTTACCTGTCAGCTTTATTGAGTTGAAAATTGAAGTATGCTATGTGTGTGTTACAATAGGAAATGACTGTCTTTCATACTGTAGAAATAGTTTGTCCTTCAGAAACTCAGAAATGGAGGATTTTTGCCTATGTGTTTTTTTGTTGAGTTTTTTTTGTTTTTGTTATATTATGTCCCTAAAGAAGAGGCTTTCCCTATTTTCCCCTTCTTTTCCGCCCTTTCCTTCCCCACTGGAAGAGTCCTTGATACTGAATAAGAAAATCAACAAACTTCTACTACATATTTCTGTAGTGACAAGAAAATGGTAAAAACAGCTGTCTGACTAGAGAATTACTATTTCTAGTTGCTACTCAGTTGAGGAAAAGATTAGTTAGTGCGTAGTGAAGGGAAGAGAAAAACTAGGGGTAGCATGGTGGAAAGAATACCTCCTTGGTACTTTTTCACAGATGCTGGTGAGAAGAGAGGATGGCTATAGTGAGTCACAGAGCCAGCACTTATTGTATGTCATGGAACTAATGATATCCAGCACAGCTGTACTTTTGTTGCTGACCTTGTATGTTGTATGTACCTTTGAGGATTAAGAGCACTAAGTGGAGATTTTAGTTTGAAGCACTGATATGTAACTGGGTGGCACTGTCCTTCCACAAGTTGTTAGTGCAAGTTTATTTTTCTGCTTTAGAAATCCTTTAATGAGTTGTTGAAACATCACACTTTGTCATGAACATCTCTATGATGCGTAGACCCAGCATGTTCTCTAAAGGTTATTTTAGGAATGAGCCTTACTGAAGGCTTTATGGTTCTAGAGATCCAGCGGATCTCTATGGTTCTCAGAGATCCAGTGCCTTGGGAAGATTCATTTGGGAAATGGACTTTAGAGTATGGAGGCTTACTGGAGGTTTTTCCATAACCCAGGCACAGCTCTGAAGGTTGGTTATCTTAGCCATGTTAATGATAACTGCTGAATGGTGCTCTATCCAGCTGCCCATGTTTGACAGATGGAAATGTATGTCTGTGGAGGTTGAGAGTGTTGTTGTAGCAAATATATGCACTTACATCTGGCAACACACTCCCCTTAAGGCCTTGTGCTACCCCTCATCATCAAGACTACCCAGGAATAATGACATCTTTAGGTTAGCAGTGAAAGAAATATGGAGCTCCCCTCAGAGTATAAGCTGCTGTGTTGTAACAGTGTAAGAGGCAAAGCTAAGTATCTCAGTTCTCTGTCTGTTGGATGATTGCTGGTTTGTGTAAAATAATTGAGAACAGCTATACTTAGTCATATCAAAAGTCTGTTGATACCCCCATCGTCTTTTAGCTTCTGGAAAGGCTATATGAATGGGGCAAAATTATGGTGTTCTTTGTACTCTGTACTCCTCTCCAGTTCCTGATAGTCTGTACTTGACTAAATATTTGAAGCTGGAAGCGCTATCTCATGTTAAGAGCATCCACTAGATTGTTTTTCCCCTCTTAATTATCTAATTTTTTTTTTGAGTCAGCTTCTGTTTTGTGGCTCCAATGTATCCTGTGGCAGCAAAATGTACAGTTGTGTTATGTTTGCCATGCATGTTTAAGGCGGAATGAGATATCCTTTGTTTTATAGACCTACAGCCTGATGATTTCTTTTGGCACTCTTTTTCTTGTTCTTTTGCCACTCTTTTTCTTGTTCTACAGGTAATATAAAACAGTTATTCTGTGTTTATCACCTTTTCTTTTTGGTATATGTGTGGATATGTGATATTTCTCTGTTGTCAACATCTTATTGAGTCTGAAAATTCCTTTTCCATTTAATCCTTCCTTGAACAGAATTCATTCTGTACTTCTCAACATTCTCCTTAGCCTTCCATGGTTGTTAAAGGGAATCTGAGGGAAAGGGAAGTAGTCGGGCTTCTGTATGGCTTGATGTGCTGGAGAGTTTGGATGCTACTCTTCTACTAAATCATGTTACGTACATGAATAATGTCAGTGGTCTAGTAACACAGGATTTAATATGAATCTACTTCACTTTTGCATAGTGTCTGTTTTATATTGTGTTTTATTGAGGTCTAAGCATCTTTGAGGAAGCAACTAAAAATAAGCCTGCGTTTCTCACTGTGTGTAGCTAGCTTGATATCCTTAAGGGAGATTGAGGCTTCACAGAAGGGGAGATCTTGGCTCACAGGTGTCAGAAAATGTGCAGTGCTGTGCAAATGCAAGCAGCTCCTGCACTCACCTCAGATGAAGAGTGAGTGTTGAACCCCTTCAGCAGGCATTCAGTGCAAGTCCAGTAGTCTCGATAACTGTGACCATTCTTAGTTTTGGGCTCCTCTCACAGTAGTACTCATTAGATGAGAGATAGCACCAGCTCTGGAATCTGGAGGTACAGAGTCATCCCACTTCTGATGTTGCAGACGCTGTCACACCTAGCTGAATCCAAGCTGACCCAGCAGCAGCACTGCATTCCAATCCCTCTGCATTTCCAGTTCTGGTCCAGCCCACAGCCAGACAGGAGATGTGGGAGTCTGTAAACCCAGTGTGTAGCAGTGTGCTGTTCTAATCACCAGCTGACTCTAGAAGAGGTGTAGCTGTGTTAATATGACACAGTGCCTGAGCTACAGTCTTTCTGAACCTGCACTGTATTCAGATCATGCGATCCACAGTTTCAGAGACTCTTGATTCTGCAGATCAACTTTTTTTCTGAGAAGCCTGAATTTGTCATGTAGTCTTACTACTATTTGCCTGGGGTGAATTTAAAAAAAAAAAAGTCTGTAAACTCTGTAAGCTATTGTTTCACTATTCTGTATGCTTCCTGCAATTAGTAAGTTAGTAATACACGTAAGATGATTGTATCTGTCTTCCATTATTTTTTTTTAAGGTATGCAGAGATCATTGTTCTTAGTTGAGAAGGCAGGGTAGTTACTAATATGATTTTACTCTTGAAGCTTGTACTTTCATGGTTGTTTATTTCCATCTCATATTAAAAATGGAGCCTCCCAAGGCTTTTCTTCCAGGTATTTTTCTGACCACCTGGTTAGTAAAAAAAAAAAAAAATTCTGCAGGCTTTGAAGTGTGTGAGCACGCTGCTGTGCAGTCATGGAAGCACGTGTAATCTAGCTTATTTTTTTCTTAACACTTGTAGAAGTTCTAATTTTGTCCCTGTATGCCGTCTTTATTTGCTAGGATGATGATTACAGAAAAAGAGCTGATAGACACTTCTGCTGAGAAGTTTTCGTTGGATCGGCTGTACAAGGAGCCCAGTGTCACCAGTGCACAGATGATAGATTGTTGTAAGCGACTGCTGGAGGAATCATTACCATACCTACAAGGCATGCACCTTTGCATTTCACATTTCTACTCCGTGCTGCAGGATGGAGACCTGTGTATACCTTGGAACTGGAAAAGCTGAGGATATATCTGATAATCAGATGAATTGTTTATTTTCTGTAAGAGACTATAAATGAGTGTTTTTAAGAGTAAATTATTTAAATCTGTATTTTGATATCCTCAAATTTTCTTCTAACTGCTGCTCGGAAGGGATTGGACAATTTGCACAATGCACAGTATTACCAGTTCTAGGTAAGAGATCTGTACGTTCTCTGTACTACTGTAGGAGTCCTGGTGCACAGTAGCAGTGTGAAACTGCATTTTTATAGTTACCAAGGAAAAGATGTTACATTGAAAGACTGCAGAAGTGTGCACGTGTATTTTTAATATACATAAGTATTACTAGATAGACATCCTTAAACATGGAGAATACTACTCAAACAAGACACTGCATTGTCATAAAGGATTTTTTTCAATGCAGGAACTGAATACATAGGTTATCTGGTGGCAATATTGGCATTCCATATTGCTACCTCTTCATAATTTTAAATTAAAAAAAAAAATCGGAGTACGACTGCTCTGCAGAAGAAAACAGTACTTGAGCTTGGTCTCTGCAGTACAGTTTCATGTGCTGGTCCAATATTCTTGCCTTGGAATTTCAACGTATACCAGTTGTACTGTCTGTGTTTATTGTAAAAGAGCTGTCATTCGGTTGTTTTCCAGCATTTGCTTCATAAATACAGACCATCCTCTTTGCATGCACTCCTAACAGATTGCAAATCCCATTCACAGCACTTACTGCCTGAGTAGTTTAATGGATCATCTAAGGAAAAGTAGCAGTGGTCTGAGTGGGATTGTCTGCAAGAGTAAGTACTTCTCAGTGAGAGCAAGGAGCTTGCAGTAAGGCTCTGTAGAGCAAATGTGTATCTTTACTGGTACTTTATTCTTTGAATAAAATACTAAGTGTGAATTTGTCAATACTTTTTCATTGTAATACATGCTAAGATGTATTTTGTATGTGGGCTACTACTTTGAAAAATATCCTTTGAGAAGAACTAACAGCTTAACGGCTCTGGACTTTAATTCACCTATAACAACTGGCAAAAGAAAAAATAAAAAGGATTTGTCTGATGTTGACCTGCCTTGTATTTACGTCTGCACTGAGGGAAGGTAGTTGTTGGGGTTCCCTGTTTTGTCTTTTTTTTTTTTTCCCCTATTGAAAGGTTCAGTTTTAAGTTACTGTGGTGCCAGTGTTGAAAGAAGCCATTATGATATCAAACCTGTCTCTTCATAAAATGCAGAGGCAGAAGCAGAAACCATCTTGGACCTTTACTTCAGTGCTTCAATCATTGGTAATTCTTGCTGATAGATTCTAAAGATAGGCTGGTAATTTCTTCTAAGCAGTTTATTTCTGTTGCATGTTACTCCCCCTCATTCCATCTAACATTGACAATAATGTCTATGTCCCAGTTGTACTAAGCAAATGAGCCACTCCCATCAATTGTAGCCTTGCAGTACTCTCTGTAATATCTCCTAGGAAGTAGGCTGCCTTTAGGAATAAAAGCAATTTTCTTTTTCTTGCTTGAATTGAATACCTCTTCGTAAGCATCCAGGCAAGAGAAGCAGCTGTCCAGTTTGACTGTAGAAGAGAAAAAATGTTTGATGAGGGAAGTGTGAGTAGACTCGACCAAGAATCCGATGTGACTGCGACAGGAGTCCCACTAAGCGATTGAGTGAGGACTGACGTTAATGTCACAGGAAAGCAGGAGCTAGACCTGGGGACCTTCTCTTTGAATCTTAGAGAAGACAACTAAAACCGTCTGGAACATAAGCTGTAAAAAGCCTTTATGAAATAGAATGTGGGATCTTTCAGTAAGTATAATGGTCTGCTGAGGATCCCAACTTGGCTAGGACAGGCAAGAGTGAATGGAATGGAGCTGAAATGTGGGAATAATGGAAATAATTTCTGCTAGACACTTCCAATCTGGAGCAGATCTGGTGAGTCTTACCATTCTTCTAGAGGGGGGAAGTATGTAAAATCTTCTAGCAAACTCTGACAACCCACGGAAGAGGTTATCAGCCTTTGGATGTTTATATATGGACTCTTGGGTTTGTGCAGTAGGTCAAGCATTTCCTGCTTCTACTGCTGTTCCATCCAGGGAGAGATGCATGCTAAAATCTCTAAAAACTGCTCAGAAGTTGAGCAGTAGCAAAATTGAGGTTGTCTATAGTCCATTAATTCAGCACTGTGAGGTTTCAATCTTAAATGACTTTTTACAGCACATTTTCTGTAAGTCAGTTTTACTGCAAAATGGTTGCGTTTGCTTTACAAACATCCTGTCCTCAAAACATTCTTTAAATGCATCAAGAAAAACTGGGGAAAAAAGCTAATGATTAAATTTAATATGCATGTTATAGATATTTATTTTGATAACTTTGCTTTATTTTGAATGCAGCTGTCCATGTATGTGGCTGTATGCAGGCTGAATCTGTCAGAATTATATTCTAGTTTCCGGTGTTTTAATGAGGGGAAAACAAGAGATGTAGAATTCTGACAGCCTTCTGTCGCAATGGCACAGTGGAGATGGAGATTTGAAAGTTTAATCTGCTTCTAAATGGGGCAGAACACCTCAAATCCTGCTCAACAGACTGTGTGCTATCAGCTCATTGTGAAAATAGCTTTAAACGAGTATTAACATCCTCTGTCAGTACAAAATTCCTACTTGCTCTGTGACCAGCACCAAAAAAAAATGCCCAGTACTGAAGTTTCAAGAACTGCTATAAAAACAGGTTCTGATATTAAATTAGTTGGAGTTGATGTCTTGCCATTTGAATCATGAATGCTTGGCTTCGTTTGAGTTTTCTTCCTCCTGTGTAGAAATTTGCAATAAACGTGTGAAAGATAAGTAAAAATCTTTACCAGTGATCAAAGACTTGGGAGGTGTGCTGCTCATCCATCATGAGTTAATAAACCGTGATGCTCAGAGCGTGTCATTCAGCCTCTCAGAACAGTTAAAGGTTTTAGTGCAGCTGCCAGAAGGAAATTAAAAGATTCTATGTTAGAATAAAGATGCAGGAACTTAAGAATAAATTTCTCACTTTTAATGAGTTATTTTGATGCTATCTGATACTTTGGCCCTGAGATGCGTGCAGTGGCAAACAGCAATTTCCATTTTGTTAGGCATCTGCTTTCGCATTTTGTAGCATCAGCTCTGTATGAATTTCTGTTACCGTTTTCTGCTCGTGTTTCAAGGCTCGAAATGCAACTTTGATGCCTTGAGCTGTACATAAAAATTGTATGAAATATGTGAAATAGTACTCATCTGATCACTGTGCTTTTGGCTATTGTGATACAGTTAATGGACTTGGGTTCATAGAATCATAGAACAGTTTGGGCTGGAAGGGACCCGTAAGGCCATCTGGTTCCAACCCCCTGCTATAGGCAGGGACACCTCCCTCTAGGTTGCTCAAAGCCCCATCCAGCCTGGCCTTGAATGCTTCCAGGGAGGGGGCATCCATGAACTCTCTGTTCCAGTGTCTCACCACCCTCACAGTAAAGAATTTCTTCCTAATACGTAGTCTAAATCTACTCTCTTCTAGTTTAAAGCCATTGTCCTTTCGCTATCTGCCCTTATAAAAAGTCCCACCCCCCCCCTTTCCTGAAGGCCCCCTTCAGGTGTGGATGGCTGCTATATTTTGCAAGGCATTCAAAATAGTGGTTATGAATCTTGAAAAAGACTTGAAGAAGGTGAATAGTGCAGCTGATGTATTTATGCATACTCAGAATGCATCTGAGCTTTCCTTGGAGCACATAAATGGTTTGGATCTAGCTTGTATACTTTCTAGCTGAAAAGCTTTATGAGGAAATGGTGGCATTTCAAAGCTTAAAAATGTAGTTTTGTTCTTTTGTGAATTCAGTGTGTATCCGAACACGGTTATCTTTGTGATTCCTTGGGCTTATGCATGAATTACATCTGTACTCCACGTACCCAAAGCTCAGCCTTCACTTAACGCTCTTTATAAGCTTAGCAGTGTAGGGATTTGCAACAGTGGAAATCTTAAAAGAAATGCAAGACAGCTATAAACACAGAAAAAAATATTAAGAGATACAGAGCACATTTTTCTGTTGCATGTAATTACTGGAATAATTTGACTTAAAAATACCCAGCAAAAAGCTGAGATCTCAGTTCTGTGCATCAAAAAGTAATATTTGAATTTCTCCCTGAAAGAAGGCAGCAGTATGGGTTGCAGTAAGAGGAAAATACTTGTTTTGCAGTTTGTCCTTTCCAGCCATGTATTCCTTATGCCATCGCTCAAATGCTGAATAATTTAACACTTCATTTTTGCTAAATCCTCTGGTATTATGTTGTATGAAGTCGAAGTAGCCAGACTGATTGATTGTTATCTCAGTAATGTCTGGGGGAAAAAAATAAAAAGCTTTTGAAGATATTTTATTTGCTGGGTGTTGGGTTTGGGTTTGTTTGGTTTTGGGGGTTTTTTTTTGTTTTGTTTTGTTTTTTTCATTCTGAAGGTCTCCTTGCCTTTCCATAGCTTTGGATATTGTGTGACTCTATTCTAGCAAATTTAAATAGTTTTGGGGACACTTTTGCTCATCCTAATGTGTTTGCCGAAAGACACCAGCTTTAAATAGGCCCCATCTCTGCTGTGGGTTGTGCTGACTGCAGTCTCCTCCCTGCTCCCCCAGAAGATGCCATAAACTGAGCTGCTGGGTCCCCACTTCTCATGCATTTCAACAAGGGAAGTAAATAGGATTTTGGAACAATGACAGCAGCCAGCGTTTGTGCCAGAGGTACTGACTGCAGCTGCACGAAGTGATGCTTAATGCTGAGGTTAGATAAAAAGAGCAGGGTTATAATCTCCTTGTTAATTTAGTTCCAGCATCCCCACCTGGCAGCTCTGGAGAACAAAAGACAATCTGACGTAGCTTACGATCACAGCCGGCTTTAATTTCTTTTTGATTCATCCTCTTTAATCATCCGCTTTGCCATTTGATGTTCTATGTTGCAGGGCCATAGCTGAGCAGTCAGCGAAGCCCGTGGTAGCCGTGTGCACCCTCTGCCTGTAACAGGATATTCTGGGACCATTTGCTAAAAGCAGCCATCGGATGGGAACCTGATGTCCTCCCTCAGGACCGCCCTGTGATCTGGCAGCCGCAGTTGAAGATCAAGGCGTTTCCTTGATAGCACTTTGTCCAGCCCACACATTGCGCTACCATTGCTTTGTCACGCTCCTGGGAACCTCACGTTCAGGGCTGGATTTTTAATGTGGTGTTTCGAGTTCAGTAAGTCAGTGGGTCATAGTTCTAGGCGGAGTGATTGAACTGCGCTTGTTTTATAATCGTAAGGGCATGGGCTTGCTGGATGTTTATATAACTACACACGTCGCAGAATATTACGTTATATAACAGAATATAGCATATAGAACTACGTATAAATACGTATGAATACTCAAAAAGATGTTTTAAGAATAAATGCAAATCCATCAATCTCACAGCTAACTAAAGTTACCAGGAAATGCTTAGCAAGGAGCACTACTAATGTTAGACCTCTCACTGCACTTTAAATGAGGGAAGATTCCTGTATGGAGGAGGAATCCAGAGGAGGGCTACTAAGATGGTCAGAGGGCTGGAGCTCCTCTCCTCTGAAGAAGGGTTGAAGGAACTGGGCTTGTTTAGCTTGGAGAAGAGAAGGCTCTGGGAAGACCTCACTGTGGCGTTCCAGTACTTGAAAGGAACGTATGAACAGGAGGGGGAATGGCTATTTATGGGGTGGATAGTGATAAGACAAGGGGGAAGGAATGATTTTAAAGTGAGACAGGGGAGGTTTAGGTTAGATATTAGGAGGAAGTTTTTTCACACTCAGGGAGGTGATGCACTGGAACAGGTTGCCCAAGGAGGTTGTGGATGCCCCATCCCTGGAGGCATTCAAGGCCAGGCTGGATGTGGCTCTGGGCAGCTTGGTCTGGTGGTTGGTGACCCTGCACATAGCAGGGGGTTGAAACTTGATGATCGTTGTGGTCCTTTTCACCACAGGCCATTCTATGATTCTGTGATTCTATAATTCTATGTGATGCACAGTCCCTCTAACGGCTGATATAGCACATGCACGGTACCCTGTAGCTGACATTAATATTCAAGTGTTCATGTATTGGAAGTGACAGCTTTATAATGCATAAGAAAAATTTGTTCTTTGTTATGGCTAGTAGTTCCTGCATGTTTGCATGAGACCTGATCTATCTCCGATAAATTATTTATGTTCTGTAAATTCATCAGCCCAGTACGCGTCTGGATGGGAGGCTGTAAAATAGCCTGTTACTCAAAGTATTGGTATGAGGCATTAAATTAAAGATACTGGTACATAAAAAGCTGAGAAAGACGTAACGTGAAAATAAATGGAAACTCTGAAACCTGAGAGATAAGAATGAGACCGTATAGAAGGAAGATGAGTTTATCCCATGTTCTATCCAGTGATGACTGAATCAAGCTTTTACCTGTGTTTCCATGTATACATTTAATTTGTACAAACAGAGCAGTATTTAAGAAGAGAGTGGAAGGGATGGTGTGCTGAGCACATCTCTGTCTCACTCTGCCTTAAGCGCAAGTGTTGGAGGTGCTCCAGCGGTACTTTGTAGAGGTTCTATGGAATTATGGAGTTATCCATGGCACGGGATTTTTGAAAACAACTTTTTACTTTGTTTTAAAGATGATGCTGTTTCATTGCTTCCTTCCTTTGTTATGCTTGTTTATTTCAGAGATAAGCCAGCCTTTCTTGAGAGCAGAGTTAATACCAAGTGAAATACTGGCATCAGTTAACAGAAGCCTAGGTGTAGTTAGCAATTACATAAAATGAGCAGTATTTCCTAATGATTATTTTGTTCCATACAGATTGGTTCTGCAGACAATTTATGATACCATGTTCTTCTTGGATAGTGATTTTTTGAAGCGCGTTCAGCATCGCCCCAAGGCACTGGCAGAAACGGCCTTGTTGTTGGCCCTGCTTGACAAGCAACTGTGATGGGTGGAATTGTGCATATGCCCTGCACAATTCCTGATATCCGAGAGGGGAAATAAAATTAAAACATGACCATATAAGGGAGGAGACCTGGAGAATCCCAGTGTTACCATCACAGCACTGTGGAAGTTTTGGAATAAGTCTTCAGGTAAAGGCAGACCCCTTACCCGAGGCATAACAAAAGGTACGTGAGAAACGAATGGGAGTAACAGTAAGATCTCCTAATGCTTCCCTTTCTGTTTTATTAGTCGCCATAAACCTCCTGCTACCCAGGTTGTAACCTTGGGATTTCATTTTATTTTTTTACGATGAACACATTTAGAGCGGAATTTTGTGTCCCATAACTTTAACTATAGCATGTTATTAAAAATTAATTTAATGGTCCTCTAGGATCCAACTCTGGAGGTAGCAAACAAGCGTCTTGGTTATATATTGTCTTCAATTATTCATAGAGAACTATAGGGATTTTCAAGAACATATCTCTAGCCAAGCACAAAGCTGTTCCCCTAATGCCAGCAACAAAGATCCACCGCTTAGTTTAACAGAAATGGACGTGATTTCCCCATTGGGTTTCTCTGTTGGAACTGTGTAATATTTTATTGTATTTATAAAGTTTATTACAAACATGACTTGGGATGAGAAAATCCTGGTGGCAAGGCTCAAGCGTCATTTAATTTTGAAAGGACATTTTGCCAACAAGAATTTTAATGTATCATCATGTGTGTGAGCACAGTAAGTAGTTTAACATGGCTTACACAGCATTTTTATGGGTCGTTTTCCCACACACTAGAGCCATTTCCTCATCTCTTTGAGCTCCTGATTACATGTAAGTTTTGCAGGCGCAAGCCATTGTGTAGCTTCAGTGAAGCTGTCAATGATTTGCACCACAGCCCACGTGTTTCAATGTACATCCCAATTCTTCAAGTGCTGTCAGGATGCCCTGTTCCTGTAATCCCTGTTGGATGCCAGGAGCTGGACTCGGTCACCCTGATGGGTCCCTTCCAGCTTGGGATACTCCCTGATGCTATGCTCCGCACCCAGCAATCTCTGCTCAAACAACAGTTTGTACAGATGAACTCTTTGGATCTTTTTTAATGCAATGCCTCTTTTTAACAATTATTTATCTGAAGAGAAACCTACTTTGAGGCTCAGCATGGTGCAGGGTGACCCTCTCCAGTGCTTTGACAAAGGGAAGGTGCCTGAGCCCACAGCTCTCCTGCCAGAGGAGCCACCCGGCACGTGTGATGAAAGATATTCCACCGGGGATCTCCAACACATGCTGCCCACAGATTCCTGGTATTTATTACGGAGGGAAGGGAAGACAAAAGCTCCAGGGAAAACAAAAATCTAGGTCTGCCTCAGGTTATTATAAACTGAGAATTGATAGGCGGTCTCAATTGCCTGTTGCTAAGCAGCCAAGAGAATTGGTTGACCATGTCCTGGTCCTTTTAAAAAGAAAACACAAAGCAGAAAGCTGCGTGTGTGCGTTAGGAGTACGTGAAATAACGCGTGAATGTCGCGTTAGCTTGCACGGCCCCAGCGGGTTAAGTGCTGAATGTGTTCAGGAGACGCTGCCGTGTTGGTGGTGTGAGAACTGCCAGGCCTGGGGCAGGAGGAATAACCAGCGAGTGCCCTGCTCCGCAGCACTGCACGAGCACCAGATGGCCACCGACACGGGAGCCCTCGTAATGCTGGGTGTGCAAATGGACTGGAGCACTGCCAGGCAGGGTCCGGCCACCCCATCCCCTCCTTCTCCCAGCACGGCCCTAAAAATAGATGTAATCAGGTTTCAAAGAGGAAACAAAGCGAGGGGGTCAAGTGTCACGACCCCGAGCCTGCTCTGGGGCTGCCTTTCTCCCACCCCAGCCCTCCGCTGGGCCTCCTGACTGTGTTTCCGGACCAGCAGCGGCCAAGCAGCGTGCCCCAAGCACAGCCATGGGCAGAGGCCTCTGTAAAGAGGGAGGCAAGCTGAGCTTACCTTGTGGCTGAAGAGTATAGCATTGCTTGATTCTGCTCTTCGATGATACGATTTGATTAGGTTGATACAGTAGGTCATCGTGTATATCGTGGATACCAACAAGACGGGTGATGCTGGTTTGAAGTTTACATGCTGCAAAATCACTCTGCAAGGCTGTACTCGGGGTAATACCCCTTCCTCCTCACGCAGGAGGAAATGCTGCTCAGCAGGCATATTCTCTGCTTAAAATGTTCATTGGCACAAAGCCACAGCTCTGCATTTTCTCCTTCCATACGTTTAAGATCTATTCTGGGCACATGCCTTTATCTGTAGTGATGTATGGGAAACTCGTTGTGTGTCATGCTGGTGTTTATTTGCTTTATCTGTAGAACCAGGCTCTGCCATCTGAGGTGAGGTTTGCCCTGAGATCCTACAAAACCTTTCAGCTCTGCAAATAAGTGGAGCAGTGTTGGTTCCTGATGGCCTCTCCCTGCAAGCCCTGCGTGCCAGGAGCAGAAATGTTTTGGAGTGGTAGCTGTGAGGAATGCTGGTTGGAGAGGGCAGTGCATGAGGTATGCTCTGTGGAGATCTCCCCTGAGGCTTGCATGGGGGCTTGCTGGGCAGCCCCTTTCTTCAATCTTCAGTGAGACTTGGGAGGAAGGAACCAAGCTTTGCTTAATCATTTCCAAAATGTTACCTGATGGAGGAAACATTCACCAAACTGTGTCTCACTGGCCATAGGACTGCTGATGTGCATGGGGCTGCGTCAGTGCTGGGAGTCACGGGGCTATCATGTGCCTTAGCCCAAAAATCAAATGGATTTATACAAGCAAAGAGGCTGGGCCCAAACTTCACTTTACACAATGTTTGTTCATTGTGAACAATGTGGATTCCTCCTGGTGCTTTGGCACAAGCTCCTTCAGCTCCACCGTCTTCCCAAGCTATGAGTCTTGCATCAGCTGTCCACACAGGCGGTTTGTCTGTTTCCATGCCTTCTTGAAGGCAATTTGGCTTTCCCACGGGCATGAACCCTTGCTTGGCAAATTAAAATAGGTCTTGGCGTACTTTGTTCGTGTAGGACCTGACTGGAGGAAAGCCAAGCTGGAAAGGATCCAGTAGTGAAGGATGTTCAACCAGGGAGAATTATCCACTTTGTATGAGTAAGTGCTTGATGGGAGGAATGTGGTACCACTAAAATATGCAGCTCATGTTTCTTTCTGCAGCTCTGCTGTTTGACTTAGCCATGAGGGTCTGTCTTCCCATCTCCAAAAAGGGGATTGTCCCCCCTATCAGGCACCCAAAAGACAGCACCGGTTACCTGAGATCTTGTGATCAGTGGAGGAATCTGCTCTTCTGAGATAGGATTCCACAGGACCTGGTGCCTTTGATGAGTCTGAGAGCTAGAACAAGGTCATTCTGCTCCAGATTTTTGTCGTGGACGTGTTTGCAAACCTCAGTGCAGCAAAATGATACCTCCAATATTAATTCAGTCCAGCAGGACAGATCAAGAATATTTTATCAAAAGATGCTTAATAAACTTTTAAGAAATGCTGATGATTTATCTGGAAGAAAACATCTCATCTGAGTGCTCTCGGGAAATGGTGTAAAAAATGAGAAATGTATAGCAGAAAGTGAGAGTGATGACCATGGGTCATATGTGATCTACCTCCCCATTCTAAACCTCTCTCCAGCAAAAATGAGTAACAGATGTTTAAGGAAAGATGAGAAGTGGGGCAAATGCAAAGTGATCTTCTACTCCTTCCCTTTTGGCACACAGTGCTTTTGGCAAAGCTCTTAGTGCCAGGGGAAAATCATATATGAGATTTTCTCCAATTCTTGTGTATGTGATACATGAATATGGGATTCTTGTCCTGAATCCATAGGAGTTCATTCACAGGCTTCTCAGAAAGATTACATTATTACAACAGCCTGATCTTCTGCGCAGTTTTCCACATGACTGCTGTGAGAGGGCAGCCAGCCAGGCCCTCTAAATCCAGCCAGGAAGCCTACAACGTACTGCTCAACAAGTCACGCTATAACTCCAGCTTCCTAGTGGTTACCTTAGTAGTTGCTATTGGGATCACAGGGTAAATGGCTCGTGCTCCTTTGCAGTGTGAGAGCAAGGCTGCAGCACTGTGTTGCTCAGTCCTCCAGAGCTGATGGACCATTTGTGGCAACTGGGATCTCTGCAGCTCAGCTGAACATCCCCAAGACTTCTGTAGAGAATGGAAGTATCTAAAAAGTGGAACAGGTTGCCCAAGGAGGCTGTGGATGCCCCATCCCTGGTAGCATTCAAGGCCAGGCTGGATGTGGCTTTGGACAGTCTGATCTGGTGTTTGGTGACCCTGCAGGGTCACTGCAGGGGGGTTGAAACTAGATGAGCATTGCGGTCCTTTTCAATCCAGACTATTCTGTAGTTCTATGATTCTATGAAAAAAATGCAGGTGAGGACAGTTTTCCTGGTCACAGGGGCTCTCCCCACTGTTTGATGGATGGGTTTTGAATGTAATGGACTCCTGGGACCAGCTGATGTCTGCACAGCACATGGAACAATGAGGACCATTCCCAAAATGCCCTGCCTCAGCTTTGCAGGGCAGAAGATAGAATGGGCTGAGCTGCAGCTTTATCCCCTCTCCTGGCCACCTCCTACTGATCAGAGCAGGGGCTGTGGGTCAAGGAGAGGACATGGCTGTCTAAGGGGCAGCCCAGGGCTGTAACCCACACCGGAGGCTGCCTGCCTGCTTTCCTGGTCTGAGCCGGTGGTAGGAGAGAAGGGGAAGACTTGGAGCAGCCTAATCCAGCATTAAAGTCCTGGCTAATTCTCTCCTTCCTGAGGACACCTGAGATGCAGGGCTGGCGTGGGGGCTGGTGGCTGCTTCCCAGTTGGTTCTGACAGCTGCAGCGAGTGACCTCCTGTGCTCATCTCCGGCAAGGTATGGTTTCTGTGGGATGGATGCCCCAGGGTTGGGTTTCTGTGCCTCAGGGGCCATCATAGGCCTGGGAAGAAGGGATGCAGCTTTCTGGACAAAGGTTGCTCCAGGTGTTCCAGATCCAGGTTGGAAAAATTTCTTCTCTGAAAGAGCAGTAGGCAGTGGCACGGGCTGCCCAGGGAGGTGGTGCAGTCACCGTCCCTGGAGGTGCTGAAGAACCGTGTGGATGTGGCACTGAGGGACGTGGTCAGTGGGCAGGGTGGGGTGGGCTGGTGTTGGACTAGGTGATCTTAGGGGGCTTTTCCAATCTTAATATTCTCTGATTCAAAGTAAGCATCTCTCCGCTGTGCCAGGTGGGAGACGCTAAACTTGTGCTTCTCTTCAGTAGCACTGTTTGCGAGGGGGAGGAAGAGGTTGCACAAGAACAGAGCTCTCCTTGTACCCCAACGGTTTGGTCTCCAGGAGCAAGGAGAAACCTGTTGTACTGAGAAGCCAGAACAGGAGAGGCAGAGAGAAGGCAGAGAAGTCCTCTTCCGTGCAGGGAATAGGGCAGATCATGTTATGTGCAGTTCATCCAAAGATGTTTTTCCCCAGTTGTGGCCAGCAGCAAGAGGAATTGATGAGATGGTGAAAAAGCAAGATGAAAAAACTCAAAGTTGTTCCTAAATGTAGGTCTGCAGAGTAATAATGGTGTGCAGATCATCGCTTTGGCTACTTAGAATGTGGGGATGCACACACACAGCTCCAAACTAACAGCTACGTCAATTGACCTGAAAAAAAATTCAGTCAAACTGATGCAAACCCTGAAAGGAGAAAAGATGTAATAATGTGCTTTGCATTTCCCCATCTTCTTGAGTTGTTAGACCCATTGAGGCTGAAATAGCTTTCAAAAGTATAAACAAATCAAAGAACTAAATGTTCCACAAAGTGATTAACTCACCGAGCCATACTTTTACAAGTGATGCTTACAATTATAATAGTAGGATTGGGACTGGGCTTTTTAAGTCCTTCCTATGTTCTTTAAGTATGCCATATATTGTGGCTAGTATACATATCTATGTCCTTCAACAACTTTGCTTTCTACTTTTCACAATGATTTTCTCCTCCTTATTTTTGTTTTCTGCTGCTTGGAGAATGAAATCAACAGGCCATATAAGCTTTTGGCTGCTTCTGGCATGGCACAAAGCAGTCTTCCCCTGCGGATGAGTGCAAGTCTTCCCTGAGAAGCTTCAACCTTGTGGAGGGCATGTGTTGGTGAGCGGGGCATGGGAGTGACTCCCCTGAGGTTTAGCACTGACTCAGCTGTGGGACTGCTCACCGTCCTCAGGGAAGCCCAAATCCTGGGCCACCATTCCACATCTGTAAAATGGGGTAGTGCTTTCCGAGCTTCATGGCTGCTGGGAAGGTGGTGGCCAGTAATGGACGTGAAGAGCTCTACCACCGGGAGATGTGGGCCTTATAAGGGCTGTCAGTTCTCCCTTGAGAGAAAAGGATTAAGCAAAATCAGCTGTCTCCACTAGTATTAGAACTGTTATATCTTTAAGTTGTCTTGCTGTCATCTTTCTCCTTCTAGAACTAAAACTACATTTAAAAGCTCTAAACTGCAATTTACCCTTAACAATTTGCCAAAATTTGTTGAAAACAGGGGCCAGATCTTGCATTTGATTTTCTTTTCATGCTTCTGAACACAACTGGTTTTGAAACTGTAAATATAACCAGTTTCCAAACAAAAATGCTCTGGAGTCTGAGGAAAAATGAAACTGTCATTTGTAAGCTGTGCCAAAAACTGCCCATTACCCTCCTTCAAAATAATAAAGCACAGTGAATTTTAGCAAAGAAGGAACATTAGTTTATGAGTTCCTGGCCCCATACAGCCAGCTTCCTACCGCTGGCTGCTATTCCAGACTGCAGCTTAATTCAAGTGTGCATGTGAGGATGCCCTATTGGGATAACGCAGTGAATCTCGCCAATGTTGGGGACATGAATGCCTTTATTCTTCTGGAAATAAAAATGGTGTCATGGGATCTTTCACGACTCCCTGCAGACAGGAGCTTGATTTAAAATGTCATCTGAGGGCTCGCATCACTGGAAGCACATATTATTTCCTAGCTCGGTGCTAGGGTGTTGACAGAAAGCAATAAAGTGTCCTCAGCCATGACCTGCAGCCAGAAGTTGTGCTCTGGAGGCACTGCGGCAGCTCAGCACCCAGGCACCTGCATCGCAGTGAGGGCTCTTGGGTCCTTGGACCACACCGGCAGGGCTGTGCCCTTCACTGGAGGAATGTTTCTGCTCTATTTGATGTAAGTACAGTTTCGTACAGAGCTAAGGAACTTGAAACAACCCCGGCGCAGCCATTATTCAGCTTGGTGTTTGACTGTGTAATTTACTTCTCCCCATTCGTGCTGTTATTTTCACACACAGTTAGTATTCATATTTCAAGCATAAAGATCCTTGCTATTCAGAAAATTCTCCACAGTTTAGCTATGATTTAAACTGTCATTGACTTGCGTTAGCTTAATGGTGTCAGTAATCTCCTCTGTTTTGGGCCCCCATGGTGCCCCTGAGAAGGGCTGGATCCTGGGGCTGCAGACCAGCAAGCAAATGTTCATGCTGCATGTCAGCAGGGAAATTGTAGTCATAGAACTGTTTGAGTCAGAAAAGACTCTTAAAGGCCATCTTCCCATCTGCCAGTACCCCCAGGACCTTTCCATCAGGGCTGTGCTCCATCCTCTCATCCCCCAGCACGTACTGATAGTGCAGGTCGCCATGACACAGGTGCAAGACTTTGCACTTGGCTTTGTTGAACCTCGTGATGTTCACCTAGGCCTACTGCTCAAACCTGTCTAGGTGTCTCTGGATGAAACATGGGGTGCAGCAGGCTGCACCATTCCTTCATCCAGCACCCATGGGACTGGCGGTCACAGGACCATCTCTCAGTATGAGCCTCCTGACCCAACAAAGTGCTACATCTCCAGGGGTAATTTCAGGTGCGAGGCCTCAAGGATCACCTGTGCCCTGCAAAGGACAAAAACTGAGCTGAAACTTCATGAGCTGAATTTTTTTTCCTGAAAAAAAAGTTGTGTTCTCCTCTGATTTGCTGTCTTTGCATTGCAGACTGCACTCTGCGCTGTGCAGCCTCAACTTGAGCACTGTGTGCAAATTTGGGCACCGCAATATGACAAAGACATGAAACCATTAGAGGGTGTCCAAAGGAGGGCTACAAAGTTGGAGAGGGGTCTGGAAGGCAAGACGTATGAGGAGAAGCTGAAGTCCCTTGGTTTGTTCAGCCCAGAGCAGAGGAGGCCCCTCTGCAACCAGTGCTACTGAAATACATCGCTTGCTTTAAACCAGCTGCAGTGAAATGGAAGGTTTTGAGAAAACAAACTCCCTTCAAACATATTCTTAACTTCATTTTCTCTGGTGACCCTCCTTGATTCTGTGCTAGATTTCATGGGTCGCTTTCTGTCTTTTTCTTCTTCCCCTGATTTTAGTTCTCATCCTACCAGGGGTTGTTCTTTTGTAGAAACCCAGCCATGAATTCTCAGATAGCTGTGAGAGCTGAGATGAGGACTGACTGTATTCTATCCTCTTTTTCCTTTCCTCTGCTCTCTAGTTTTAAAGCCGAG
Source organism: Perdix hodgsoniae (assembly GCA_035772895.1). Classification (NCBI taxonomy): domain Eukaryota; kingdom Metazoa; phylum Chordata; class Aves; order Galliformes; family Phasianidae; genus Perdix; species Perdix hodgsoniae. The sequence goes on along the minus strand of JAPSGF010000062.1, from coordinate 4,715,431 downwards.
TTCTTTCAGACCCCATACTTTATTCATTTAGGAGGATTATTTTAAGCCACAAGAAAAATTGATTGTCTGCCAGTCTGTAATTATGCTAAAAAAATTAAAATACTAAATATGGTTTTCCCTAAAATATTTTCCCATCAAACTATACTTCTGTTGAAATTTAGCCATCTGAGCACCAGCTCTTTATCACAGTTCTGTAGGAGTAAAAGCAGTGGGGCCTGGCATCCTGTTGAAGCTGTCTTCTGGATTGGAGCCAGCAGAGAAATCATATAATGGAATCACAGAATCATTAATATTGGGAAATCCACTAAGACCACCTAACCATCAACATGTCTGTGACCACTCTCAGACTGTGTCCCTCAGTGCCGCATCCATGCGGTTCTTCAACACCTCCAGGGACGGTGACTGCACCACCTCCCCGGGCAGCCCGTGCCACTGCCTACTGCTCTTTCTGAGAAGAAATTCTTTCTAATATCCAATCTGAACCCTTCCTGCCACAAATTGAGGCCATTCCCTCTCACCCTATGGCTGTTACCTGGGAGTAGTGGTAGGCTGGTTCCCTCTCTCCAATCTGCTCTCTCCTGCCTGGGCTCGGTGGCCCATGAGCTCCCACAGCTGCAATGTGTCACCCAGTGGATATCACCAGTTCACACAGATGAACCATTACATGTTAGGCATGATTACTGTGATCTTTGTTACCCTAAGACAAAGAGTTACATGCCTTTGGCCAAAAACCCATCTTTAAATGCAACGATCTTGACCCAGGTGCTCTGACAGGATTTAAAGCTCCTGGTGAGGACCAGGAATTGGGATCATCTGACAGATTTTCTTTGTAGTGCTCTTTTCCATTTCTCTTGCTGGCACAGCTTCCATCCAGCTCTTGCAAACCAACATCTCCATCTCACGAGGGCTCCTTCGGAACAAACGCTGCTTTCCAGCAAAAGAAAGGCCCTGAAATGGCAGCAGCAAACCCACAGCTCCTCTCCGGCTCCCAGTCCCCCCACCTGCCCCCACCCTAGCTATGTGACACCAGGGGACAAGGCCGGCCCTGCGCTGTCCCTCATCACCACGCGGAGACGAATTAGACGGATGTGATGGAGAAACCCACCGCTGGGTGCCACTCTTGTCCTACCAAACCCCGCCAGAGCGGCTGCCGAGGAGGAGGAAAACCCAAAAAGCGGCTCCTGGGGCGGCCGTGGGGATGCCTGGACGGAGGCAACTTCCACACGGAGCCGCACCAACCCTCCGCGCCTTCCTTGCGAGCTGGCCGACATGCGACGGGCAACTGTCGGCAAACGTGATAGCGGCAAGGGCAGCTGGGCAGTGTGCTCACTTGGCTCTAATTGAAATCACATAACTGAGACGGCAATATCAGAATTCACCTAAAAATGGGAAGCTCTTACTGCAAGTGTCAAATGGGTTTTCTTCATGAATTACTGGTGACGCCTACTAAGTAGTATTTTATCTGTTTAGTAGATGCCTACTAGCAGAACAAATAGAAATTCAGGATTATGTAGGACATATACACTGACAGCTGGGAAAGGAAGGGAAAGGGGAAAAAGAAAGGGAAAGGGAAAAGGAAAGGGAAGGGAAGACACAGAAATGATTCCGTAAGTACAGGTTTCAGATTTAACATCTACTGAAAAATTCATGAGGTACCTACCTACTTCTCTGTTTGACCCCAAGGCCATTAGCTCCAGAGTGAAACCCTAATGACCGCCTCTCCATGTGGGCTGTTGGAGCAGCCTTTCTTCTTGTGCCACATGAGGCTTCAGAGGAAGCCCCATCCCACACATGCACAGCAGTAGTGTTCCCATAGCCCACAGCAATGTCTCTGCAACAGTGTTCCTGTGTTACTTTTATGACTGCTGGAGATGGATGGACCTAGATCTCCAATGACACCCTTCTGTGTGTGCACAGTCTGTGCTCAGTCAGATGAATCCTTCCTGAACATGTGAGTATTGATGGAATGTGGGCTGTATGGGCTTTCATATGCTGTGGGATCAATCTCTACTCAACCCACATGCTGGGGAGGAAAGTTTAAGCAATATGCTGAGAAATGTTGTCCCCCAAAGACACTAATCTCTCTACCATTCTTTTTTTTCTTGCCATATTCCTCCTTAAGCCTTCTTCAGGAAATTACTTGTGCTTTTAAGGTGAGATCTCTGATCTACCAGCAAGCGCATCTCCCCTTGGCCACAGTCTGTGCTTCACACACAAAAACTGTTTCAGGTGTTTGTCAAAGCACTGGTATGTAAACTGGGGTGAAAGAAGGGATGCAGAGAATGGAAAAATGTGTACCTGGATCTGAGGCAGATGGGAAAGCCCACCTGTGGGGCTCAGCACAGAGCTCTGAAAACCAGGACTTTAAATCAGAGCATGGGCCACCCTCAGGCTGCTCATTCTCCTAAGAAAATCATCAACCTGAAATACATCTATCTGCTTCAAAACTGAGCAACCAGTAGGTAGTTAGGCAGGCCAAGGAGCATTCATTATCCAGAATTTTGCAATAGGCTATGAAGATGTCAGTCATGTCCAAAACAATGCAAATATGCAATTAGGTCTTTTGTTGTTGTTCTTTTTTTGTTGTTCTTTTTTTTTTTTTTTTTGGGGGGGGGGGGGGGGGGGGGGGGGG
>JAPSGF010000062.1:4407138-4699742 GCA_035772895.1 Perdix hodgsoniae | reverse complement strand
AGCTGGGGGCGGGCACCGCGTGCTGGGGGCGGCGCCCTGGTGGGACTAGCAGGGCCGCCCGCCGCCGCACCGCGCCGCCGCCGCCGCCTCCTCGCCCGCCGCCGGCTCCGCCGCGCCCTCCTCCGCCTCATCGTCCTCCTCCTCGGGCGGCGGCGGCGGCCCGGCGGCGCTGCTGTTGCGGCGGCCGCACAGCCGGCAAGGCGAGCCGCGCTGCAGCTCCTGCGACGAGGGCAACGCCGCCAGCTCGCGCTGCCTGGACTGCCAGGAGCACCTGTGCGACAACTGCGTGCGGGCGCACCAGCGCGTCCGCCTCACCAAGGACCACTTCATCGAGCGCTTCGCCGCCGGCCCCGCCGCCGCCTCCGCCGGCCCCGCCGCGCCGCTCGCCCTCAGCCCGCCCTACCCCGCCTCACCCTACAACATCCTCTCCGTCTTCCCCGAGCGGGCCAGCTACTGCCAGCACCACGACGACGAGGTGAGTGAGTGCCGCCCGCCCCGCGCTGCACCCCTTCTTCCCTCCCCCCCACCCGCCCCATCGCCCTTCGCGGGGCCCCACGGGGCGGGAAGGGAACCCGGCTGCCTTGGTGCGGAGCGGAGAAGGGAAGGCTGTGGGCCGTTAGTAGGGTCTGCTGCGTAGGGTGCCGTGCATACGGCGCGCTCGAGGGGGAAAACGGGTCGGTAGGGCGGGAGAATAGCTGCGAGAGGAGGGAGACGGTCGTTTTGGGAGCCAGAAAAGTATTAGGTGCGCTCGCCTGTGTCGGGCAGTTGCCCTGCGGCACAGAGAGCGGCGCTGGCCACGCACGTGAGCGGCCGGCGTTGCGGCGGCCGTGCCGGGGAGCTTTCCTCCGCGCCATCCCGAGCGCCGGGTCGCCGAAGGGGCGGCCGCTGCTGCACCGCGCGCTGCGAGTGTTGCGAGTTTGGTTGGGACGTGGCTTCTCGCTGTGGTAATTTGAGACTTGGTTTTCCTCGGAAAGTGGGAAATGGCTGTTTGCTGTCCCCCTGTCTGCTCTGGAGGTCCAACCGGGGCGTGTTGCTGGAACTTTCCGGCACCTTGAGCTTAAAAGCAGCTTCCTCCCGGCAGAGAACGGGATGGGACAGCCTCGGAGCTTTCTGTGGGACGGCCCCTCACAAATGCCTGCGGTTATCTAACCTGGGGAAACGTGGGGATGTGCTCGGTTTGCACGGGCGCTGCCCAGCTCCTCCAGCGCTGCGCTACCTCGAACTTTCTGGAAAGCTCAGGAGGAGCTTTTCCTCTTAAGAGTTGTCAGTGGCCAAGAAGAGAAAGTATGAGTTCAGCAGATGCTGAGTATTCCTTACCACTCGTGAGAAGTCCCTCGGCCAGGACCCCTAAGGTACTTTGTTGTAGACTTGTGGAAAGCTTTAAACCAGTAAGGAAAGAAAGGTGTTCCCATCTGGTGTGACCTGTACAGCTTCTCTAGAAGTGAAGACTTCTAAAGGAGACTGAAGACTTAGAAAAAAAAAAAGCTTATTTTTGTAACTGATGCTTTCTATTTTCAAAAGCATGCTTGGAGAAAAAGGGTGCATGTCTCTTAGGGTTGGTCTCGGATGTCCTTGTGTCCTGTAGACCGAGAAATTGTTTTAAAACAAGTGAGTGCTTTCAAGCCTTCAACCCCTGTTGAGAAAAGCTTTTATCTGCAAATTAATGATCTACTGCTGTTCTTGATTGGTGAGTTTTGGTGGTTCCTTAATGTGGGTGCGCCTGATTAGTGTTTGCAAGTATTTATTATTAACTCGAGGGGAAACATTTGAGCGAGACTGTGACTGTAGAGAACAGTTTATGCTGTAAATCTTTCTCACTTTTGCTGAAAATGTGGGACAAGATGTACAATTTTTGAGAAGGGATGGCTGCAAAATAGTGAGGGTTATTGCTTGTTTAATTCTAAGAATGCTATTTACAGCCTCATAAAAGGCATGATAATAGAAAGGCAGCCTTCCAGGAGAGTACTTAAGTGATACCCTAAACGCACTATTAGATGGCCAAACAAAGTGAAGTCTAACCTAAAATGCATGGCTGGAATGGCAGCTTGGAACTTCAAGTCCTTGTAGTTATTAATTGTGGCTCACTGTATGAAGTGGACAAGCTGGTGACTGCATAGGATGTTTCCTCACAGTCCAATGTCCCGCAGGTAAGTTCAGGCACAGGCAGGTGTCATGTGTAAGCTTGTGGAGCAGAAGCTCTCAGCTGTGGAGCTCTACTTCCCTAGCATGCATCCTCCTCACCCTATATGAGATAAGAGCAAAGAGGTTGACCTTGATTCTGCCATTTCTCTGGGCCAAAACAGTTGGTTTCCTTATCTTCCTCCTCTCAATGTGACCTTCTAACATCACTGTTGCTTCCCACCTTTTGGTTCTAGTTTTGTCTGGTCTTTTTCCAAGTTCTGTCTAGTTCCCATACCTTTCCTCCTACCACATCCCCATTTTGAGATGCTCACAAGTGAAATAGGGAAACAACACTGTGAATGGCTGCTTCCTGGGTGTTCCACGTCTCAGAGCTGGACGGCTGATGGGCATTTGCAACATAGTCATTCACCCTTTCAGTGTACAAAAACAAGCATTTCAGTTCTTGGGTGGGATATCAGGAGTGATCTGACTTGGTTCTGCTCTCATTTGAGCTCTGTGAGTGCCTGCAGTCACTGGCAGCTTGGCAGACTGACTTACTGTAACAGCAGTATTAAAGAAAATGAAATTCCAGGCACTGGTTTCAGGGTGGATAGTGTCTGCAGGTACTACGGTGATGCATGAAAGGAAAGGAAGTAAACTCTGTTCCTGCAAAAAAGCAAAAGCTAAACTTTCTATCTTTGTCATAAAGCTGCTCTTGAAACCTAGTCCAGTTGCTTAATGTTTGGAACCTCCCTGCATGGTCTAACACCCTTTCTGGGCAGCCTGGAAAAGACTTGATTTCAGTTGGACGTTACAGAGCGTTCTACAAAGGTAGCAATGCTTCTGCTGCAACTGGAATTTTCTTCCTTGTGACTGTGTTTGTTGTGGATGGAATTCTCAGTGCTGTAGTCATGATAGAAGCCAGTAGAACTTCATCCTGGAGAGGATTCTACCTTAGTCTAATCCATAAGTGAATCAAATGTGCTGACTTCTGTCAGTGTGCCTGATTGTCTCATATCTTGGAACGAAAGGTCACCTCTTTCTTTTTATAGAATTGTCGATCAGACTACAAGCCAAATTGAATGCTTAGAAAGTGTTGGGATTGCTGTGGAATATTTGTTTGGGTGAAACTACCTGAATTCAAATAACTTCATTGTTGCAAAGAGTGGAAAACACAAGTCCCAAGTCTCAAGTTAAATAATGTGGGGGGTTTCCTCAGTATCACTCGGTGTTGCAACAGTGGTAGTTGGTCAAAACAGTTTAATAGCAGACTTGTAACACTTGGAAGACAAAGTGCAGAGCTGCCAGATCCAGTCAACTTAGTGGTCTGTGACCCCATAGTTCTCATATATTACTTCCCAAGTTCCAGTTGGGGAGTGGTTTGTAGACCACACGGCGAAACCTTGTAGCAACATGGCTTACCCCAACTTCAGGAAAGGATTTTGAAATTATTTTTCTCCTTTTCCTTGGCTACACTGTTCTTTCCTTTTGCTTGCATCAGTTACAGCTTTAGTCAGGTTCTTTAATGATCAGCTTAATTCAGAAACTCATTAGCGGTTTCTCATCGGATCACTGATCTGAAATAGTTTCATGTGGATATCACTGCACTTAAGCAAGGCTGGCTGAAATTAGATGGCTTTTTTGAATTCTAGAGTTGCATGTATTACTAGCTTGTCTCTTTACATTACCAGGAAAAATTACATTTTATTGTAAAAGAGACATTTTTTTTGTATGGCTAGAGGGAGGAGTTCAAACAACTGCCTGTGCAACTCAAAGCTACTAGTCCTGGGTCATTGAATTGACACCTTGGCTCCTTTCAGCAGCTCTGGTTGCACAACAGGAGCAAGTTATCTCATGGCTGCTCAAAGGAAAGCATCTGTCCTCTTCCTACCAGCCTTGGTTCTGTGCATCCAGTACATTAACCAGTTAATGTGGTAAATAAACTCTTCATTTAGCAGTAGTGTACATTTATGTGAATCACGGGAGCCTGGCTAAAACTGAACTTCTGCGAGGGAAAAGGAGGAAGAGAATCTGGGAAGGAAGAGTAGGTTGGATATGGTTCCCTTTTGTGGTTTGCCATCATTGCCAAATGCTGAGCTTTCTTTATGGCACTCCCGTGCTGTTCACCTTCACCCACTGGTTGGAATACATATATAAGTTTACGGTAGTGCAGCTGCTATCGCTACTTTAGCTTTATAGGAGAACTTGCACACCAAGGGAATCTAGACAAATAGGTAGTGTGCATTGTGTGTATATGTAAGAAATTGTGTAAGATTTTTACACAGTGCTGCACCCTTCATTTATCCTTTTTGCCATGTCTCTTCTCTTCAGATATCAAACGCATGTGCAAACATCCAGTCTTTATATGATACTTTAGGTTTAGTTTCTGACACTTGTTTTCCTATTCAGTTTTTATCCTCAGTGAAGAAAACAGAACACTTGAGTTAATCCACTTATATATGGGCTATGTAATGTGGACTTGATATCATCTAAATGATGAAGGACTTTTAAAATGTCTTCATTTTTTAAATGTACTTTGTTTTTATGGTTTTCTTTAACTTCCATGCAATGTTCAGATATCTGTTACTAAATGGGTCACTTCTTAAATTACCCTGCATTGCTTTCCTTCAGGTTGCACTTTCCCTCAGCAAGTGTTTAACTCCTGGCTCTTCCCTGTATGAGAAGAGATTATTCTTCAACTGTTTTGTAAGAGGATGTTAACTTTACTGGGTGTGAAACAGGACTTAAAAAAACATTCTATACAGAATCAACCTCTGTCCCCTTTTCCTCTACTCTGGTGTAGCAGATATTCAAATATCCTTAACATTTAGGGAAAAAATACAGTGAAGCTTTTCCTGACAATAATCTGATATAATTACACTCCTGGCCTAATTAAACATGACTTCAGACAGTTTCCAGTGAGTGAATTGGAAGGAATGAAAATGCCTTATCTATTTGAGGGGCTTTCACGGACTATTTTCAGTAGGAAAAATTTTTCAGAAACTTAACAGTATGAGAAGCTTGCTTACAGACTACAGCATGGATTTCTGAGGTTATAGTTGTGCAAGTAAAATAGGCACAGAACTAGTCTACTGCATACTGAAAAAAATTCCCTTCAGTTTTACACTTGGAGACTTTGTTTCAGTAACATGGTAAGAAGGTCTGGCTGGATTTTATATTAGTTTAGAAAACAAGTCTTGTACCATGTGTGGAGTTCATCATTTCAACTTATTCTTCAGAGCACGTAAACATGCCTGCTAAACCACGCTTCCTTAGAGGAAAACTACCTAGTTCCTCTGTTCTAAAGTTAAGAAGGTACCATTCCTCTTTCAATACTGTCTTGACCCTGTCTCTTCCTAGTTCTCCTCCCATGCTCCCTTCCTTCCTGCAGAGCTGTTGGTGTCTTTCCATCAGGACAGAGTTGTATGTTGAGCACAGACCTTAGGCTGTATTAACTATGCACTGAATCTGAGACTAATGTTACCAGAGAGAAGAATCCGTAGGTTTGTCTTTACCTGTAATCCATTTTCAACAGATGAATTAAAAATATGATCTTGGGTCATAAAAATCATCATTGTGTATTAAATAACTTTTAGGAATGCATTTACGTTGTTATTTTAAGTTTTAATTGAAGTATAGAAATACTGAATGGGGATAGCTTAGCAATGCTGGGATTTTTCTTAATGGTAGTAAATGTATGATCCTGATTCTAAAACCTCAGGGTGTGTGTCCTTGTTCTATATGTTTTTGTACGTGGACTTGTCTACAGTTCCTCCCATTGGAGGGCTGTGGGCTGGGATGGGTATCATCTTCTCACTAATGAGTTCTTTGTGTATCCCAACCCAACTTCAGAATTCACAAGAATAGAAAAAGATGTAGTAAATAATCACTGATAGTGACTGTCTTCTGATCTTTACAGTGCAGTACCATTTGCAGCACTTTTAGACGTGTTCATCTTCTTACCCCTCCCATCTTAACAGCAACAACAGAAAAACAAAGTATGTGGTAGAAGCCCTCATTTTCTAAATATGAGTCTAAGCTGCTTTTCTCTTTCTCTCTCTTACCAGCCCCCAACAAAATAACATTTGGGGATAGTTCCTGTAGTTAATAGTCTCATTCATGTATTACAAATGCTGAACCTCTTTGAATGCTCTAGTTCTTCAGCATGAGAAGGAGTAAAATGTGGTACCCACAGATGAGGCTTATGAGTATTATGTTTTGTGTTGTTCTGCTGGGCTGCATTTTACCTATGCATACACTTGACAAGAACTCATTTGTAGTTGCATGCTCACCAGCAAGAAATGAGAGTTCCACTCCTCTGTTTCACTGAAATGTACAGCATGCATTTCTAAAACCTCAGGGGGTGAGCAGTGGCAGGATGATGTCCTGTCCTAGCTTTCCTACTTACATAGATAAATTACTATTTTTTTTTTTTTGAAGAGGCTGAGTCTTCACATGGAAACTTTAAATGAGAAAGTTCTCATATAATGATTCTGCTTGCTTAGCACCAGTGCAACAAAATAGCACTAACTTGGAGAAAAGGGCTTATCTTCCAGCAGCAGGTAAGCATCCTGAGGCAGTCTTGTATTGCTAGCAGTGGCTGAAAATCACTTTTCAGGGTTGAATATTTAAAGTCTGGGGGCTAGTGAGTTATGCCTTCAGTAGTGCAGTGAAAATAGCCTATATTAACCAAGGAAATGTGAAAATTCTTATGCCTTCCTGTAGCAACCTCAGTAGTTAAGTCTTCCTTGTGTCAGTGACTATGGTAGAAGCCTCACTAACTAAGGTGACCCAGGTAAACGCCAATGCTGGTCTCCTTGCCAGTGCTTTCCAGGACTGTCAGATAGCAACTGCTGATCTCCAGGCTCTGGGGGGAGGAGAGGGATGCATCCTCATTAGTGAGCTAAAGGTAATAGCTAAACTTGAGTTGCATCATCTTCCCTTTAATGTTGGTTTCCATGCGTAAGCAAAATATTCAAAGGCATTTTGTCAGGTTTGCTAAGCCTTGTCTCTTTCTAGTTGCTTGCAGGTATTATGTGCTCATCCCTCCCATACATTATGTGGACAGGCAACATTATAAATCACCATCTACTGTAAATATTTCCTTTCCCTAGGTAAGCTGCTGTCAGTGTATGTAACAACAAAATGACATGCTCAGATGGGTTAAAATGCTACTGCGGACTTCTGATTTGGATATGAATCTTCAGTGGGGTTATCAGGTGGTGGTTACAGTTTGTGCTGTATCTTCCCCTTGACTCAGGCTGTCTTGGGTTTTGTTTGTATACTTGAGTATTTGCTGTCCAGAGTGGCAGGTGTGTGCCAGAGGACTAGTGTTATGTAGCCCTTTGTTCAGCTGATCTTGGTTTAACAAAAGGCAAACTGTTATTTAGAGAAAAATGCCATCTATCAAACTTGAAAACACCATATTTACCCTTCATTTCAGATTTTTATTATCCATGGCATTCATATTGTCAATTAAGTGACTTAAATCTTTGTAAGCAAAGCCTGAAAGCCATCTGCACTGTAGATGCCTTTAAGCTTTGTAATCCAACCTAGTGCTGTGTCAAGAAACTGTAGGATGCTGCAGCTCTCCAGTGGGAAGGCTGATAGGATGGCTCTGACTAGCTAGCCAGAACTAGTCAGTACTGGTCTGTCAATTGACAAGGTTACTATTCCTATTCTTCTGTAACCTTGGCTAATGTCACGTTGTGTAATTGATGGGGTAAGATGAATATCAGGAAGTTTATAGGGCTCTTCTGTTGCTGTGTCTCTGTTCAGAAGTCAACTGCTACCATGCTTTCTATGCGTATAGGACAGTGAATCTGTTACTTTGAGGAAGAACTCTGTTAGGGAACAAAAATAAGCACCTCCTCTCTTTTTTTCCCCCTTTAAAAAAGGAAAAACCTGCAGGTAAAGGGTTAAATCCCCCCCCAGCAGTACCCCCGCCCCCACTGCTATATATGGTGTGCCCAAAGGCACTGGAGATTTAATACATTGAAGTTGGAGCGTGAAGGGGGTCTGCGGGCTGCTAGACAAAGTCACTCAAATTTCAGGAATACTTGATCCATACAAGGATGTTACTTGAGAAAGGCATGACTTCTCTGGAAGAAACTGGTTGCCAAATGAGCCAGCTGAGTGTGTCCCTGAGCACAAAGTTTCTCTGGCTACATGAGCAAACTGGAAACACTGTTTTCTTTAATTGATGACTGATAACAAACACGACTGAAGTTGCCGTGAGAACTATCTCCCTGCAGACAACAATGCCTATCTGTAGGGATAATGGAAGTTGTGCTTCTCACTGGAGTGTGAGCAGGCTTTGGAAACTGTTATGCAGATAACTAAATTCTCTATTGAGTTATACTGAATTAACTGAATAAAAGACTGAACAAATGGCAGATATCATCCCCTGCACACACTTATCACTGTAGAAACAGCTGCAACATGACAAAGGTGTCCCAGCATAATGCATTTGATGTTAACTTGTGCTGAAGAGCTCTGGGTGTATGGGCAAACATTTTCATAGACAGAATGGACTATTTACTTACTTAAATTAAAAAACAAACAAAAAAACCACAACCTTTTTAAAGCAGAGCGAGAGCCACCAGCCAGTGTTCTGGAATAGATAGCTTATTCTCTGAAAGAATTAAATGACAACATTAGAGAATTGCAGAAAATGAGATGAAAGAGCTACTGGAAAAGTGAGGTCCCAGTCTTCCCAGTGCTGCTCATGCTCAGCACAACAGCAACTGGGGATGAACTGTACCTGCTTTGTTTCCCCTCCTCCCTTTGGAGGAAGTGAATAAGGCTAGCCATTAGCTGAAGATCACAAGTGGTGCTAGGTGACCATGTCCAAAAAGGTAATAGCATGCCATTCCTTAAAGTCTACTGCTTTCTCAGTTGTAGACAGTGCATGTGTTTATTGTCAGTACTGTTTCATAGTAGCTCTTTTAGCATCACCTGTTTTCTCAAGGAGTCAGAGCCTCTTAGCAGAACAGAAATAACATCTGACCCTTGAGCTTTCTGTTGCTGAAGCATGACTCCTTTACTTGAATTACACTGTGGCTGTAGATGGTGGGATGGCTAGTATAGAGGTTGGTTAGTGGGCAGTCTGAGTAGGCTGCTGTGCCTGAAGAGCTTTGCGCTGATTTTCTGCGTATCTGGCTATCTGGCATGCTGCTGGAAGGCCTTTTGCCCCAAACCTCAAGCCACTCTTGAGATGTGCTTTTGTCAGGGAGAAGCTGCATACAGATTTGATATACTTACTGTATATATTTTAGACAGTTGTCACTTGAAGATAAATCATGTTTATTTTGACATGTTATCTCATCTTTGTATTTTGGAAAAAAAAAACCAACCCAACCAAACAGAAAAACCTAGTTCACTAAGTACCTCTGAATTAGAAGTCAGGAAGTAGCAGGTGAGTAAAGCCAGCTTCAGGAATCATACCTGCTTTAGTAAGTTACATTTGTACCGAGAGTAGAAAGCTTCTCAACTATGTGTCTGGAAAGGAGGGCACGGAACAACCCCTCACTGGAGAGATTGCTGCAGTCTTAGGCAAAACAAGGTGACTGAATTATTTGGGTTTGGTTGCAAAGTATCTAAGCAACTATAGCCACGTAGATTTCTCCTTACTTAATTCTCTTTGACTTTTCTTAGAAGATAATTGGTTACCACCAAAGCATATGCCAGCTTAAGAATGATGAGTGTTGCTATCTTAAATTATTGTCATTAAAACAGCTCTTTTTACAAATAATAATTTACAAAGACTTGAATAGTTGGGTTTGTTTAAACTTGTGGTGTCACTGTATATACCCAGGCATGGATGTGAGTGATCCAAAGGCTTTTCTTCTACTTGACCACTTCCATGTCAGTTCTTTCATTACTTCTCTTATGCCTCTGAGCCAGTGAAGTGAGTTCAAGTAATATATAATTACAGACAAATTTACTGGTGCTCCTGTCTTTGTCTCTTGTCAGCAATGCCAAAAAGCTTCTAAGCTGAGAGTAGAAACGGGAGAACCTTAGCCCTGACATTTTGTACTGGAACATACATTCACCTTGAACTATTCTTTCAGTTAGTAGCTTCATTTTGAAAAATCAGCCCTTATATACTGTGCAGTGATGGCATTTAATCTGTCTACAAAAAGGATCATAATTTCTTTAGTTGTTAAACAACTTAATAGCTTCATTTTCATTGTGAGAACAATCTGAGTTTAGCATCTCTGTTCTGTAGATGGCAACCATCCATGAAACCTATTCTTAATGTCTATGCATTCAGTAAAGAAGAGTGTTGAGAAGTTCAAGCAAATGAAGCCTCTCAGTAGTGTGGAGTTGAGGCAGAAGCTGCGTTCATCCTGGGGATGAAATGAATTGGTGCTTGGTATGCAGCTAACCAGGAAACAGCCAGTTGTCTCACTTGGCACAGGAGTCTCTTGTCACCTGAATGAGTGCTTCCTCTGCTTCAGCCTCTTCCAGTCACTCTGTACATTCTGTATCTGATCTCTTTATGACAAAAAGCAGCAGGGTGAGTTGGCTCTAAGCTAGGAATAAGGAAGCAAATGCCAGGCTGACTCAACACTGGACGATAAATGTGAAAAAACACCAGAGCTGAAAATATGGTATGAAGGCAGGACAAAAAGTACCAACCAAAGTTCCTCATCTCTTACCCACACTTGCTCTCTTTGCCTTCTTCCACAAATTCCTTTCTCTTCTGCAAATCTAGCCACCCAAACATTGAAATATATTTTGATGTATGTCAATATACATTGAAATTTATGTATTGCTGGTATACTTATATAAATACAATTTTATGTAGCATTTAGAAGTATTTGGCTAGCAGAGTAAGATTTCTTTTTTTTTTTCCTTAAACGAAAGGTAAATTTTATAGTTAATCTAAGAATAGTACATTGAGCCAGTGTCCTGTCAGAATTGCTGTTTGGTCTTCAGTGTGGATGTTCCTATACAGTTACAGAATAAATAGTTCACACAGTGTCCTTTCTAATTAATTTGTATCCTAAATGAGCATGGGAAAGCCCTGAAGTGTGTCCTGTTCTTTGACACCTATTTTTCTAGCATGAATAATAGCAAAAACATGGTCTCAACTGAATACATCTACTACATGAAATTTTATCTCCTAGAAGAGAATATCTTCATCTGTTTTTACTTTGAAGATTAAATTCCTTTTAGTGCCCTCTAAAGTATAAATACAAAAGGAAACATTTCTCATAAGCTAGGGGGTAGATTAGAAAAAGGAAGTGTTTTATGTAAAAACAAACACCAAAACAAAGAATTGAGTATAGTGATACTTCCCAGCTGAGATGACTGTGCTATCCAAATATGCTATCAGCAGGTGAGAGAGATCCAATGATATGCTACGCTGTCTTGGAAATATTGCTTATTCTTCCAGGTATTTTCTAGCATAAGAAAGAACGGTTCCAGAAATTAATGTGTATTTATATGTAGCTTACTTTAGAATGAAAATACACTGTCCTAAAGAGAATGTACTTTTTTATAATTCAGATCTGGTTGTCAGTTCTGGGGGAATTCTGAGAGTTTTGACAAATTAGTTTATTCCTTGCTTTGAGGCATTTTACGTTATGGCTTACAGTTTTCATAAGGAAATTTTAAGGTGCATATGCGTAAAGAAATAGTTGCCACCTGTGTTAGGGCATTCTCGTATTAGAAATACTGGCAATTTTCCAGTTGGCTTCTGTGGCCTAGACTGGGCTTGACAGACAGCTATATAGCCCCTTGCCTTCATAGAAGGGGAAATATCCAAGGTGGATTCCACAGCTATAGATCTAGCTACTTGTTCTGGGTGTGTATATCCTAGTGAAGGAGCACGTGCATCTTGGGTGATATGATGTGAAAAGATATAAAAAACTACACTTGTGGTCTAAGAAAGGAAACCTGTCCAGCTCAGGCAAACTGCTGCCATCAGCTCACAAAGAGTGAATAGCTGTTGTTGAAATATACTTTCTACTAAATCAGTGAGAGTATCGTGGTGTGGGTTGGTAATCCCTGTTTCATGTATGTTTCTTTCTGAGCAGGGGATAAATTCTTGCCAAATGTGCATGGCATGACTTTTTTTCCGCTACTATAGATATGTCTAAATGCTTTTGGAAAGAAAAATCTTTTATAAATCAAGGTTTAAACAGAACAACAACAACAAAAAGAATCAAAACCAAGGAAACGAATTTTCAAAATACCCTGCTCTCATGTGGTCAAAGAAGCCACTTCTTGAAGTAAGCTGAGTTGTTTCATGTTTGATCCCATATGGAGTTACGGAGAGAAACCATTCCTTGAGTGCTTTTGTTAAATAAAGCTGTTGCCATGAATTAAGCAACACTGCCCTGGAATGTTTCTGATCATGGTCTTGCAGAGCTTGTGACCTTTGCACTGAACATGTGAACTGAAACTTCATCTTCCAGTGTTCAATAACCATGTTAAAAATTTAGAGGTGAGGCAGTCTTGGGATTTCCTTAGGCTAGCTTAAATTCTGAGTGAAATTTAAGTACTGATTTATACAGTTCCTCTTCCCTTTTTGTAACTACATCAGAAATGAAAAAGCTAAAATCTGAGTTCTGTAAAACAGAATCATTTGTCAAGTTATAACTGCCTTGGCAACCTCTTAATTTAACAGCAGCTTTTAAAACTTAAGATGCTGCCACCTCATGTAGGAGCATTTAATTACTATAAACCTGGATGTCTGCAGTAATATATTACTGCTGATACTTAAAAAAAAAATAAAAAAATTGATAGCTTCTTCTCATTCTTGGTTAACTGCAGTGGGGAAGAAGAGCAGCTGAGAATCTGTATCTCCTGTGCTCTGTCACAACTTTTAAGTAGCTGGACTTCCTACACTACAAGAATTTTTCTTGTTTTTTCTTGTTCTTATCTTTCTTGTTTACCAGATAGAAACACTGTCATTTCTTGGGCATCTTTGCCCTGACCTTTTAAAAATAAAATATTTTTTAGTTTATTGTATTCTGAGACGACTTCTGAGTAGTTGAGTGGCTGTGTTGTCAAGTCTTAATGTACTCTAGATCTGAGATTTTTTTTTGTATGGAAATGTTATTCATTTACTAATCTTACCCTGGAATAAAAAGATGATGGACTGGAACTTGGATCTAGCAACTCAACTTTCTGCCCTACCTCTGTGTGAATCTCTTAAAAACATTGTGTTCTTGCTAAAATTAGATGACCAAATAATTTTGGCAGCAGTACTGGCATTTGAGAGTAATGATGTCTACCATAAGGGGATTCAGTCTTTATTTTCCCTAAGAAGGAACTGACGAACTATTTCCCACTGTTCTTGTTTCCAATAAAGAATGTTGATCGATTCTGAATTGTTCAAAGCTGGAGGAAGAAAGGGGGTCATGTTCTAATTATGTTTCTGATAGCGGTTTCAGTGAAGCTGGCTTGAATTTCTAGATATGATACATCTTGACTGTTACTAGTGTTGTGTGACGTTATAATTTATCCCTAATTCACGAACAGTTTCCAAGTAAGAGGAAAGTTGCACTTCTACCCAAATTTGTTATTTTAAGCAGTCTTGTCTCTTCCTGTGCATCTCATGTCATGCTGACCACAAGTGTTTGGTTGTGGTGATTATTAATTCCTGAAAATGGATAGAAAACACTGACCTTGGCCCAGTCAGTCCATCGAAACTGAAGCCAGGAAACCAACCTTGAGGATCATCCAATGCTTGTTAGTCCAAACAAGCCAATCCAGCTGAGTGCTGGGAAGACTTCACGCTTGACAAAGTGAGGGAGAAGTCTGACATGCCACTCCTCGGACAGAACTATCATAGACATAGGACATATCATAGACAAGGACATAGAACTATCTGGTGCAGAGCAGTAACACCCATATCCTAGAGTGCAGTCCCTTACTTCGTGTAGAAGATTTTAGATGCATGCAAATATTTAAGGAAGAGAAAAGGTGCTTAGAGAACATGAGAAGACATCAGTGGTAGAATGGGATTGTCAGCTTGCTAAGCATCCTGACTTCTGAGTCAGCAAATGGAATTAATTTCTTGGTGTGCTACGTAAGCTCTATGATAGGGACAGTGGTGGGTATGTGTTTGCAGCATCTGTTCAGAAGTCATATCTCAAAGCCCTCTCCCAAATGTATTTAGTCTACATTGTTGTGTGTCTCACCCACATCAAGTGTGTAAATTAGGGGTGGGATGGTGGAGGTGTGGCTTTGCTCTGTTGTGTCCCTATTGTACGCAGTTAATGAAGATGAGATAGGAATAATTCCAAGTTCCTGTTCTGTGAAGGAACTTCTAAGTCTAACTTCTGAGATGGCGATGTTGGGGTCTCTTGTGGGAGCTCTTCAGATTTATAGAGCAAAACCTCAATAACTGGCCTAAGAAAGAGCAAGGATGAGCCTGGTTTTCTTTTCAATAGATCTAGGCTGCCAGTCTGTGTTCCAGTGGCTCTTATTTCATGTCACTATATTTTTTATCCTGGGTTAAAAAAAATAATAATCTTGGATTGCTACGATACAAACTAGAAAATAAGCTGGCTACAGGTACTGTAGCCATAGCAAATACAATTTCACTGTTCAGGCTTTGTGCATTTTTGCAGATTTTAGAGTAAGGAAATAAAAAGGGGTAAAAGATAATAAATCTTAAAAAGCCTTTCCTCACATCTTGTCTTTCTGTAAACACTTAATTGTCTTCTTCACAAATCTTAAGGTTTAGGAGAGCTCTGAAATTTCATTCTTAAATGGCAAAAATCATCTGCCAGTCCCCAGTGTTCCTAAAATATTTGTACTTTTTGATACTGAAAAGGTATATTGTGCTTAGTTTTTATAGCATATGGAATAAATGGGCATTATACAGAATAGTGTTCCCACATTTTTATTAAAACTGCTACTTAGCATGTATTTCCCAGCATCTTTAATATTGCTGAGTTAAGTCATACATATAAGCAGCACTAATTCTAAAATGGAGGCCTGTTGAAGAGAGGATTGGCTTAAAAATTAGCTACCTAACAATGTTTTTGTAGTGAGAAATTCTTTAGGATAAAATCTTAACTGAATAATTCTAGGTCGTTTTTGACAAAAAAGACCACAGATCAGGATTGCTTGCAGCTATTATGATGGGTAAGAATTCTGAGAAAAACAAAAATCTACCTTAAGACAAAGCTTAAAGAGTTTTTTAACATCTCAAAACATGTTTGACCTCCCCACCCTTAAGCCATTTTGACACTCTTTACCGTTGCATTTCAACAGGAAAGAAAGATCCTTTTTATAGCCAAATGGCTTCCTCTTCTCTTCTCCCTCTTTTCCCTTCCACCCCCACTCCTGAGTGCCTTCCAGTGTTCAGGCTTCAGCTGCTGCCTCAGTAGTGCCTACATCTGTTTTGTTTAGATGGTCCTAAGGAAAAATAGCAGAGAATGTGACCATAGGGACAATAAGAAGATATGTTCCTTTTCATATTTGAAAGTAAGCCCTGTACTTAGTTCAGCCTGTTTCCCTAAACTGTTTTAAATAAGTCTTAGGGCTGGTAAGTATGCCTTCTCTTCCCTCACTCCACAAAATACTCGAACTGCAAAACACTTAACTTAGTCTAATGAGTTAAGTGTGGCGTTCACAGGGCTGTTTCCCCTTCTACCACTTCCAGTTTGACGAAATAAACTCTTTTTATAGGCTCTGTCCTTGAGTCAGCCATTGGGGAAAGCTTCAAAGAGGAGACCGGGATGGAATTCAAAGGTTTGCAGCTCCACAGAATGTTTGCACTAGCGGTAGTGCTTGTACTTGTATTAAAAAGGACAAGATTTGGGGTCTGACTATTGCTTGTTTTATGGTAATTGTGGTGTAAGAAAGATGGTCAGTATCAAGAAAGGTCTAAGCGGAGATGATGGAGGACAGCCTAGTTGCTATTTTGGGGTGTTCAGGATGAAGGCTGGGACAATGACAATCTGTACTGTCAGGAATTAAAAGATGACAATCTTGGGATGTGTGGGGGCTGTGTTTTCTACAGGTAACTAGCTGAGGCTCGAGGGCGGGGGGTAATGTAACGTGATCATATTCATAACATTCTGTTATAGTTGAAATTTATTTGTTCTTGGGACAGTATCTTATGTGTAAAATAGAAAACAGTTACATCATGACTCATGTGTTAGCCTGGCTCTTCTGAGGGGCCAGCTTTTGGTTAGTGGCCATTGTGGAATATGAGCAAAGTATTTAAGGTTAGGAAATGCAGCCTAAATAGCACTGTCACTGAGCTGCTGCCTAACAACTTTGGTTCTCTAAATTTTGGGGAAACCACTGCTTAGGGCGACTCTCTTCTGGATTTCATTTCTGTGTTTCCTCTAGTAAGTGCTTGAACTTTGGAACCTACTTTTTATGCTTTTGTGTGGGGAGGCAGAGTAAAATGGATGTTTGCACTGAACTCAGCACGTGTGCCGAGCTTCAGATAACAATTATTTCGCTCTTTAACATCCTTGTATTTGGCTTGTTGAACCAGCCATACAGGGCTGGCCTATGTATTCGCACACTAGGTGCAAAATGTCACCTGGTGAGCTCACAGGTGCTTTACCTTTCATCACCATGTGTTACTGAAAAACAACTTTGTGATTCTGTGCAGTGATGTAACCTAACCTTGCTCTCTCAGGCTTCTTTCTTCAGATTGCTTTTGTCAACAGAGACTGCCAACACTTGACCAGGATGTGTTTAAAGAGGCAACCACTCTAACATGTGGTGCAGAATTTGTTGTAAATTAGTAGCTCTGACATAAATGTAGAAGGAATGATTTTCAACGTGTTCTCTTGTGAAAATGTGAATAGGGAATTAGATTCAGAAACAGTGAATTTAATAAATGAGTCAGTGTCCTCTTGGCTTGGAGGAGATAAATTTTTGATTTATTGGGTGGCCTAGTATGTGATTGTCAGCAGTGCAGGGGTCACCAACTGCAGTAGGCTGTGCCTGTGGAACTGGTGGGATTCACGTGCTGGGTTTTGTCAGAACCAGGGGAGCGAAAATAGAATAGGGCGGGATAAAAGAGCATAGATTAAAATGGTGTACACATTACACTGCCTAGCCTTGGCTTTCATTTTCAACTTAGTAAAATGTGTGAGGTTTTTGAGGGCAATTTACCGAGACTGTGGTGCAGGGTGCAGTGTGGCCGCAGGCCCCCTGCACTCCTTGCCCCTCAGCTGTGTGTGCAGCCCCTGCCCCGGGGGTGGGAGGAGGGGCTCAGCAACCGGGCTGCTGGAGGAGTGGGCCCGCGGGGTCAATGTGCCCTGTGCACACAAGCGTCATGTGCTGGCACTAATGACGGCCTGTGTTGGAAAGCACGAGCACGGATCTGCCACTTTTATTCCTAGTCGTCGAAGGCTGAGGCTTGGCCTCCCCAGGCTGCCCGGAAACCCTCAGCTCCTCAAAATGGAGGCTGTTTGCTGATACAAAGGCAATCAGCAGTGTTGCCGGAGGGCGTTCCCTCCCCACCACTTGGCTCCTTCGGGCTATGGTTGTGCAGTGGCCAGAGCAAAGCGCGTGCTGTGGGGAGGAGGGGCGGC
The DNA here is from genome assembly GCA_035772895.1 of Perdix hodgsoniae. NCBI lineage: Eukaryota > Metazoa > Chordata > Aves > Galliformes > Phasianidae > Perdix > Perdix hodgsoniae. Next base: position 4,682,094 of record JAPSGF010000062.1, on the reverse strand, counting down.
CCAGCCCCTCTTCCTCTTTCAGCTGGCTGCTCACACACCGTCACTATTCCAGGTGTAAAAAACTGTTAACTTCCCAGCAAATCACACCAAACTGAATTTTGAACAGCCTTCAGGGTAGTTCTCAGCCCCTCGGTTCCCGATGGCACCAAGAAGATGCTAATGCTCACCTGAGGGAGTTTACAAAGAGCCGAGAGCCTGCAAAACGGGGTGCTTGTTCCTTAATAGAAGGGTCATGCCTTGAAGCCATTGTGACACCTCAGCTGTATATTTACAGGCATAAACCTGTGGGGCCGTGCCATGTGCTGCATCATGGAGTAGGCAACGCTTCTTGTAAGTTAATCTTTATGAAAGTAAAGCCGACTTTATCTGACTGCTTCCCCATTGCAGTCCTAAGGCGTTGCAGCGCTGATGATGCTAAAGGGGAGGAACGGGCTGGGATTGGAATAATTACCAGGGGCTGAGAATCCCTCAGGATTACATTGCAACTAACCACAATACTAAATAACTACTTCCCAGAATAAACCTTGAGCCACGTGCACCTTCACATCCAAAGTTCTGCCTGCAGTGAAATTGCTTGTCCTTTTCCACATTACCTTATGCAGTTAATACAAGAGCAGTCTTTATCAAGAGGCAGCATTGGTCGCACCATGAGCTGAACTCTGTCAGTGTTACAACTGAAATCTGTAATAGTGGGGTTTCCCCCACTCCTCTATTTACTGTGGCCTCCTTTAAATACTGTATTAGAATGCAGCTATTATCACTTAGATGTGTTAAGTTGTGATTCTTTGTCTTTCAGATTTGATGCTTGTGTCTGGCACCACAGCTTTTCACCTGTCCTACTAATTCAACTCTGGTTTTACTTTCTGATTCAGACTTCAATGAACAAACGTAACCTTGGGGGTAAGGGAAGAATATTCATGTACAGTGTAACTGGGACTTCTGTTCACTGTAAGGGTCTTTTGACCTGCTTATTAGTGGGGGCATTGTTCTGCTAAGCCATTCCAGGACCCATCCTGCCAGTCTTCTGCACAGGATTAATCATTTCCTCTTGACCTCCTGCTCTCTTTTCCTAACATGTTGCATTGATCAGAATCCTTAACTCACAAGTTTGCTCCTGTTTTTTAAAAATGGGAGGAAAAGGAGGGGGAGAAGGAATGCAAAGAAATTAGATATAATGTCTGCTGTTAACATTCTTAGTAAGTTTTTTTCTTTTTTCTTTTTTTTTCCTCCTCCTTGACTCCTCCCTTCTTCCCCCAAGAAAAGAAATCCCTTCCTGGTCTGTATTAGCTCCAGATCTCAAGCATCTTGAGTGCCTGTTTCACTGGAATTACTTTTTTTTAAGCATGCAACTTCCTGCAAGATCAGTTTTGTTTCTAAAGGTCACAGTTAAGCTTTACCTAGCAGGGGCTTTCTGCTACTGATCTACCAGATTAGAGCACTGTATTCAACTTTTCCATCATAGGTAAGGCAGCATCGATAATATTGCATATAACGTTTTTTTAATGCCGGTAGAGGAAGGTATTAATGAGGTCATATAGGGTACCTCCTAAGAGAACTCCATGTTTATTTTTGCTGACATCTGTTAGACCTTTAAGGGAGCTGTTGACGTTTTAGTTACAAGAGTCTGCTGCCAGCCAGCCTTGATTATGTCAGGAAGGAGTACTCTGCTCACATCTTCCAGGGGACCCTTGGATGTCTCCTTTATTCCCTACCTGATACTGGTGGCTGAACCAAACTTCCCAGCAGTCTCTTTAGGATTCAAACTTCCCTTCCAGCAGAGAGGGTTGTTTTGACTCATTGTCCAAAGTGTTAACCGGCAGCCCTGTGGAGGGAACTTATCTGAAGAAAACCAATGGAGTTGAAGCAAAGGTCTGCTTCTCATCAAACCTGTATGTGCAGCTGCAGTTTCCCAGATAGTTTCTCCTCTTAGCACTTGAGGTGAAGATCTCAGCCTTTGTTTTTCTTTAAGCAGGAGAGAAGGCAAGGTAGGATTTAACACTTCCTGGAAATAAATCACTTAACCTGTGTTGTTTCTGTGAATAACGATGCCAGCTGATAAGTTGTTTTTGTGTGCATGGCCTTGCAGATCAGAGAAGTACTGGGTGCCAGGGCCACTCCTAGGAGCACTTTGTGCTTCTCTAGGCTGGCTGCATTTGGCTCAGCCTTGGCACACCACTTTGTCTTCTCTAGGGGAATGGCTCCAGAAAGCTGATTTGTGGAACTGAAAATGCAAACCTGAGCACACATTGCTGAGTGTCAGAAAGACAGTGCTAGAAGTGGATCCTCAGCTTAAAGTATCTTGATGTGGTTCTTCTGTCAAAAACAGAATAGTCTCTGTTCTTAGTGAAACTGAAACTCCCATGGAGCAAGAGAGGGACAGTGTGACTAGAAAGTCCATGGAGTCTGCCAAGTCTGTGTTCCTAAAACTGGCAGTTAGTAGCTCCTCTTAACCGTTTGTTTTAGAGGAACCACTGAAATCTGCCCTGGTTCCTACCCTGAGGTAGAGTTATAGGATCATGCTCCTAGTCAAAAAAAAAAAAAAAAAAAAAAAAAAGCCTGTTGGTTGATGTCTTCTCACTTCCCAAAGAGCAGCATGTTAGGACCAAGCAAAAAGAATCCAATACAAAACCCACTTTTTCTTGCTTTGTGTGCACACACAAAGGAGCTGGAAGCAAGAGATCCTTTCACAAAAGTATCTCTGTGGAGGTGGAAGTGGGCCTGCTACCTGCTTGGTAATAGACCAAGCAAAACTATTTGCATGGAGGAGAGTTCAGGCCGATCATTTCATCATCATATATAGGTCTGGAGGAGCTGTATCTCTTCTGCTTCTCCCAGAATGTGTTTTGGAATGTGGTGGGGTGGGTGCTTTCAGCTGTGCCCAAGACTTTGCATTAAATAGTTGTTTTTGGTTCCTGTTGGCCACCACACCCAAATGTGCAGGCTATTGTCCCTGACTTCTGCTGCTGCCTGTTACCCTCTCCAGCAGCTCCCCCAGCATCTGTCTCTAGTGATAAGAGGCACGGTAGCGAAGAGGAACGTGCAGTTGCAGAAAGGGGACCTCTGGTCTAACTCCGGCAGGCTGGTCTTCTTCCTAAGCTTGCTGTAGGGGAGACTACAAGGTCTCTTATTGTCATTACCTGGTGTTGAATGGGCTGCTTCAGCTGAGGAGTGGGATAACTTGGGGATAACTGCTTAGTGTTGTCCTTCTCATGCATTATCTCAGTGGGCTGTATTGGCAGTCATTACATTCATCAATCAGAGAATATTCTGTTTGGATTTTGACTATTTTCAGGTTCAACTTCTGCATGGATATTTATAGACAGTTTTCATCCTTGAGACTGGATGCTTGAGAAAAATCAGTGTATTAGTTAATCTCTGGTATTCCTTGTAAATGCTTTTGATTTTATTTTTAGGGTGTTTTCTTCTACTGTGTGTGGTACCCAATTCTGCAACTCCAGTTCTAGAAATCTCCTCTGTTACCCAATCCTAAAAAAAATAAAATACCATCATTTGGTGACTGACTGCTTTCTGTGTGAAAACAGACTGCAACTTGGAAAGCAGGAAATGTGGACAAGACCTATGTGTAGAAGAACTATATTTTCTAGTTTGGCATGTCTTGCACCTGTCTCAGGACCATAGACAAGAAGGCAGCACAGCAACTGCTGCAAGAGTTAATTCTCATTTAAAGTTGTAGCTTGTAGCTCTCATGTAAGCCTTGGTCTTCCCCTCTTAAGAAGGGAAGCTGCAGTGGTGGAACCCGTCCTTCCTTTAGGAAACAGTGGGCACGTGCAGCTTGCTCAGAATGAATGCAACTCTTAAATGGTATCTTAGAAGTGATTTTGAGCTTGTGCTACAATGTGACTAAACCAGAATGCTTACCAAGGAAAACTGAGCTGGCTTTCTCTGAAAGGTCTTGATGGAGTCTTTAAGCATCTGTAACAAAAAGCATCTGGTGTGTGTGGTTCTTGATTGCTGTCGAAGTTGAGTACCTGCAGAAAAGTTAAAAAGATAAGCAACTCATCTGTAGCTTTTTTATTTACCAACTGGCTGAACTGAGAAGTTGCTGTTCCTTGAGAAGTTATTGTTACGGTCTTCCAATACAGCTTCCCTGAAGCAGAACAGTTTCAGGTAGTGTTTGTTACTAATCGGAGTTAAGTATGTTTTCACTGCTTTGAGCATTACAGCAGTTGGCTCTTGGGAGACAGGTCTCATTTCCTGTGGTGAGTCTGTGTTCAGGGCTTGTTACTTTCTACTGGCTGTATTTGAACCTTTCCCAGAGCTTGACCTGCCCATCCCTAGTCACTTAGGTATTTGTTAAGGGTGGTGTGCGTTTCACCATTGGCAGTGAAAATACTGATTGTAAAAAGAACAGCAAGAGCGTGTTTTTTCACTCGCCATCAATGACTAATTTCAGTTCTCAGAGAATACCTTCCTTGCACCCCTGCCTGTGTGGCTCAGTCTGTGCCTAAAGGCACTGCTGTGGCTCTTGGCGCCTCCTGGGAAGAGTTGGCAGCAGTTAATCCCCTAGCACTGGGGCACAGGATGGGGAGGGAGCTCTTCTGTTTGGACAACTTGCTGCTCCCTGAAACAGAGAAAAGCAGTAGCTTTTACTTTTCTTACAGCTGTCACAGTGAAGTGTGGGCTGGGTGACCCATTTATAGAAAATAAATTGATGGAAAATGCTTTTAAAATATGCACATTATTAAAATACACAGAAATCTCTTAATAGATAATTGCAAACAAGCTGTTTTGTGTGTGCATGTGCTCAGCTGCTAATGGAGAATCAATTATGCTTTTCAAATATACTTTGGACATATCATAAACCACTTTGATACCTGTGCTGCTTTTTGCCATGCAGCAGTAAAACCAAGCCCTTTTTTAGGAACTTGAATGCAGCCAGACCTGAACTCTATATGTGCAGCCATTGCATTCGGCAGGGCTGTGTGTAAGTAAGAACTGGGTTGGGAACTATAACCAGAGGGCAGCAACAGATAAAATTTAATATTCTGGAGTCTAGAGAAAGACAACACAGTAAACTGGTCTTTGCTTTCTGTATTTGCTGCCTTAGTTCTGTTAAATAAAGTAGTGTTCCATCTGAAGAACCATGACCTCCTATCCATATCCCATATCTCTCCTCTTTTTGCTAAAAAAAAGGGGCTTTCCAACAAAATTTCTGGACTTAAATCATTCTAGGAAATAAATACAATATTCTGGTATTCTCTAGAATGTATCCGTTATGTTCTTAAATTCCTCTTGCTCTCACACTACTGAATGAATAAAAAAAGTTGCTTGAATTATTCAAATGCTTGAGTCTCTTTGCTTTACAGCTTGATCATTTCATATTCACTTATTGCACGCACAGTTTAGCAGAGTAAACTTTGTGTGGAGGGACTGAAGGGTTAGTTTAATCTCTTGCCTCCAAGACCTGAACTTCTTTCCACCCCCACCCTTCTTAGGGATAATATTCCAGTGTGCCAGATTGCCCATATTGCCACCAGAAAATTGCTTGGACCACTTCTTAAAAAATCAAAGGTCAACTCCGTGCCTTGGTGGCAGCTGGGAAACTAATGATTTAATGCCGCTTTGACCTTTGGCTTCCTAGTCCGTTGGAGTCTGACCCAATGTTTTAATTTTCCAATACTGCTGGGCAGTTGGCTTTTGTCTGTTTCCAGATGTAACTTGCATAAAGAGGCCCGTTACCGAAGTGAGAACAAAACAACAAAACATCTCAGCGTAAAAGGGGAGGGAAAAATAACAGCACCTAAGTTGCTTTTAAAATACAACATACAGCTGTCCAGGGAGACTTGACTCTTCTACTGTGAGCATCGTCGGGTTTGCCATAACAAAGTGTGAAACACTTCCAGTCTAGATGCAAACGTTGGACAACTACTGACAAAGGTTTTTAACTCCAGTCTCTCTGAAATGCCACTTCTTACAGCTCTGTAAAAGTTAACTAAGTAAAACCAGTAGCTCTTTCCCATTACGCTGTTAATCTTTTCAAATCAATGTTTTTTTTTTTTTCACGTACTTTCCTCGTCGAATAATGTTTGATCTGATACCAGGAAATGTGAGAAAGGTAACCAGTTGGTTCATGAAAATGCGTCTGCGAGCTGTTAATGGGGGAAGAGAAGTGTAAATTGAGATATGGAAGGCAGTGATGATCTCAGTGCAATTAGGAATTTCTTTTTCTATTTTTTTTTAACTAACTGTGGGGTTTGATCAAGGATCAGTGCTTTGTCATGGAGTATGGGCAAAGTCGGAATTGAATTACGTTTCTTTATGGCCATTACACCAGATACCGTTTGAATTTGCTATTAATGGTGTGGTAATGATGGGGGAAGTACCCTGAGGTGAGTAGTCTTTGCTTAATGAAAAGGCTGTTGATTGTTTGGAAAGAGTCTCCTTGAGTACTGGTGCATATGGAAATTTGGTCAAAAGCACCAATGGCTTGCTTTGTCTGACCTGCCTGCCCATCAGGTACCAATTGGATTTGAATCTCGCCTATGTAAGCTACAGCACAGCTTTCAAAGGTCAGTTCGTACCCAGCGTGTGAGAGGTTAGTTTTGCAGAGCAGATGGGCTCCTAAAACTTTTATGGTCTCCAGTCAAATCACCTCAAGCTGTAATCTCATTAAATCCTAAGTGAATCAGTGGTCTGGTTATTACTTGAAAGGGGAGTTACAGGAAGCGATGTTCCTGAAGCAGTAGGTCTGTCTTGGTACCGAGTTACCAGAGGTACTTGCCTGTGTGTGGCTCTTAAAGTTGCTCCATTATTTTGATTGCAGTGAAGGTGGTATGCAGGGGGCAGCGAACTGACTTCCCTGGAAGTGTTTCGACCCAAGCAGACTTCATTCAGTAGGTTAATTTTCTTCTGCTTGGAAATGTGGTTAAACGTGTTTTGTTCTTTTGCCTGGATTGCAGAAAACCTTTGACTGGCTAAAATCCTATCTATGACCTCCTCAAACTTTCTTCTTAGCAGGCAAGGAACACGTAGAGCTAGTTTCACAGTACTTAAAAATAAAATAACGAGTCAACTTCTGTTTAGTCTTGCGTTTTACACATAGTTTGCATTTGTCAAAACTTTGGTAACTGAGTGTCAATTATGCCTGGCTCTAGAGCACAGCATGTGTACACCAGAGTCTTCATAAGGACTTCCTGCTGATTGTGCTGTGATAGTATTTAAGAAAAAAAAAGAAATCAAACAGAATTCTCCTGCATTGCCTACCTGAGCAAAACCACACTTTGTGTAAACGCAGCCTTTTGGTGAAAAGACATACCTGAAATGCAAGCGTCTGTGGTGCTTGTCAGAAATACTGTATTTTTAATGTGGGAGTTCACGCTGCATTTCATACATCTTGTATGTAGAAAAGACTTCTTCCTTAGGAGCGTGCCCCATAGCAAGGCAGTACCACTTCCATCACAAAATTGCTTTTCTGTAGTTAAGACCACTACATGTATTTTCCCAGGCTGGGGCAAGGAGCTGACTGTCTTAGCTTTTCTTTCTCCCCACTGACTTTGTTAAGGTGTCCCATTGGACACTCCTGCCTAGTTCTGCCTCTATGGCTTTTCTTATATCTTTACTGTTGACTACTGAACAAACTTTGTTGTGTGTTTGTATTTGTTTTTATCCCGATTTAAAGCTCAAACAAGGATGCAGTGGGAGTTTAGGTAAGGTTCATGTGCCTGCACAGTGTAGAAGCAGTTTAAAGCTAAAAAGTGTTACAAGAAACAGCTGATGCTGTTGAGAAGGCCTGATGTATTTCACACAAGTTTTTAAATTATTTTACAAATGCCAAATGCTTTCAAATTCTTAAAAAGGCCTGTGATGTATATTGCTGGACCATGCAAGGGTGTTTTAAAAACTTGTTTTAGTTTGGTTAGGCCAAAAATATAATGTATATAATACAAATTTTTTTTTTTTTTTTTTTTTTCTACTTACAGGAGTCCCATGGAATGGGTTAAGATAGTGTGAATCATAACTCAAACCTTGACTGGGATGGAAGGTTGTCCTTAGTCTCCTCAAAGTGAACCTACTTCTCTGTAACAGCATCTATGATGCAATGGAAAAGCATAATTAGTTGTTTGTTGTCTTTAAGTTCTTTACTTCAAATCTGCTCTGCAGTTTAAAAATATATTCTGCTCTCCTTCAGTTCATAATTGTTTACTTATCCTGGAATGCTCATGTCTTTCCTCTTCTTCCAAATTCAGGAGAGCTTTCTTAAATATCTTCATGAGGAAAATAGCTTCTTATAGTAGAACACGTAAAAAAGAACAAACTAAAAATAAATAAAATTGCAGTACTTACTTTCTGTTCTCCTGTCATGGTGCTATCTCTCAGCTTTAAAAAACAAACAAACAGAAACAAACACAGAAACTTGAGGAGGGGAAAGGGGAGCCATAGGGTTTGAACTTGTTTGTTCCTGTATTTCATCAGTTTGGAAGGAAGAGTGGGCAGAGGAATGATTAATGCATAGTACCAAAACTTCTGAGGACTTGGTTGTGCTGTGTCACTAGAGAGACAGCCAGAGGTGTATAAAGACATAGTTGAATTCTCCATCAAGACTTGCCTTAAATCTTCAGAAAGAAATATACATGTCTTGTTCTGTGTTAACAGCTTGTAAACAAAGGTTTATCTGTTCTTACTGTTCTTTAATGATGAAGATAAAATTATTCTGAGTAAACACATCTGCCTTCTAGGAACAGATCTCCTTATTCTTAGATCTGTTTTTCTTTTATGATTTACTGCGCCTTTTTGGCAGCAACTGCAGAGCTGTGTCATAATACGATACGTGGACAAGAACTTACTCATTCACTCACAAGGGATTAAAGAGTAACCTGCGGTAATGTTTGTTATATGATTATTGAAATGCCCTGTGGCTGTTAAGACAGCCAGGTCTTCCAAAACAAACATCAGATAGTAGAGTTCATTTGGAAGTAACAGTGCACTAGCACCCAAAGGATAACACTTTCAAGAGAAGTCTTTCATAAGATGTGACTGTATAATCCTTTTTAAAATTAAGTGGAATTGTGTAACAAGCGTATTAATCTGATAAATTCAGTTTTGGCGTTCTACCACTAGCAGTGAAACTTTGATCCTCATCTTTGGCTTCATATCTCTGAATGAGACAGTCAGATATATGCACCAAGTTGTATACCGAGAGCGGGTAATGATTATTTTGACATGGATGGTACAATTAGATGGTATTAGCTGAGGAACCCTGATGTGGTGTATATATAATGTGTTGTTGGAAGCTACTGCCTGGCTCGGACTTAACTACTTTTTTCCCCTTCTTTTAATGCAGTCCAAATTTGGTTTTGCTTAATTAAGTTTTCTCATTTATGAGGAATCCCAAGCAAAACCTCAACATGTTGTAATCTTTCTTCCTGCTCTGAAACATGTGTACTTACGCTAGTAAAATTTTTACACTTGTGTACTTTTAGTGTGCGAGCATTTGAGAGGATGATGGTATAGAGAGAGATGAAACCTTTGAGTTTTGTTTTTTTTTTTTCTAAATGTTTGTGTTAGCCATTTGGGGTTTCAGCAAAGAAAAGCAAGTTTCTTCAAAAATCTTCTCAAATAAAGACTTGTTATGTGGCTGTATAGTTACAGCAGTGATTGGGACAGTATGAGAGGAGCAGAGAAGGTAAAAAACAGAAGAGTGGGGCAATTCAGTGCTGCCTTTGTGTTTTCAAAACAGCCTGTTCCACATAATCAGTAACTGAAAACATTGCAGTATTAAACACTTAGAGTGGGTTTATATGTCAGTTTTCCCAGACAAGTCTTGCCTGTATTTCCTAATAAAAGGCTGCAATTGGTCATATTTGCTCTGACCTGAGTTTGATGTGCATATGGCACTTGGCAGTAACTGGACTTGTTTAATAGGCATGGATTGTTTCACAATTAAAGAAAAAAGATCAACAGCCCCTGCTGTGGGTGTTCAGCACCAAGACAGTTCTTGTTACAGCTTTTCTCTAAAGATGGAATAGCTGAAATGCAGAGCTGGGAGGAACAGCCAAATCGTTCCCCATCACAGTCCAGCCTACAGTAGCAGACAGTGCCTAACGCTGAGGGGAGGAGGACGGCACTTTCCTGTGTCCATCTCAGAATGTGGGCACAGTCGGCCAAGCACACCATTTCTCATTGAGAATGTGATAGACAGGAGGAATTCTTTCCTAATATCCCAGGTGATCAGCTTATGTCCTAAAGAATAAATTGGTATTGTTGTTCTTTGTTTTTACTGAGCATAGTTTCTACTGTTGGGTCACAGTAGAGTTTTATTTCTAAATTGAAACTGGTGGAGGTATTTTTTTGTTTGTATATGCAAGTGTGTTTAACTCTTACCACAAGGCATCATTGCAAGCAGTCAGTAATTGCAATATCTGTAGTGATATTAGCTTGCATTACACTAAGTAAATCTGTTGGAGAGTTGATTGTGGAAAATGGAGAAGGGACATTGTCTTGGGACAAGTATGTGAACTGCCTACAAGGCTGTTACTTAAACTAGTATTACCAGAATCTAGCAGTGATGTTAGCCAAATTGCTTAATTCTGCTACATGTACATTAGCAGTCCTCTTTGTTAAAAGGGCTTTGAGTTTAGCTAGCTTGAAACTTGATATACTATTCCCCTCCATCTTAATCTTCTTTTTAAGAAAGGTACAAGGAAATGCTTTTTTAATTCTGTAGAGATTACATAATGTTATTAAAACTGCTCTAAACTTGAACAGAGGCATCTCCCTCAAACAACATTTACTTCTAAACGTAAAGCAAAAATGTGGAACCATCCCATGTTTAGATTATTTTCTTTAAACCAATGTCATTCACAAATATGTTTTTTTAATCTCTGAAATTTGTTACTTTTGATCAATATTCTGTACTAGTTGTGACTCTGGGTTCTTGCGTTTGTTATTGCCACATAAGCAAGGGAGAACAACTAGACTAGAAATCAGAGAATCATAGAATGGCTTAGTTTGGAAGGGAATTTAAAGATCACCTAATTCCAGTTTTGACTGTCATGGGTAGGGTTGAACCTACTAGATGAGGCTGCTCAGGGTCCTGTCCAACCCAGCCTTAAATGCCTCTAGGGATGGGGCACCCACAGCTTCTCCGGGCAGTTGTACCAGAGCCTCATTGCCCTCTGAGTAAAGAATTTCTTCCTAACATCTAACTTAAATCTCCCCTCTTTTAGTTTAAAGCCATCCTCCTTTGTCTTACTGCTATCAGAACATGTAAAAATTGATTCCCCTCCTGTTTATAATCTCCCTTTAGCTACTGGAAGGCTGCAGTGAGGTTTCTCTGTAGCCTTCTCTTCTCCAGACTGAAGAAGCCCAGCTCCTTTAGCCTTTCTTCATGAGAGAGATGTTCCAGCTCTCTAATCAGTCATCTTTGTTGCTCTGCCCTGGAACCATTCTTACAGCTGCACACCTTTTCAGTAATGGAGGCCCCAGACCTGGATGCAGTACTCCAGATGTGGGGCCTCACAAGGGAAGATCAGAGCAGGACAATCACTTCCCTCACCCTGCTGACCATTGCTCTGTTGATGCAGCCCAGGATACTGTTGGCCTTTTGGGCTGCAAGCATACACTGCTGGCTCACGCCCAGCCTTCCATCACCAGCACCCCTTGAGTCTTCAGCAGGGCTTCTCTCAATGAGTTCTTCTCCCAGTCTGTAAGTGTATCTGGGATTGCCCTGATCCAGTTGGAATATCTTGTGTTTGGCCTTGTTGAACCTCATTAGGTTCACGCAGGCCCACTTTTCAAGACTCTCCCAGGTCCCTCTGGATGATAACCCTTCTTTCTGTTGTGTCAACTGCACCACTTACTTGGATTGATGTCATCAGGAAACTTGCTGAGGATATGCTTGACCCCACTGTCTTAAGTCATTGATAAAGATGTTGAAGAACACTGGTCTCAAGATGGACGCATAGGAGACAACACTCATGACTAGCCTCCATCTGAACACAAAGTCATTGACTACATCCCTCTTGCTGTGACTATCCAACGTATTAGGCTAAACATTCAGCTGTGGATGGGAATTAATGGTTGCTTAGTTTTCTAGTATTTAGCTGCTGTGGTTTGACTTACAAATTAAATTCATGTAACATTGAAACAGTTAGATTTCTCAAATAAGCATTTTAATATTCTTTCTTGCAACAAGCATTAGATGCTGCAGTTGCAGCATTACAGTGTGAAAGAGTAAGGAGAAATTCATGCTCTGAACATTTTTCCAAACCAAGGTACCCAGTGCTGCTTGTTTAAAAACAAACCCTGCACAGTAACACTGGTGTGGGACCTGTACGTGTGTGTGTATCCGTACACATAAACGGCAAAGCCAGGGTTTCTTTGGATAAATGTGTTCTTTCTCCTCAGTCAAGTTTTTCCTCCCTAACAATTAAGCATTATGAATTTAAGATGCCTGGCCTGGTAGGTTCTCTGCCCTCCCAGTGAAGCCCACTAAAAATATTAATAGGAATCTGTTGCATAAATAGGACTTAGTTCACCAAAGAAATTTCTTAGGGAGCAGTGGTTTGACTACAGGCTTGCTCTATAAGAAAATTGAACCTACAAAAGACCTGTTTGTGCTGGCATCAGGAAACTGCTCTGGCAAGCTGCGCAGTACGTCAGGTTAAGATATGTTCCATAACTGGCTTGTCTTCTCCATAAGGACTAGCTCTCTTGAAGGAGAGCTGGGAACTTTGGAATAGTAGAGTTCCCATTTTCCTCCCCCCACACCCATCAAATCAGTGCTTTGTAGCTATCTGCTTGCAGGTTGTATAGTAGCGGCCTTGCTCTCAGACTTGCATGAATGTCAACAGTTGCCAAGGGCCAGAATGGAGGCAAGGCTGTTGGGACAGGACAAAGCTGTGCAATACATACAGCTGTTGAGATGAGGCCTGTACGTTATGTTAGTTGCAGGTGAGGGAGTGTACTTCAAGCATGCCTTGACATCTATTTCCAATTCTTCTTGGAAGAGAATTTGAGAAAGTCTAAAGTTGAGCTGTACGTGAAAGAAAAAAATGTGTTGAAGTAGTTTGTAGGAATATTTAAATTTGTTGATTTTCTCTAAAACAAACAGACGTAAAAACTCCATATGTGATAGCATAACAGTAGTTATCAGTCCTTTACAGAATCACTGAAAATGTGGACAAGCTTTGTCTGGGCACCCAAGCATTTTAGAGAGCTGAAGAGTGAGGGAAGCTCAGTGATTGACCTGCAGGGACTTATGATAGTGGCTTGGACAAAACTTGGCTTGAAAGTGGAACTGGGTCCTGACCCACTCCAGTATCTGCTTCCACAGCAGGCTATTAACTTGCTTTCTTGAACTGTTGAATATTTAGATCCGCCCACTGTCCCCTTTGCCAAGACCACCCTGCTGCTACTCGTGTCATGCAGATTTGGCATACAAGCAGCATTTAAACAGCTAATGAGTTGCATGCTGAAGCACAGGCTGGTCTCCCTATTGAAAGCTCTAAAAGACCTGACTTATCACTGGCTGCATAATCTACTAGCTACTGATACTATTGCATCTGCCCATAGGCTGGCTCCTTTACTTGCCTGGCTGAAGCAGATGCTTTGACTTTTTAAGATAAAAAGAGAGATTTTCTTAGCCCAAATAATTTTTATGGAAGAAAATCCTGAAATGTAGACTTACATATATTCCACTGTGAAAATTATACCTGTACCTCATTAGAAGAATATTTAGCCTTACTTATTTAGGGAAAAAAAAAAAAAGAAATCAGTTTATAAGGTGGATATGAAATGTTCTGTCAATAACCAGTCTGTCAATAACCCGAGGCAGTAGAGTGGATCAGTGGGCCCGGTTAACTTGCACCCAGGAGCTTTAAGAAAGCTAGCTGATGAGTTGTTAACCTTAAAATTCCAGATAAGTGGTAAAATGCTTTCTCTGTATTTGGATCAGATGAACAGTATATTGCAGCTGGTGGACGTGCTGCTGGGATGCTCAGCATACTGCAGTTTCGGGGCTCTGGTGGGTTGCTGTAACCAGCAGATACAGTCATCAAATGGAGCTCTAGTTGTAAGACAGCAATCCAAAACAGATTCAGTTTTGTAGTACACTAAAGACAGCAAATCTTTAAAGTCAGCCTTGACATTGATGTGACTACATCTCTCTTAGACACATTTTGCAAACTTTGTTGCACCATCACTGAGGATGTGGCCTTCAAAGTGGATCTTGCTTGTCACAGAACAGCAAATACTGCTTTCCTCCCCTGAAAGGACTTAGGTGGCCTTTGCTTCATTACTGCCTAATGCCCAATGGACTTTTTGACCTTGATTAATGGAACTACCCATCTTCCAAAAAGTTTCTGCTTTTTAATCGAGGTAATCTGACTGACCAGCACAGTCACATTACCTTTCTCTAAAATGTATGACTTCATGTCCCAACTGCAGGGCTGGAGAAGGCAGAAACTCATGAACTGTGAAAGCAGCACTTTCTTTTTTTTTTTAAAGCCTGTTTTAACAGTTTTAATTCTGGTTTATAGCATCCCCTCAGTTACAACTTGAGACAAACGCTACCTAACCGGATTTAAGACGCAGATTTCCAGCAGTGAGGCTGGTTAAATATGGAACTGAACTGTGTGGCTTAGCTCTGCAGCTCAGCTATATTTTAAGTAAGTCAGATAATAATCATAGAATCACCAAGGTTGGAAAAGACCTCCAAGAGTTCTGGTCCAACTGTCTATCTACCACCCATCTTGCCTTCTAAATGGTGTCCCTCAGTACAACACCTAAACATTTCTTGAACACCTCCAGGGATGGTAACTCAACCACCTCCCTGGGCAGCCTGTTTCAGCATCTGACCATTCATAATGTTTCCTGATATCCAACCTGGACCTCCCCTAGCTCTACTTGACAATCAATCTTCCAGCCACACTCTGTCATCAGCTGTGGATTCTTATGCCCCTTCTCTTGTGCTGGCCCTACTGATGTTCACAGTCAGCTGATGGAATAAAGTACTTCCTAATTTTTTCCCTGTTGTTTGTAAAGATCCCCAGGTATCTTAACTGAGATGGGAGGGGGAAGTAAAGGAGACGGACACAGGAGGTACAGGACTTCCTTTTGCAGTGGTGCCTGCCACCAGGTCAGTTTAGTTGTAGGGTGAAATCACAGCCATGAGCTGAGTTTTCACTGGGAGAGTTGCTAGTTAGGTAGGGACTCGCTTCCTTCTTATGCATTGGGTCAGGAGAGCTACGTATTTGTTGATTCATTATTAATTTGTTCATTAGCCGGTACTCACAAAAGTTTGTTAAGCATCTCTAAAAGTTAATGTCCCAGATATAATGGAGGCATTAAATATGCATCACGCAGCTTACTTGTATCTTCAGTACTTGTCTGTGGTATTTAAGTTTCAAGAATTGTCCAGAAAAATTAAGGAATTTAAAGGTGTTTTTCTGATCATGGCGTGAAATAAGTTAGTAATCACAAGATAATTCTCAGAGATCTTACAGAGTAAAAGCAATCAAAAAAAGATTCCAACCAACCTATCAAACTAACAAAGAAACAAACAAACAAAAAACCCACCAAAAACCTCACACCTTTTTCTGTTAAAACTCCAAAACAATTAACTGCATCAGACTCTGACCCAGTTGTCCATTGTGATTGCGTTTATATGCTGTTCAAAATACATTGCTGCTTGAATGATGCAGGGAAGCAAATTTTCCCCCCCCCCCAGATCTTCTGAAAAAAAAAAAACCCAACAAAAAAACAACAAAAACTAAAGCTAGTGCTGGAAGAGAAGGGCTGACATTCATTGGAAAATGAGTTTCTGCTAAATTCATAATGCCCCGAGCCTCACACACTGCCTAACAAAGCCACCGGTGTTTGAGTTGCTGACAAGGGAATTAAATAATAAAGCACCTTTAGTAATGGAAAATTTCAGACTGACATAGCGCGTGTGATTTTTCTGTCATAAACTCAAAATAAGTTAATGCACAAATGCCAGACGGAGTTCTTTCCAAAGGGAAAACCAAGAGGCTACAGTTAGTTTGTAAGAGTTTGTTGTTTAAGGTTACAGGGCAGCGCTCAGGGCATCAGACTTCATCTGTATTTTAAAATGTGGCCCTACACGTTGCTGCCTTGTACAATTGCTTAACGCTGTGGGCTGTTACACAAATTTTGTCAAGACACTGAAGCGTCGTGACAGAAAGCAAAATGCTGGAACAGATTTCACGTGCTTTATTGACAACTGTGCATGTACGTGCTCTTAAATGTGCTCTGAAGTGAGAGGAATCAAGTTTTCCATGAGCTGGGAGAGGCAGGTTAGGGATAAAGCCCCTCAACTGCTGATTTTGCTGAATTTTCTTCTGTCATGGTGCCTACTGCATTCCATTGCTTTTGTCTGCCCTTGGTATTTGGGAAATTTTGGTGAGGGCTGGAAGGTGGGGGGGGGGAGGGAGGAGGACGCTGGAAGCTGGTCAGCGAGGAGAGGAGCACTGGTGTGGGAATTGTGGAGTGGGGTCAGGGTTTAACTTCAGCGGCCATTCATCAGATGATGATTGATTGCTGTGCAGTCCCGGGGGACGTTTAACAACATCTCCGCCCATCCCCCTGCCCCCTTTGAAAGCAGATGGACCAAAAAATGGGGAGAGCGACACCCAGGAATTCCTGCTGTTGTAAAATGTTTTTACGGTGCACTGTACAGCCTTTCCTGAAGCAATCACATTTATGGCCTTGCTGTTGTATTTCTTGGGCTGCTGTGGCTGTAAAAGATGAATAGCCCTGTAATATGGTTCACTGATTCTGTTTAAATTGAAGTAGGCTCCCTTTATTGTTTTGTGTCTAAAATTGTATGCCACCAATTCAGGAAATATTTCCTGTTTGGGAAATAATCAACCCATAGCTGATTTATTTTAAAATAAATCACTTTTAACTATCTCTGAAACTGTCCTGCTCTCGCTTCTGACTTTTATCTCTTCATTTGATTTTGATGGGAACTCTGAGATACTATTTAATGTAACAGAATGGTTATTTTAAAAATCCACCCAACTCACTTAGAAATCTTTTCTTAGTAGGAACAATTTTACTAAAAGAAATGTTAAAAAGGCTTGAATGCTGAAAAGTTTTCTTTTTTTCTCTTAAAACAATCTTTTTTTTCGGTATTTGTATATTGCTAAAAGAAAAAAAAAAGATAAAACCTTGCAAAATTCTTTGAAATATATCTATTCCTGGTTTCTTCTCATTTCTGTTTCCTTCCTATCTGAATACTTGCATGAGGTAAAAACGTGTTTGGAGATTTTGTTCAAAATGCTGCTAGAAAATAGTGAAATTAACAGGACAATAGTTAAATTAGTTGGTGGGTCCTTTTACTTAGCATTGTCTCCCCTTCTTCAGGAGGAGGGAGCAGTTTTAAGACCTTTTTTTTCCCCTTGAGATTGGTTTGTTAGGCTGTGCACCGTAGGCCTGGCCTTTCCAGGGGACTTAGCCTTGCTCTTTCCTTCCATTCCCCCCCTCCCACCACGGCTCAAGACTAGGCTTGTTGTTCTTAAGGCAGCGATACGGGCATAGAAGGAGCAGTATGTTGCTGTGTTAACGGCACAACTGAAATTCAGGGTGGCCTTTCCTTGTTGCTAAGATTAGCAGAAGGGAGAGGCCCTGCCAGCTTTTGGGTGCACTGCAGATGCATCACATCCGAATAGAGAGGCAGACTCTTGTGTTGTCCTAGTTCAAGAAAGTAAGAAATCTATGTATTGTAAGCGTGAGGGTTTTTTTTGGAGTGAGCTGCTTGGTCATTTCTGTTGTCGATGTGTTGGTGGTGGTTGATTGGTTGTTCCTTCTCTTCTCCCCTTCTATGTAGCAGGCATGGAAACTTCACCTAACAGTACCTGACCTTTGAGGCCATGACCTAGGGACTGGGATGTGAAAAGGCTGGAGCATAATAAATGACCAGCTGTGGATACAAGCGCAGAGAAGCTCCCATCTCTGTCAGTCTGACTGGCACAGATCTCCCCTACCCCTGCACAGCTGGGTACTTCCCAGTTCTAACCCTGGGAGAGTGGCCTGCTGTGGGCCCCATTGCTTGGTAGAGCCAGTGTACATCCTGGGGGGTGCTCCTGTTTTTCTTTTCTCAATTAGTCAGCATGCCCAGAAGGGAGTTTCTAGGCGGTTCCTTGTTCATCTAGAAGCTGGCTGACTCTCAGTTTACTTTTGGCGACCAGCTCCCTTCCCTACTGAGTGCAGTAATGATACTATGCATTAGTGTTTTCTTTTGTGTGTATTTAAGATAACTTTTAAGCAGCAGTATAATGATGGAGATCAGTCCACTGCTGCTTATTCCCCTTCTCTTTGACCAAGCCTGTTAACTCTTTGCTCTCAAATTTAAATCGAGGTGATTTTCACAGTCTTCTAAGAAATGACTGGGAGATTTTCTCGATGTCTTTGTAGCATTTACCCAAAATACTTGTCAGCCACATCCTACATAATCTGTACATTTCCGAAATGAAATTATGGCTCTTGTCTCCCTCCATTCTAAATTGAGGAGTGGTATTTACCATCACATTTTGTTGCATGGCAAGAGGCAGCTGAACAGCCTCAATTTAGTTTCTCCTTGGCTTGGGCAACCATATGACTCTTGCCAGTAGATGCTGTCACCTCACAGCAGGAGCATACTGGTAACAGGGCAGATCTGTGGCATTCAGCTTTTGCTTCTGATGTTGGCTACTTTGGAGGACTAACAACAGATATAACTTCTAGACTTCTGTTCATATGGTCACCATTTTCCTTTCAGCTGCTGTGCTTGATTGAGTCCCTAAATCCCTCCTGTACGTTTTTGAAGTATATCGGATTCGTATGACTTAACTTGATACTCTCCCTTGGTTTTCATTTTCTCTCAACTTCTCAGTTGCTTATGTGGAGTCATTCAGCAACATGTAATAAACATTCCCTGTAATTTCAAGAGCGAAATTACAGAACTGCATGAGCAAGTGAACATTGCCTACAGATTTAGACAACCGCAGTGTAAAGATGAGGAACATTCAAGTTGAGGGAGGTGACCTATATTGAAAAATGCATTTCGAAAAGACAGGATCTACATCCTTAAAGAAGACTGAGGATCTGAGGATACTGCTTGAGGGGTTAGAGTTTGAACAGATGCAAAACAACCTTTTCCATTTTCCTACAGTAAAACTTAACTGTGAAGAAAATTTAACATGCACAAACACACAGATTCCTTTGAGAAATTAATCCACATGCCACTTCAGCTGTTGCACTTACAGGAGAGCTTAAAATAGCACTTTGTGCAACGCAGGAAATCTGAGGGAATCACCTGTCCTCCCTCTCCCCTGTTCTTCTGCAGGAGAAGGGAATTGGGGATGCCATGCACCATATCATAATATATATACATATTTAGCTGGACTCAGGGTTGGTTGGGTGACAGCTGTGAGGAGACAGGCATATCAAATACTTGCCCAGCCTTTGTTCTGCTCTTGCTGCTTTCTCTGAAGTAGAATTTAAAATAGCTGGTGATGGAAAAATTATTTGTACTCCACAATGGCAGACAGAGTTTTGTGGTGGTTTCCCAACTCTTCAGTGGTAAGATAGATTTTTGTAACACTGCTCTAAAAAAAATAGTGTATGTTGCTAGGAGTGAGACTAAATGTGGAGTTTCTTGTTTAGTGGTTTTGTACTCCTTTGCCTGCATCTTTGAAAACAAAACAGCTGATCTGTTTTCTTCTAAGAAAGCACAAGTGTGTGCAAAATACTATTTTTGTGTGCTGCTTCCCTCTACTGGATGGAATGGAAACAGTTGTGGCTGATGAATGGATCCAGCTTTCTAGGCTGATGTTGTGTGTAAGACTTCCATTGTGAGTTGGAAATACTTTTTAAGTGCTTTGTGAATAGAGCGGGCTTTGGTTGTTACCCAGAGTTCTCTGTAAAACTGAAACACTGATGGATATGCTACTGTCTTGTCTTGCTCTATCAAGCATCTCCAGATATTACCAGAATAGAAACGCTGTGGCAGAGCAAAGGGGATTTTTTTTTGCTTTGCTGTTGGGAGTTGACAGAAAGGAGTTCTGCCCAGTGCTGTGTTGCTCTGAGTAAGCATGGAGGGTTTACATGTTTTGAGGAAACAGGATGGTTCTCAGCATGCATAACGGTTTTCTATTCTTGGGGGATGGGGATGCTCCTGTTCTCCTGTGCAGTCACTATTAAACAACCCACTTCAGAGAATGTAGTCTAGTGAATGCAGGAAAAGTCTTCATCTGAAATTCAGCATAGATGACATCTCCAATCCGTAAGTGTTGGCAGATGGCTTCCGTTCTTAAGAGGAGCTGATGTGGACATTCTTCCTAGTATTGTATTTCAAAGAAAACAATGACACTTCCATCCAACATTTAGAATACAATTTGACGCTTACTAAGAAAGAGGGTTTGCTTTTCCTCTGAGGAGAAACTATTGTGAAGTCTTTGCCCATGGCTACTGCCTCCAGGCTCCTCCTTTTCTTGTTATCCATTGTTTGTTTTTGTTGTTGTTTTGCTAACCTTGCATTTCTTTTTCCCTCTTCAGTTCTTCATCAGATGGTGAAACAGGTTTTTCTCTTCCAGGTACTGCATTTCTACTGTGATACCTGCTCTGTCCCCATATGTCGCGAATGTACCATGGGGCGACATGTGGGTCACAGCTTCATCTACCTCCAAGATGCCCTCCAGGACTCCAGGACTCTTACCATCCAGCTCCTGGCAGATGCTCAGCAAGGACGACAGGCTATTCAGGTAAGATACTCCCAACTCAAATGTTTAATTTTTTTTTTCTATCCCTCACAGCTTGTCTGGTACAGGGCAGGGTGTCAGGCAAAAAGCTCTCTGCTGCTTCTGTCAGCTTTCTCACCCCTTCTGTTCTCCCAGATCTGACAGAAGTGGCTGTATAGCTAAAAACGAAGTGCTGTTATGAATTTTGCATTCCTGCAGCATAGTCTTGTCATGTAAATCATAATATATATGAAGCTATGTCCAAATGCACTTGAACATGAGGCATTTTGAGTAAAGTTCTGATCCTGTACAGCAGTGCCAAGCATGTTTCTGTTTTTACAGCTGAGATTTCTATTCTAAGATGTCTATTATGTCTGTACATCTACACTGTCACTACTTATAGGTCTGGTTGTGTCTTCAGCGTTGCCACCACATGTAAAACGCTAATTATCTGTTGGATTGGTGTGGAACTTTAATCTGCCTATGTAAGGGATCAGAGTTACCTCCATGCAAGGATTGCTCTGCCTATACAGCTGCACATCACAGCTGAGTATTGCATCCTACCTCAGCTACTTTGCAGTGCACATATAAATACTGAGTGAGGTCGGGAAGGAAGGTAACACAGTGCTTCAACCAGTAGAAGGAAAATCTGCATAGGAAATTAATTTGCAAGTATGTGTTGGTACTTAGTTAACTTGTGTGTTAACTTGAGTGGTATCTAGTAGTAACTACTGTGGCATTAGCAGTAGTTTTCCTTTAATAAAGAGCCTTTGGATAGGGAAGGCTTAGTATGAAGCTACTGTGCACTATGACTATCTAGTTTTGTCAGCCTCAAATGCTTTGAGCTGGATAGTCAACACTTCTGTGTTAGACTTAACCAACAAGACTTTATTTTTTCTGGTTAAAGACTGGCAGAAGTAAGCTTGCTCAATTAGCTTTTCTCTCAAATGTGTGCTACATAAGAGCTGTCCACTCATCATTGCTTATTTTAATAGATAACTATTTTGAGTTGGATCTTTAAAATTTTCTTGTTAAATCTGTTAAATCCCATCCTCTGAGGGAGTGAGTGGTCACAGTCAAGAGCAATATCTGCTAGTTGTTTTTCTGCAGTGCTACAGAATTTCTTTGTACTCTGAGCATGTTTCAAAGCATAGAGTGTGTCTCAGAGGCTGGTTGTTTTGGAGAGTGTGATATGATGTGACAACTTTGTGCCTCCCTAATAAGTGAGAATAAATGACAGCTATAACCCTTTTTTTAGGTGAGCTTGTTCAGTCTGAAAGGAACAGCTAATTTTACCCATCCTGAGTCTTTGCACCTGTGGAAGGAAAAAAAGTATTGTGATGGTATACATATTAAATGTTTTAGATACCTCCCTTTGGCTTATGATGTTGTTACATACATCAGAACATTAAACACCAAAGTTTTGGAGCTGGATGGTCATTTTAAAACCTCATGTTAACCCCAAGCCCTGCAAAACATAGCTTCCCAGGTTTGTTTTAAATAAAATCATAAGGCTCTTCAGCAGTATCAGAACCGTTCAGAAACATTTAACATGTCCCAAGAATGAGCAAGAATGAAGGGATTATTCTAGTCTAGGGAACCTCAGTAGCACAGTGTTTCGAATTTCTCTAGGCTGCCCTAGACAAGGGCTTGTCTGTTAGTAATTAAATTATTGCTTTTGGCCTTTAGGGCTCTTAATAATTTAACTGATATGGACAAATCATCTAAGTAGTGACTGTCTCTTGGAATAGAAACCAAAAGAATAGTGTTGAGTATCACTCTGCTAGTACTGCATGCATGCTTTCATGCCTGCACCCATGCTCCTGGGTTTACTTTGCTCTTTCATCTTTCCCATTCTCTGGCTTTTCTTTTGGAGGCTCCTGCTTTTGTGGTGACAGGTAAAAGCTGGGTGGCCTGGTATTGCTTATATAACTTAAGCAAATAGGTCTTGAATTTAGTTTGTCCAGTTTTGCCCTTGTCCAGCTACTACCCACCCACTTTAAGAGGACGTGCAATTGGGCAGTTAGTGAGGAAAAATCTGTAAAATGAATGAGGCTGTTCGAGAACTGACTTTCATCAAGGCCTTTTAATCTAGACCACTCTACAGAAAAGAACTGGTGAGTGAGCCATCTATGATGAAGCTGAGGTGTAATCTGTGTTTGCATATGTGAAGATGGAGAGTACTACAGCTCAGGGCAACTACTGCCTCAGTGTCATCAGCAACAGCTAGAAGAAATGCAGGTTTTAAAGCTGAGGAGTTTGAATCAAAGGTTGATGCAGTGAACCTGCTACACAAGGGAATTTTTGTATAGAAGAGCTTGTGTTGGGACAAAATGGCTGTAAGGCTTCATGTTTATCCCTGGGAGGAGACAGCACGTCAGATGCATTTGGGACAAACTCTGAGGAAACTAGACTAAAATAAAAGAAATTGACTTGAATACTTTTTTTAAAGTTTGGAAGCAGTCTAGAGAATCAAATTCCAATACAAGCTGCAATATGAGGAACATAGACTTGAGCTCTAAGGAGATGATTGAAAAGTAGTATGGTGCATTAACACCTCTCCGTGCAACTGATTCATACTGCTGTATTAGTAACCTTCTTGTAATAGGCTAGGAAAGAGATACTCCTGACATGAAAACTTGGGGATGAATGAGGAGAGGTAGCTCAGAATGAAGGGAAAGAGGTGGACTCTGAGGGGCCTTGCAGGAGAGAGGAAATCAAGCCATAAGTCATCTGGCTGGAGAATATCTGGTTCACCAAAGTTGAAGGCTTTTAGGAACAAATGTTTATTTAAACTTCCTGTGGCTTTGGAAGAAAGATTGTTTTTCAGGCTATGACGATTGCCATACATTAAGGTACATTTCAATTTCAGGAGTGACAGACCAGATGAGGCTTCAGTGACTCAGGATGCTGACAAGTAAAAACCTCACTCCTCAAAGGATTTGGAACTCCTCTAAAACAAGTAGTAAGCCTGGCAACATGAGGCTTGTTGGTCTTGATTCTACAGCAATGGAGAGCTTCTGTTCACCAGTGCTGCTCTGGTCTTGGCCTGAATCATGCATTTCTAAGCCTATCCCTAACAGAAGAACTTGCATTTGTATAACAGAGTGGTGAACTGATCCAGCTGAAGAGCCAGCCTCTCGGTGCTTTTTTGGCCAAGTCAACTCCCTAGGCTGGCTCATTGCAATCTTAAAGGGACCAATCGTACCCACGAACGGAACAGAAACACCTAGTTTTATTGCTTGTAGGACCTCTCTCTGAGCAGACTTATCTCATTAGAAACTTATCCTCTTTGCTCAGATACTTTTCTCACGTTTTCATGGCTTGAAGCGATTCACACGAGGATCTGAAAGCTGAAGTTAATGAGGTGGAGTGAGACAGAAGTGTTCCCTTTTGATACTGACAGCTTGTACTACTGGCTTGTTTGTATCTTAGGAAAGTACACACTTAGCTGTTGTCTTTTGAATTTTTTTCCAAGGAGTGGGCCACAAACTGAATGTAAATCTGTTACGATGAAAGATAAATGGCTTCTTCGAAATGTCATGTTCTTAAAATACATCTATACACGTGTAATTGTATATACATATGTATGTGTATGTAATTTAATGCACTTGCATAACAGTAAAGCAGTGAGTGCTTCCTCCCATTTGGGTTTAATTTGCAGGTGAAAGTGTTAAAATACAATTTGATTTGTGTAGGTCAGTTGTCTTTTTTAATAAAACTATTTTGATCCGAGCCTATATCTGTATGGAGTATTTGGCAGTGCATTACTTGAAATGTGGAAGCTTGCAGTGGGGTCTGGTCATGAGCTGAATATGGAAGAAGAGACTTATCTTCCAGCATCAAAGGCTCAAAGTTTGCCGGTTTAACTTGGCCCAGAAGGCCATCTGTTAAGGCAATGCCTCTTTTCTCATAGAAATTGTGAGGGGAGTTGGTGTGATGCAGATGAGGTAGACCTTGAACACCCTTCTTGCTAGAAAGGGAGGGAGGTAGCTAAGCAATTTTTACCCAGCAAAGTAAATGCTCAGTTGTCTTGAGCCTGTATGCCCTTCGGTGGAAGCTTTCCTGTGGGTACTTCTTTCTTCAGGTATTTCTGCTTTGTGCCTTGCTTTAATGAATTCCTCAGTTTAATATACAAGCAGGTAGTCATCAGGGAAGATGCATTTTTACGTGTGAAACTGTCCACACTACTGCTTTACCTTAAACTTCAGGCAAAAAGCACCGTTCTGCAGCACATGAGAAAGTGATTTTGTTTGTCTGACACGAGGTAATCTCATGTAGCCCTCCTTGTGTCAAAGCACTTTTAAATTCTTTAACCACCAGAAGTGAGAAAACTTTTGTTTCCAGTTTGAAATCTAACTGTTTAAATTGACATAGCTACTGTGATCTGTGCCTGGCCACACCAATATTGCAATTAAGTTGATTAATCCTAATATTCATACCATAACTATACTCTGTGTAAGGTTTGCAGTTAATTTCTCTAGTAGAGGAACAGTAGGAAGCTTTTTATAATGCAGAAAACTGGCTGTTGTGGCTGAGTTAATTTACCTTGCACTGAAGCAGGTAATTGGAAGAATCCTGAGAAACCAGCCCTCTATCGTTTATTATCCTTTTTATCAAGGAACCACAAGCAAACAAAGGCAGAACACCTTTCAGAATGTTGTGGAAGAGGGCACCTGAGATGAGGAAAAGTTGCTCATTAGTTCATTTAGTTTACTTCTAAAGTCTGGAGAGGGCTTGCCTGAGAATATGCTACTCAAAGGTTTTTCCCCTACCCCCCTAGATATCCTTTAAGAAGGATAAACCTGCTCTTGAATTCCTTAGTGTTTAAGGTTTAAATTTTCTATACAGATGTAGGGAGGTATGTATTTAACGTTCTTTATCCATTATCTGTGGAAGGACCTTTTTTTAAGCAGTTAGGTAAGCTTAACATTGATGCTCTGTGATACACTTATAGTTAAATAGCCTTCACTTTCATGTCGATTCCGTACAGGGCTGTGTTGTACAGCAGTGTTCAAACAGATAATTCTAACATTCTGCCTCTGCATTTAGATTAGCAGGCTCTTTGAGACTTAAGTTGGCCTTTTTCATTAACTTTGCTGTGTGGATGTAATTGTGGATGTACTTGTTTAATTTGGGGTAGTGTATAATCAAATGTATAATCAAAGAATAGTGAGATGTTACAATAATGAAATAAACAAGAGAGTTATGCAAAGCAAGACAAAGAGAATAGATAGGATGCTTACCCATATCGTGGGCTTGTTCAGGAAACTCCAGTGGAGTGGATCTCCAGAAGAGAGATCTTTCCCCCCTGGTAGCTCTTAAATGGGGTCTAGGAGAGGTGCAGCCAGGCTCCTCCCCTTCCATCACACAGCTGAGTTGCCTTCACCTGTGCTCCCAGGGCTGACTCAGTGCTTGCCTCAGGTGATCAGTCAGAGGTTCAGGCTGTGACTCAGCAGTTCCCATACAGGTAGCAATCTGCAGAAACCACACAACGATACCAGCACATCTACAGTGGCTCCATATTTGTTTGTAGTCTCTTTCTCCTTCACTGTTGCACTCTTCTGGCTGTAGCTTTCATTTAAAATAAACTGGCACTAGTGAAAACAAATAGCGTTATATCTAGAAAAGTACACTTAAATATTTCATAGGCAAATTATAATTATGCCTAGATGAAATTATTAAGGTTTTTTGTTAAGTCAAAGTTCAAGTTCTTAATGTCCTTTAGAAGATGGGACATCTGGAAAACTGATGAAAATTGAAATTGATGAATCCTGCTTTGGGTCCCTCCATAGTCAGCCCAGCTATCCAAAAACAAAACCTAAATTTTAGACTTCTTTGTCACTTTTGGCTCTTAGAGTTAGCTCCTCATGACTCTCTTACAGCATCAGTTGCTGTGTCAGAACCACAGTAGCAAGATAACTACTGTGAGTTTCTTGCAGAGACAGGAAGCAGCTTCAAGAAAGCTTGCAGAAGTGTCCTGATGGACACGAGGGGTCCAATACAACTTTGCTCTTCACTTTTTACTCAGAAGTTGCTAAAGCGTGTAAAATGTATGACTCAGTAGGTGTAACTACCTTGAGGCTTCAGCAGACTCTTTTGGTTTGTATGAAATACCCAACAAGACTTGCTTGTTTAGTAATCCTCGTTGAATACTTTGCAATCTGAGAGTACAGATAATGTTGCATGCTGTTGTCCTATTCTGCTAATGTGTTTGTATGTTGCTTTTTTGAGTAGATTTATAGAGAAGAACAGGGTGTTCTGAAATGAGCTGGTAACTGTAGCTAGTGACAGATGTATGCTGGACCGAATTGCATTCCATCGTGAAAACATACTTGTTTACCACACAGAAGCTTCATTTGCAAGGTTTCCATTTGTTGTGGCTCTTGAACACATCAAGTGCACACACTGTCATTACTTAAATTTTACTGTGGTGGAATATTGGTTTCAGTCCTGAAGTTGGCAAGATACACTGCAAAGATATACTTTCTTCATTTTTGGCAACACAAGGCTCTGGTGGAATCCATAATAGAATGGAGAGTATCTTGTCAGTCTTTTGGTTCCTGGATAGCCACATGAGTGCGTAGGTGCAAGCTGCAAATAGACAACTGCACCTGCCAACAGCAGGCGCCACAGTAGTTGTTAGTGGGTTGGTAATGGATAACTGAATCAGATGGTTTCCTGAACACAGCTCTTGTCTCCAGTTTCCCAAGCACGTTAGCTAGCTAGCCACTTCATTCACAAACAATGGAATGATGAAGCTGAAATGAGAGTGTTGACCAGTGCCTTTTTAAAAAAGGATTAGTGGTGGAAAAAACTGTGTAGTGCTTGACCAGAAAAAGGAATGCTGCTTCTCAACATTGTTCCTAACAAACTGGCTTCTCAGAGGACAACTTCTATACAGGAAATGCCTGCTGAACAACACCAGATTTATTGTGGCAGAGCAGTAACTAGAAAGTCCAGGAGATTTTTATGCTCCCAGAAGTTGTTCTTTAAACCCCTGTACTGGTTCATGGTACAATGAAGTCACAAGGTCTGTACAGTAGATTTGTTTAATTATATATATATCAAACCAGTATTCAGGCTCTGTTATACAAAATGGGTGAATGTAGTTAAATGTAAGTAAGCTCTTACAGATTTGGTTATGCCCTAAGTGTATTTTTTTTTTCCTCCAGTTGAGTATTGAACAGGCCCAGGCTGTGGCAGAACAAGTTGAGATGAAAGCGAAGGTGGTACAGTCTGAAGTCAAAGCAGTGACTACTAGACATAAGAAAGCCTTGGAAGAGCGAGAGTGCGAGCTGCTCTGGAAGGTATGTACCTAACACTTGCGCTTTGTACGTTTGATATTGGAAATGCTCTTTCACTTGTACACTAAGCAGAAACACAACCATTTATGGTGAACTCATTGTTTTCTAGGGAGCAGGTTGCTGTGTTCTGCCTCTGGTTGGCTTTATTTTGAGGGATTTCTTAGCGTTATGAAAAAGCTTTTTTTTTTTTTTTTTTGTAGGAAATACTGTATCCTTAGGCAAGCTCAGCCACACAAGTAAGGTGGGCACTCCCCCTGCTGGCTCAGCAGCAGTGCATCACATCTCAAGTACTGAGGTGCATGATGTCAAGAGATAGTGCCATCCTCATATAAATTACTTCTCTCCTGCCTCTTATCCTGTTGAAATGGTAATTTGCTGGTGTACATGCTGCCAGCAAAATGGCCATTATATTGGTAAAGTTATTTCATGAAACTCCACTAGCTAAGTGAGATTAATCTTTTTAAGGAGAGGTTTGTATTTATGTTGTTTTCTTAGTACTGATGTTTTTACAAAAATTACCGTTGTAGTTTCTGTACTTCTAAGGCTGCTTTTCTGAGGTACTCACATTGAGGGAAATGAGTTCACTTTCCACTCTAGACCTTCCCTAAGTAGCTCAACAACCTTTTCTTTTGAAGTATCATATACAGTACAGGAGAAGTAAGAGCTATTCCTAAGCTGTTTGTATCTCAAGAGGTTGAATACATGCACTTTAAAAGAACGCCTGAGAAAAGCTCTCTGGGTTATGAAAGATTTTAAGAAGGAAAAGTAGTTCTTGTTAGCACACACTGTGAGGGTGTGAGAAATCATTCTAGCAAAAGTAAGGCAATTGAATATATATTAAGGT
This sequence comes from Perdix hodgsoniae, assembly GCA_035772895.1. Classification (NCBI taxonomy): domain Eukaryota; kingdom Metazoa; phylum Chordata; class Aves; order Galliformes; family Phasianidae; genus Perdix; species Perdix hodgsoniae. The sequence goes on along the minus strand of JAPSGF010000062.1, from coordinate 4,653,244 downwards.
AGCGTGTGAGGAGTGCTAGTGTATTATTTTGGGTAACAAAGGTAACTAATATCCAGAAAGTATTTGTGATTGGTAATCTTTTGGAAACAGGTGGTGTTAACGGGCTATTGAAAAAAGCATCTCTCTTTTTCTTTTTTAGAAGCAGCCTTGTTTAAGAAAATAAAAAATGTGTTAGCTAGTCAATGTTTAATGAAGGACTCTTCAGACAGTGAGTTATCCCTCAATGAAGTACACTAGTGATATTGTTCTGCAGCCAAGCAAGTATTCAGACATGAGGAAATAAGTTTTTCCAACAATAAAGCAATTATGTTTCATTAATTCTGCAAGCTAAGTGTATTTGCCAAAGGATCCAGACTGAATTTTCACAAGTAAAGACAAACACGGTCATGTAAACACGAACAAACAAATGCAAAACAAACAAACAAAACCTGAAAGCAAACAAACAAAGCCAACCGTTTTTGCTTGATCTACAATTGCCCAGGAAGGGACTGGCAGCTGCCATCTGTGACCTTTGAAGTAGCATTATATGCATCCTATTTTAAAGCAGTAGTTCAGTGTGGCTGCTGGTATTTGTAGGAAAATATTAAAGCAATTGGACCCTAAAAATTCCAGATGTCTGGTATTATCCAATTACATGGAACAATTTGGACAGGCAAGGGAGTGAGGAGAGCCCATATCCATTAGCTGATGCCAACTCTTAGGAGGCTAAGAGTTGTGTGATAATGGCCTGTCTTCTGAAATTGGTCTCAGTTCTCTTTTTAGAGCAGCCTTGGCTGGGAGCTCCCAGTTACTTCTTTCCTCTGCAGAGTCATTAAATAAGATGTACCTTCTGATGATCTGTCAAGTACTCTGCAACTAGAAGGAAGAACAGCTTTTAAGGAAGATAGTCCTTATTAGCTACTAAAGAAGCAAACCTTCTTTTCAAATGGAATAGTGATACAGCAGTTCCAAGGAGCGTGAATGTGTGATTTTTAACTGAAGGACTGAAGAAAATAATCATCCCAATTGGGATAGATAGTTGCTTTTCCTTGTTTCTGCTCCCCTGCATCAGGGTTTCTAAAGACTTGCAGGACAGTTCTTGGTCATATCATATCGTGTCAGTATGCTGTAACAAATATATGACCGCTTATGTAGAAGTGAACATCGGAATGTGTTTTGATGTTAAGTGATAACTATTGGTGATTGGTGGATGGTTGGACTGGATGATCTTGTAGGTCTTTTCCAACTATGGTAATTCTATGATTCTAAGGGTTGTCTTATCTGACATATGCCTTTTTCCCCCACTCCTCATCCTCTCCCAGGTGGAAAAGATTCGTCAAGTCAAGGCTAAGTCGCTCTACTTGCAAGTTGAAAAGTTACGTCAGAACCTAAATAAGCTGGACAACACTATTAGTGCTGTTCAGCAGGTCCTGGAGGAAGGTCGTACCATAGATATTCTTCTGGCCCGGGACCGCATGCTGGCTCAGGTGCAGGAGCTCAAGAATGTGAGAGGCCTTCTACAGCCACAGGAGGATGACAGGATCATGTTCACGCCCCCTGACCAGGCTTTGTATATGGCCATTAAATCAATGGGCTTTGTTAGTAGTGGGGCTTTTGCTCCTCTGACCAAAGCCACTGGGGAAGGCCTCAAGCGTGCACTGCAGGGCAAAGTAGCCTCTTTCACAGTTATAGGCTACGACCACGATGGTGAGCCTCGCCTTTCAGGAGGTGACATGATCTCTGCAGTGGTAATGGGCCCAGATGGAAATCTCTTCGGGGCAGATGTCAGTGATCAGCAGAACGGAACCTACCTGGTCAGCTACCGTCCGCAACTAGAGGGAGAGCATCTGGTGTCCGTGATGATGTGCAACCAACACATTGAGAACAGCCCCTTCAAAGTTGTGGTGAAATCTGGGCGCAGCTACATAGGTATCGGGCTACCCGGGCTCTCATTTGGCAGTGAAGGAGACAGCGATGGAAAACTCTGCCGCCCCTGGGGGGTTAGTGTAGATAAAGAAGGCTACATCATCGTGGCTGACCGCAGCAATAACCGTATCCAGGTGTTCAAACCATGTGGGACTTTCCATCACAAGTTTGGAACGCTAGGTTCCCGGCCCGGCCAGTTCGATCGTCCCGCTGGTGTGGCCTGTGACGTCTCACGCCGGATCGTCGTGGCTGACAAGGACAATCATCGCATCCAGATTTTCACGTTTGAGGGGCAGTTCATTCTGAAGTTTGGGGAGAAAGGAACAAAGAATGGGCAATTCAATTACCCGTGGGACGTGGCCGTCAACGCAGAGGGCAAAATCCTCGTCTCCGACACAAGGAACCATCGCGTTCAGTTGTTCGGGCCCGATGGTGTGTTTCTTAATAAGTATGGCTTTGAAGGGGCACTCTGGAAGCACTTTGATTCCCCCAGAGGTGTGACTTTCAATCACGAGGGCCACTTGGTAGTGACAGACTTCAACAACCATCGCCTTCTGGTCATCCATGCAGATTGCCAGTCAGCACGCTTCCTGGGCTCGGAGGGCAGTGGGAACGGGCAGTTCCTGCGCCCGCAGGGAGTGGCGGTGGATCAAGAGGGGCGCATCATTGTGGCCGACTCCAGGAACCACCGGGTGCAGATATTCGAGTCCAACGGTAGCTTTTTATGCAAGTTCGGCACTCAGGGAAGCGGCTTTGGTCAGATGGACCGTCCTTCAGGTATAGCTGTCACCCCTGATGGCATGATTGTTGTGGTCGACTTTGGAAACAATCGAATTCTCGTCTTCTAATCTGCGTTTGAATTTGGAAGAAACTGTCTCAGGGAAATTCTTCTAAGAGAAAATGAAAAAAATACAACGTTGATTCAAACCTACCTCATCTTTAATTTTTTTACAGATGAATGTACTTTTCTGCAGGGAGTGAGCCTGTAAAGTTAAATTCTATCTACCTCATTGTCCTCCCTTCCCTCCCCGGTTTCTCTCCCCCCTCCCCATCCCAACACACTCGCAGTTCAGAAAATGTTACCTCTCCCCTGATGGGGTTTCATGCACAAACATGTGTTGCTGTGCACATTAGGTCGTTTGTGTGGTGAATTCTGTAGGCTAAGCCAAAAAGGCTCTATATCACTTTTTTTAATGGAGAAAATGATAGTAGATATTTGTAGAGAACTTGTGTTCCTGACCATACTGCATTTCTGTGGGTGGGGACATGGGAGGGGGGATATATATTTTTTTTTTGAATTGCTGCTGCAGCAGAGAACTTTTTCCTGTTCTCCTTTTTATACCTCAGTGTGTTTGATTTACTGGTGAGCACAGCGTTTTGTTCCCAGAAGACTTTTGAACATTTTGTGGAAGTGAGTGGGATTCACTCGCCAGGAAGAGTGAGTTTGCATCTTTTTGGCATTTCTGTGTATTTTTTTCTGAAACACAGTAATCCAACAGCACAAAGAAAAGCTGATGAAAATGCACAATTATTTTTGAGTTGAAACCAAATTGTTCATTTTAGTGGCTTAGTACAGTTGTCATAAAGTTTAAACAAAAAAGCAATGCTTTCTTTAGTGTAAGGTCTTGAGGTTTGTTGTTGTTTTTTTGATTTTTTGTTTTTTTACTCCTTTCACCTGAAAGCTACATTAGTTTAAAAAAAAGTTTCTTTTATCAGTATGTGCGCCTAATCTGGGTAACAGAGGTTACAGGGGGCATTGAAACAAGGAAAAATCAACCCTTGGTTTATGTTCTTGTGAAATAGAGGGTTTTTTTTTTTCTTTCTCCCCATAGAGAGTCTTTAAGAAAAACAAAAAGTTCAGTGGATTTGTTAGAACAGAAGTGGTACCTTTTTCCAAAATTAAGAAATAAGCACAGCTTTGGAGATTCAGGGTGAGTTTTGGAGAATTTAAGTCTCTTGTGTTTAGAGGATTGCAATAACTTTATCTGTGATAAATGCGACTTTTTTTTCATCTTCTGGCTTCCCCAAAGAGCTGGACTGGAGAAGTCCAGAAGCTCTGCTTTAGTTGCTAGGGTGGGGTGAGCCTGTGGCTCCATGTAGTTCTTGCTACAGATCAAAGTGAAAAGCTATGAGTTCCAGCCTAAGGCAAACTGCATCAAGATGAAAATTTTCTTTTTTCTTTTTTCTTTTTCTTTTTTCTTTTTTTTTTTTTTTCCAGGGCAGTACCAAAGAATTCTGTGTAAAATAACTGAATGTGATCCTTACAAGCTTGGAGGCGGGGGGAAATGAGCCCTTTCAGGGATATAAAAATCACTTTTTTTGAGAAGCAGAAACTTTCTGGGAGAATAGAGACCTTTCTAACTTACTGAGGACTTTGAGTCCCTCGGAGGATTTAGTCTTATTCTTTTTTGTTCCAGTTCCAATTTGGCTATTAGTGCAGATATGGTTTCTAGAATTGTTGCTTTACCCTCTGGATAAGGCATTTAGTGGCAATGGTTAAAGCTGGAAAAGGGTCTTTTTTGTCACTCATTGATGGAAGGATTATCCAGTCTTTGCCTCGGAAATGCTTTGGGATCTAGATTACTGCTTGCAAGTGAAGATCTCTGATACATAAGCATGGTCACTATCAAAGTCTGAAGGGCCTTAACCATCCTTGGAGGAAAGGGTTCATCCCGCTGCCAGCTGCCATGCACAAAAGTTCCTGAGATTGAAAAGTTCTTTACAGATTTGTGAGAAATCACAAGGTGCACTTTCCTTATTGCTGCTTTTCCCCTCCAAGGAGTGTTTGACTTTCTGGGTTTTGTAGGAATCCTGACGTATTGCATGCAGACGTCCTTCACTTAAAGGAGGCTTAAATTAAAAGGACCAGAAGGAAACAGACCAATTCAATGAGATGGCAAAACCTCTTTTAAAAGAAGAGTAAGGAAAAACACCTAAATTAAATGAAGTAACTGCTGCCTTTCAGCCAAAGCCTCGAGGAAGCAAACTCTTCAAAGCAGTGCGTTTCAGCTGGGCTTAATCTTAGGATAGCATGGTTTAAAAATAGTCTTCAAAAGGATAATCTTTTATACAGATGTCTGTCATTAAACTTGTGTGGCCATTCAACATATGGGTATGAGAGAAACCTAATTTACCTTCAGCTTCAAGTTCTACTTGTGTCCATGCCTCCCTCTTTGGGGGTGGCCAACATTTGTGGCAGATGGCCCTGTTTGTTTTGTATTATTCAGTCCAAGAATTATTTGAAGTTTGGGCTGTGAAAATGAATACCCTGCAACATCTAGATACCAAAGAAAATTGGTTTAAAAAGCTTTAATATTTAGTTTGCAGTGTTCTTCGCGTTTATCCTGTCACATCTTAATGAAAATGCCAGGTCTGTTAATATCTTGACCTGACTGGCTGTCAGTGCTTAGAGCATTCTAGAAATGCTCTTGTGCTTTAATACTTGTTGGGTTCCCCCCTTCTCCGGGGCTGGGAGAAGGGAATTGTTTTCCAGGCATTAAGAAAAAAAGTAAAAAAGGCTATGTGTGTGTTCAGCACTTGCGTTGAACAGAGAAACATCCTTGCCTCTCTCCAGCCTGCACTGTGTAGAAGGTGACGTAGAAGTTGCCCTCTGCTCTTTTGTATGGAGCCATTGCACAAACCACCAGTCCAGCTCCCTCAGGAAGAGGAGCGACTTCAACTTCTTAAGTTGCTGTCTGCTTAATCAGTGGGTTTGCTTACAAACAAAACCATTAGGCCTCACATGCCGGGGAGCTTTTTTGTTTTAAAAACGCTACTGTTTAGCTACCCAGAATAATTCCAGATCTTTGTCGTAGTGCTAAGCACGCTCGGTCTCATTGAAAAGCAGTAGTGTAGCTTATAAAATGGAGTGTTTTATATGCAATGAAAGTAAGCAACAATAATATACAAGTTCAGTGCTAACAGCGGATGCCCCATAGGAGCTTTTAAAAAGTAATATATAATTAATTAACGAGACTCAAGCCTTGCTTTTTTTTTCCATGAGTGTTCTTGGGCTGTGCGTGTTCTAAGATTTATGCCCCAGTATCATAATGTACATGGTGAAAGTGTATGGGGAGAAAAAAAGAAAGCAAGGCTTTGATGCTGCATTGCAAACCAAACAAGCCGAAGTGTTCGGAGTAATCTTCTGAAGCAGTGGAGGTGGCGGGGAGAAGGCCGAGGTGAGCTTGTGCCTCTTTCTCTTAGCTCAGCTCTAGCATTGGCGGATGAGAGATGTGGGTAACAGACCTGTTGACTAGAACTCCCAAAGGAATTCCACCTTGCCAGGTTAAACCGGTGGCTCTCAGTAAACTTGCTTGACAATGTTATCAGCAGTCAGTACGGCTGCTCCAGGGTCAGCCTGTGAAGCAATCTTGTTCCTTTGCGGTTAAGCAGGAACTTCAGCACCAAGCTGAAGCAGATACTATACTTGATTAATGTGGTCCTTCGGATAACTCACTCCTTTTGTTTAGTACCTTTTAAGTAGCTTAAAGGAAGCCGGTAACTATTAAGAAAGCAAGCAAAGGAGGACAATGCCTGAAAAACTGATGTGTATTGGGACCAGACATAACTAAGGTGAGGGAAGGAAGAGCAAGGTGCTTGGGTGTAGCGTTCCCTTGGAATTGCAGGAAAATGGGCCCGGTTTGTTTTGTTACAGTGAAACCAAAATCATTTCTAAAGAGTGCAGGTTGATAGCCTTATCAGGCCATATCTTTGATCATAAAATTTGCTTTATTTCTGGTTTAAAAGAAATTGTGCCAAAGTTTTTTTTTTTTGTTTTGTTTTTTGTTTTAAGGAGTGTAAGCCAAATGGTGCCAAAAGGTAAGAGGTATTTAAAAATAGAGATATTTAGACACAGTTTGGAACTGTATAAAAATGAACACTGGTACTTGTGTTAGACAAATATTGTACCTTTTGGTCTTCAAGTTCTTGAGAGTTTGAAACCCAGTCCGATGTGGTACAAAATGCACAATGAGAGATGCCACTATCTTTTTCTTGAAGTTCTACCTCACTTTGCAGAAGTTAATCATCTACCTCAGTTTAGCATCAGACAGGTTTGAGAAGTAGCTGAGAAATCGGCCTTGGCAAAGGATTCATCCTGCCTTTTGGACAGGCATTTAATCAAAGCAGATAGTGCATACAATATGAAGACTTCTTGCTTTTGGTGGCATTTTTCTACCTGCCCATGGAAATTATAAGCTGCCCTTGCTAGAGAATCTGTAAATGAAACCAAAGGTTTGTGTATTCTGGCAAACAGGACTGAGATACCTGAAACACTTGAGTTTGTTCTGTTTTCACTACTAAGTACGGAGATGTAGACTTTGTTCAGTATTATGACACTACTGGCTGACATACTCCTTGTCCATTTGCAGTGTTCTTATGTCTTTAAGACCTTTAGGTCTTCTCTCTACAAGAGAAAACTCTTATGCACACCTCCAAGTTGTCCCGTTCCTGTTTGGAAAGACTGATGTTACAATTTGCTGCAAACGCAATGCTATACCAAATGCTTGAAGGGAATATGATACTGATTTGTGTTAGACTTGGTGATTATAGTAGTAGCTTTCTTGACACAATGGGATTTTTTCCACCATGACAAAGCAACCAAGTTCCTATTCCTGGAGGGCGATTTAAGTTCAGATATTGTCAGGAGAGGCAGTTGAAAACCAGAATGTTGGGTTTTTACGCAACTTTAATAGTGACATGCAGCATTCCCCTTGCTTTACCTGTGGAGTGAAGTTGCAGAAGCACATTTTCAGATCACTGTATTGGAAGATCTCTTTTCTTCCCCCGCTCACATGTGGGGTTGATGGAAGCGGGTACAGAAACTCCCTAATATTGATGAGCTGTGTTGGGTTTGGTAAATGTTATGGTGGAAAACGTACATTGATGTCTCTAAGTGATCTTACGGGTTGACAAGCCAGAGTGGCATCTTTTCCATCATTGTTTAACCAATAATGGTTCTAAAAATGCTTTGTGTACCTGCATGGTCTTAGACCTTCTATTAATGATTGTATCAACTTACAAACTCAGGTCGATAATTTTTTAAGCTCTTTTCATAGAGCCTTTCTGACTGAATGTTAAGTGTCTGTGTAGTGCCGTAGTTGAGTAACTTCCTTTTGAGCTACCAGACTAGATTAAAAAAGAGTCCTTTTATAGGTTTGTAGAGTCCTTTTCAGACGACGTAGTAGTTTTTCCTTCCGAGGGAGAGATGTCTGTTTCTGGGTTTTGTTTTTAGTTTCTTTTCTAAAACGACTGAAAAGTTTTTACCTAGGTTGTAAGGTGTGGTTAGTCAGCGGCGTTGGTGGGGGGTTCTTACTGTATGTGAGCTGTTGTGCTGCACATCACCTGTCACGTGCCGCCTGCCTTAGTCTGGTAGAAATGGGAAGCCCGCAACAAGAAGGTCGCTCACTTCAGCCTCGTGTGTGACAAATCGCGTTTTCTCTCCTCCTTTAATTGACTACAGAGTACGGCCCCATCTTAGAAAAGTTCATTACCAGTGTGTAACATGTAGCCTCGATGCAGGCTTGTATCAAGATCCGGAATGGTTTTGTCAGCCCTTGGATGTCGGGCATCTTGAGACAATTGGGTTTGTAGTTTCCTGTTCTGCTGCAGTTGTTTTCCTTCTACTTTAGTGATTAATCATGCTTCTCTCCTCATAATAATACAAATGTCTCAGCAGGACAGACAGTGCTCGGCTTTTAATGAGCTGCTCAGAGCTTTTATATCTAATGGATAATGAAACAGGCTGTGACAAGAACCTCTGTGCGCCAAACGGGGCATCACATTTCTGCTTGGACAAAAGGCGACGTTTGAGATGTGGGGTGTTGAGTACTGCGGGAAGGAAAGCGTGACAGGTTATGTGCAAACTTTTACGTAGGATAAGTGAGCAAAACGTTAGAACTTTTTGTGTTAATGGAGGCTTCTGAATGTATCTCTGTGGTCCATAGGGAAGGCTGAAGGATGTAGCAAGGAGATGATGTATCAGCTACTGGCAGCCTTAAAACAAAGTCAGTGTCTCTCTGGACTTTAAAATGTTCCTATGCAGTTTATTTTATTTTTGTTTAATCAAATAAATGTGAGGAGTTTTTTTTCTTTTTTTTTTTTTTTTCATGGCAAATCCGTGTGTGTGCTTTTCTGTATTAATCAGCAAAGACTTCTCTTCTGTCAGGATGCAAAAGGGGGAACAAAAAAAAACCAAGCCCTCTCCTGGCTGTGCGCCTGCCTGTCTGCAGCTGGTGATGCTGCTGTGATACTACTGAGACACTACTGAAACCCTGAACTTGAAGGCACAGCTGTGCAAGGGAAGGAAGAATGTGAGGTGCTATGGAGAGGTGAAAGTCACGATGCAGCATCCTTCTCCTGCGGTGCTGACAGGAGCCCGTTCGGGCCATGCTGGGCACAGTCTCTCGCTCGGGCCACTCTTCACGTCCAACCCAGCGCTGCCCCTTGGCTGGGAGCCGCCCCCGGCCCTGACCCCTCGCGGCGCAGAGGCCTCAGCACGGCAGCAGCATCCCGCGGCCGCTCCGGGCGGTGCAGCCCCGAGGGCAGAGGCGCAGCCATTGTCCCGCAGAGCTCCGTGCGGCCAGGGGGGGACGAGGGCTGCACCCCCAGCCGGGGCAGCGCTGGGTGCCTGCGGGCGTTTCGCTGCGGTTTTGCATGTGAATGCACCGCATTCCTTGGGGGGCTGGGAAGGGCTGGGAAGAATCCTCTTCATTCAGGACAGTGGGACCACACAGCAAGCGGCTCGGACCTTTTTGTACTGAGTCGGTCAATCTACTTTGACACGAACCACGCATCGGCACTGGGGCTCCCTTCTTCATAGAAAGGCGATACTGGTACACCCGGACTGCTCCTCCCTACCTGGGGACAGTGTCGGTGCCAGTCGACCTACACTAATAGAAATGTGACATACCCGTTGATCCAGCCTCAGGAAGACCAAGGGCTGCCCTTTCTCCGAAGGGTGAGGCTGTGCCAAAGCGTGCTACTGCACTGCTTCAGCCTTTATCCCACATGAAGGGAGAGATGCATGTAGCCACAATTGCACCTTGTTTAACAGACTTCTTGCCAGTTCTGGCAGCTGTAGCTTTTTTCCCATTCAACATCTTGGGGGCAAACGTGGGACACCCGGTACCCAACTGCAACCAGTTCACGTGCACATTCCTTTGAGCAGGACTTTCAGGCTCCCCATCCCCAGCAGCCGCACGGCTCTATGACCTTCCCTGCTGGTGTGTTTGCCCCAAGGGGGCCAGAGGCAAAGTGCAGTGCCAGCAGTGAGCACACCAAGATAAGGTGGGATCCCGGCTCTCCCAGGGTGACTCAGAACAGCTGAAACAGCACAAACTGGGCAGAGAGGGGGCAGGGGAAATAGCTACATGCTATGCCGAGCCCTGGTTCACTTCCCTCTGGGTTAAGACCTATGGTTGGAGGCCTCAGCTCTTTACCCCCGTTCACAATAAATAAGTGAGCAAATGGTCCTTGTTACTATTGCTGTCTTATGTTGGTCTGAGCAGAAAGGGCAGGAAAAAAGAAATCAGAAGACAGAAGTCAAAATAGAGGTACGCTCGCAGGACTCGGTACAAATTCCACTTTGTGCTCAGTCTCTGTCATAGCCATACCCATAAGTGTTCCCATCTAGGTGAAAATGCACTGCACCCATACTGCACCCTTACTGCACAACTGCTGTGTCAGCATAACTTCAGATAAACTGTGCTTCCCTCACATTTACCACCCTCCCCTCTCACCCCTTCAAACAGCAGAGATTATACACTTAGTTAACCGCACCACTTGCCCCATTAAAGACCATTCATGTTTCAAACATAATCCAACCTCTGTTCCATCATAAAGTAACCTTTACCAACAAGACAACAGGACTGGAGACATTTAAGTGTTTTATTAAAAATTTACATAAAGGAACACACTCCAGCAATCCGGGTATGCAGATGTCTGAGGTTAAAAAAATATACAAAATCCCCAGCCCTCCCAGGAAGGGCAGCAGCGAGCTCAACAGACCCTCACTTCCTCTGCACAGCGGTGAAAGTCGGCATCTGAATGGGCTGGAGCGAGTGGACCGGCTGGAAAACAGGCTTCTTCCGCATGTCTGAAAGTGTTTTCACTGAAGGAAGAAGCTGATTTCTCTTGATGATCTGCAACGCCAGCTGAGTGTTACCTGCAATTGAAAACAGCAATAACAGCTCTGCTGTGAGAGCAGCAATTCTTGAGCTGTGGTGTCAGGTCCCTATCAGCCCTGCAGCTAGACCCAGCCACAAGCGCACTTCCCATTCAGCAAGGGGCTGACATGAAAAGCAGTAAGTCTGAAAGAAGCAGTGCTTTGATTCTACTGATGCTGAGCAGAAGGCGTCAAGCTAAATTTCTGAGCTGGAAGGTGCAGAGCCCCTTCTGAAGTGTGTTCTGAAGAGAAGAGTCATTTTTTGCTATGTATAGCTCACCAAGTAAGCAGCAATGTAACTGGAAAAAAGAAAGCTCTGTTAAAACTCCTGTAGTTGTAGGAGAAAAACAGTGAAGTTCTAAAAAGAATATTTTGCCACCTAACCCAATACATCACTTTTATTGAAGTTTTATTTACAGAAGTGCTTTTCTGTAGCCACTTACAGAACAAAGCGTCTCCTTAGACCCTTTTGGTTATATTTAAAGGATGTGAGAAGTAAACCCAACTTGGTACCCTCTTCCGCTCTGTGCTTCTTTGTTACAGAAGGAAATATTTCCAAAATTCCAACTTGGAAACATCTTTGTGAGGAGAGCTTTGTAAGCCTCCATGCAGAACACAAATGCTCAAGTCCCCTGCATCCCTGTGATGTGAGACACCGAAGGGAGCCCCTGAAAGGGAACCAAGGGCACTGAGCATCAGAACAAAGTGCAAGATTTCCTGCTTCCTATCATATAGATTTTCTTTTTTTTGGACTGCTTTCATGAAAGGACAGATTTGGAAGAGAGCTATCAAAGAGTTTTGCTAGAGTAGTGCATTACAGGCTACTGAAACTCTCCAGGACTGCTGGCTACTGCACAAAGTGTAAAGAACTTCAGAAGATGCATGGTTAGGAAGTCAGCTGCATGCAGGGAGGGTTGTGCAGGCCCAGCAGCAGGAACTGCCAGCCAAATACCAACATCCCCTGCCTTCTACCAAGAAGGTTATGGTTTCTGTTATGAAGTCATAGAAACTCAAAAAAAAAAAGTCAAAAAGCTCAAAAGTCAAGAAACTCAAACAGAAGAAAACCCCATGTGTTTGCAAGCAATTGCTCTATAGACATGAGGGTGCAGATACATGGATCCATAGGTAGATCCGTGGCAGTGTAAAATGGAGACAGCACCTGAAAGGTTTGCCAGAATCCTGGCAAAACTCTGTCGTCAGCTCTGTTTCTCATCAACCCCAATTCTGGACCGACAGAACATTTTTAAAATGTTACAGATGTTTTCCACAACTTTGCCTGTGTTAGTCGTAAGCTTCAAGATGATAAAGATGCCAAAAGTTGCACTCAACACTGCAGCTTACACTTCAGGTTAGTTGTTTTAATGTCAAGAAAAGAAAAAGAATGAAATTGTTTACCATTCTGTAACTCCAGATACACGGCCAGCAGGATAGCCTCCGGAGGGATCTCCTTGGGGTGGATCAGCGAAGCAGCCTTATTGAAACAGAAAGGGTAGGGAGAACAAGTGCTTAAGAGAAAGGCTCAGCTCAAAGTGCCCCTGGCCACCTTGCCTAACAAAATTGAATCCTTCATAACACAAGATTTTTCAAACCAATATATTCCATTAGGGTTATTCCTGCGAGGAGAGACTGAAAGATTGTCTGCCTTGCAAGACTGCTTCACTCTAATTAGTAGCACCATCTGCTGTATGCTTCTGTCAATGTGAGTCTGTCATTCTTGAGCCAGCCTGCAACTTCCTGCTGAGAGGTGAAGGTAACCTCCACTGCTCCAAAGTTCAGAATACAAAGTTAAGAAGGAACATCATAAGCTTTCCATATACCAATATTTTTCACCTACCAAGTTAATAATGCTGTCTTCTACACAAACACCATATCTGACTACCTACTCTTGATGTACTGCACTGGCACACCACTGATTTCAGCTGGCTTGAAGACACATCCCTGTGCTCCAGCTGAGCTGGGTCCTGAGCTGAGCTTCAGAACAGCACAGCTCTGCCAAAGTGCCCCTAGCAGCCCCTAGACTCTGCACACAGAGCCAAAGCACTTGAGAAGTTTATTTTCTAGAATACAACAATAACTATCAAACCATTAAAAAAAACCTTAGGAAAAGTGAAATGGCTCCTTTGTATTCTGTTGTTTTGAAATAAACTAGGAAAAAAAAAATAAACTAGGAAAAAAAATAAAACTAAAAATATAAAAATATAAAATAATATAAAAAAAATATAAAAATATAAAAATAAAACTAAAAAAATAAACTCGGAAAAAAAACAGTATCAAACTGTTCACACGAGAATGAACTCTGGAATTCCTTTATATTACTAATATAGAGTAGTTCACAAAGGCAGAACGGAGCCACCATCTCAGCAAAGTCAACAGATATGAGCTATGAAATCACCAGGATTTGCTGTGATCTGAATGGCACTTTGTAGGACACATTTGTCCCTAAAGCCACTTGAGGTTCATCTCCCATACCTGATGGAGACACTTTCGAGCTTTGTCGTATTCACTCCGCAAGCAGTAAGCGCTTCCAAGGTTAAACAGCATCATTGTCCGTGCAGATGTGACTGAGCTGGGATAACACTGGGGGGTCTGCTTGCCAGCTGCAAGTAAAATAAGTTATCCTTTTATTAAGACTTTAATTCTGAACCACCCACATAAGTTCCCATACTCTGCTGAATATGCTGGTACTTACAAGACTCCATCGCCTCATTCTCTCCTTTGTCAGACCCTACAAAAAAAAAAAAAAAAAGCAACCACAAAACATCATTTTCCAACAGCTTTCTCAAGATCATTACAAAAATCATTGTCACAGACCAGCAGATACAAATTTGCTTTTTCTTTCATAGTCTGCCATTGAAGGGGAAAACATCATTTTGGTCTTCAGCAGATGAGAACAATGAAGTTCAAATTGTAGGCATTACTGAGATCAGAGCTACTGTAGTCTTAGTCATACAGGTGAGCCCTTGACATATTTTTCTGCTCCAGAACACAAGTATTACCAACAGGAAGCACTGCAAGAAAATTAGCTCTGCAAGCAAACCAACCAACAAGCCCCAAACAAATTATGGTCTTAAAATGAGGTGTCTTCATCGTCACTGTATTTACATAAAAGTTACAGCAGGAAGGCAACTGATAGCACAACTGGTTGTAATGAAGTGTGGATTCGTTAACCTTGATCCTGTTCATTTGAGGAGATCCCAAGGGAAACATCAGTGACGTTCTCAGGGTTCAAGTGAGTGATGGCATCAGATATTCGGTCAAGAGAGATGAGAGCTTCTGCTGCATACAAATGCCCAAGAAACCTACAACAGCAAAGAGTCAGGTGTAAGTGTCAGCACAGCAACCCTCAAAATTCACTACTCTTATGGAAAACAAACTGAATTCAGACTTTTAACTTGAGCATCTACACAAGATTAGCTTGCTGGTAAAGTATTGCCATAATGCTCCATTCTGACACCAGTGAATTCTGAGAACAATTCATACACTGGAAAAGACACTACTGTGTCTTTCCTTCCAAGAATTCAAAAATGAATGCTTACACAAACACCCCTTGGATACCAAGACACCTATAATTGGAGGTGTTAAGTAAGCATTCAATAATAATTAATTCTCCATGATATTTGCATGATAAGATCCAAAGGAAACCACATATCTGCAGGCCTGTCCATAGGGCACAAAGAGCTTTCCAAACACAAGTCTTTACCAAAGAACTAAGCAAGCCTGATGCTAGCCAGCAGTAGCTCTGCTACTCAGCAGCTTTGGAGTCCTGTTGACTCACAGCACTGTTAGTTTACTAAGCTTTAATTTGAAACAAAAGTTGAGCATGCGATTGTATAACATACATTTCAAATTAACTGTATAGTTGACTGTAATGAATTATTAAAAAGCATCACTCAAAAGAACTTCTGCAAGTGAAATCTGCTAAAACAAGAGTAACTTCTTATGTGTAACTAACCTATGTGTCACTTAAGAGAAAGAATTAAGTGCACAGAGGCTTTGCTTCTTGGCACCAAGATACAGGGCTCTATCTTTGCAAACAACTCTAGTCTTGAATTTCTTGCATTAAAAGAACACTGCAGAAAACTACATTACCTTACAAACTCCTCTAAACTTCTGCTTTAATCATTTCAAAAGGATGAGCTTCTACAGTAGTTTGAAGAGAGACATAGAAATTAATTGATACAGAGCATTCTAGAGTATGCTGCCTCCAGCATTTCAAATCAGCACAAGTTAGATTGCTCTCCACCAGTACGTTACCAATTTTGCCAAATACCATTATACCATCATCATAATACCATTACTACAGACATGAGAAGCTTCAGCTCAGAGCTCTCCAGCAAAAAAAGAGGAAGGAACGATGACGTCAGACTTACTTCAGAGACCCTGACAGCTTTGGTTGCTGGAGGAGCTTATCTGCATGATTTAGTGCCATAAGGTTATCTCCCAGAGCCAGAGCCACATAAGCACTACAGGCAAGTATTGAGCACCTGGAGGAGAAAAGAAAAGGGGGGAGACAATGTGTTAATATTCTGTGATGTCAAATGCAGCTGTGAAATTTCTTCTTTAACAAGTGTCCAGCAAATCCAGATAAAGACATGCTAGCATTACTTACACAGAGTATAAAAAGAATTGGAAGCAGGAGCAGAGCACATTGCCCATCATTACGTTCTTAGTATGACCTCAGTAATTCTAGAGATTTACTTTCATTTCCACACAGCAACATTTCAGATTTGATTTGTACACCATAAAAGCAATAAAAAGCTATTTGTGTTGTATATGAAGATGTCAAATGAATGCTTATATAAAATATATACCTACATATGTTTTAAAAGCCATACAACATTAATAGTTAGTTCTTAGTTGAAATTATTGTACATTCAAGGGAAAATACTTGGAATTACTGAATTCCTACACGTACCTAAAAAACCTAAAAACAAAATAATCACTAGATAATTACTACTATTCTCTGCAAGTTAGCAATGAAAAAAAAAATATTTTGTTAGGCTAAGTACATTTTATTCTAAAAGTAGTACCCAAAGGGAATAAACCATCCACTAGCACAAAATAAAAAGATCTCAGCTTATCAGTGACTGTCCAGAAACTACCTGGCTCCACTCTGATTTCACAAAAATGAAAGACAATTTTTAAGTGCTGAAGAAATAAATCCTAAGCCTTCAATATCATCCTTACGGCAAAGTGGAGGAAGTTGAGGAGCTGGTCTTTATCTGTGGCCTCAATCACGTTCACTCAACCAAGAGATGCACACATTGTGTTCTACCGTGTAATGCAAGAATCACCACTGCATGTCAGCAATACTGGGCCCATTCACAGAATCATAGAATCACCAGGGTTGGATAGAGCACTAAGATGACCTTATCCAACCCATGGGTTGCTGGTTGGATAAGGTGAACTTAGTGCTCTGTCCAACCATCAGCCCATGCCCACTGCCCACGTCCCTCAGTGCCACATCCACACGGTTCTTCAACACCTCCAGGGATGGTGACTGCACCACCTCCCTGGGCAGCCCGTGCCACTGCCTCTTTCTGAGAAGAAATTCTTCCTCATATCCAACCTGAACCTCCCCTGGTACAACCTGAGGTCATCCCATTTCTTCCTATCGGTAGCAGAGAGAAGAGGCCAACTCCCACCTCAGCACAGCCTCCTTTCAGGCAGCTGTAGGGAGCGACCAGGTCTCACTCTGGAGGAGGCTCGGGGGAACAATCCCAGCCCCCTCAGCCACTCATTGTAAGACTTGTGCTCCAGACCCCTCACAGCTTCACTGCACTTCTCCGAACACTGTTCTCCATAACTGAGGGACCTCACCACAGCACTGTTTGTCTCAGGAACTTTCCCACCCTCGTTTTATTTGTTAAACCTTGGATCTTCATTTGCACTTCTCTGCCCTCCCGCCTCCTTCACCAAAGGAGAGCAGTCTTCTGTAGCACACAATGCTATAAATCACCTGGAAGTACAGATATATTATCGTGGTCAATTAAATTGTAACATATTTCACTTTTGTATTTTACAACGTCTGTACACAGGGAGACAATAAAATTCTGCACTGCCAGTTCTGAGTTACACAGAGCTGTAATCCTCTGCCAGGAGTCTGATTTCAGATGTGGCATTCTGTGGCTGCCATAAGCTTCCCTGTTTCCAAAGAGCACAAAACCTGACAGTCTGTGCAAAACAATTACTCCCATTCTCCACCTTCACACAACAGTCCCACACTGGGATGCCTCCATTCTGCCAACCTTCCTGTTCTACTGGCTAGTCCTGCTCCTCAAGCTCAGCCACAACACTGCTTGGTGGGGTCAGCCTACCCTGGGGCACAGACCTTTCTCTGCTGGGCCCTGTTCTGCTCCCAGCCCCGCTGCCCTGCTCCCAGCCAGCCGTGCTGTCTGGAGGTGGCTGCAACCCGCCGCCCTTCTGGCAACTGTCAAGCCCACTTTGAGTCCCGCAGTAAGTCATGTAATTCGTGGCAGGGCCTGGGGTGCCTTTATTCCCCGTTCCCGGGAGGCATGCTCCTTAATTATGCACAGGCAGGGGAAGAAACTTCTCCAGCGTTTCTCCCTACCCCCCACTTCCTCTTAGCGTGCCCAGATGTCACATCAAATCTGAACACATACAAAGGCTTTCAAGAAAGAGAGGAAAGCTTCCCCAACTCAAGTCCCAAACCTAAAATATTTCTGAAAGGTTGTGACTGTGGGGAGGGGGGGGGGGGAAATCCCCAAATAATGGCCTGCCTCTAAGCAGTCTCTTTCTTCTCTGCCCCAAGGAAGCACAACTTTTAAACAAGCAGAGATGCTGTCCCACCAGCCAAACGCCTTGCACTGCTGCTCCTACCCTTTCAGTCAATACAGGTCTTCTACTCAACACAACTTTTAAACTATTTTTATTTCTGAAAGTCTATACTTGAACAAAAGGCACGCTCCAGCCATACAACAATAAGTCCATCAAGTTGGAAACCTATCCCTCCGCTCTAAGGACTCATCCCCATCTAATCCCTTTAAGGCCTCTTCAGCAAAAGCCATCTAAAGAGGAGGAAAACATTCAACGTTTTACTCCTCGCAGCGCTGTCCTCGCGCACTCGGGGCTCATTGTTGAAGCAGCCAAAGCGAACAGAACACTCAGGAGACCTGACAGCTAATCAGAGCAGAAGAATTGCACCACAAGGGAAAAGACAAACTAGTTTTTCACCCCAGTCAGGATTCTGACAAAACTCTGCAGGTCGTCTTTAAGCTCTGGAGACTTCCAGCATTACTGAGCCCCTGCATTCCCTAAATAAAACCGTCTCTGCACTAGGAAAAAGAAAAATGTTTTTTTAAACCGCCAGATTATGTCAAACAACCTCTTGTGTAGGTCTAGGCAACAAGATTTGTCAGCCCACACTGGCTGCAAGTTTATAGAACCTGAACGATACATTTGGCTGAGTTCATTTTGCAGGGCAGAGGCAAGGCAGAGATCACCCAGTCCTTCACAACTTAGCAGGAAGGCATAAAAATGGCATCTCTAAACCACTTAGGGAACATCACTAATCTGAAATAATTTGAAGTAGCTAATTAAGCCCAGTGATGGATACATACCATCTGGTTATTTTTGTTTCAGTGCAGACAACACAAACTAAAACATGATGATGCTTACTTGGTGGGGAAAATCAGCACCACCGCAGAGGCGATGGCAAGAGAATCATGCAGAGAGGGAGAAGGGGATGAAGCAGCTATAGAGGATCATTCTAAGCTTCCAGTATTGTGCCAGGGCCTACAAGCCACAGCAACCTTTAAGGGGGACAAAGTGAGGCAGTGTGGTGCATGTGGGAGAAGGGACAAGGTATGCTAGTGAGCGATTGTGGTTCTTACATTACTATCTGTGAAATTAGTGTTATTGATGCCCCTTGAATGTTGTGTACAGTACTGGGACACAAAGGCTTCAAGGAAATATAAAATAAAGTAAAACACAATGACAGACTGGAGATGGCTCATGAAGAGTCTCAAAGACAAAGAAAAAAAATTATGAAATGGGATCACATGCTTTAGAGGAAGGGCCCACAGTTAAAATCTATTCAGGATAAAGAAGCAGATCAAGCTATTCCTTTATTTCTAGTAGCTTTGAAGGGGGTAAGTTGTCGTGTTTGTGTTCACACAAAGCTGTCCAATGTGTTACACCAAGGTCTGTTATTACCCACCTCACTTTTACAAGAAAATACACAGGAGTCTCCAAACATAGCACCATGGTCTACCACAACTCCATAAGCCCCGACTGCACTGGGTAGTTCTGGTGCACTGACACGTATTTGAGGCTGGAAGCAAAGCTTCTCAGAGAATGAGCTGAATCGATAATAAACTCTGAAGGAAACTCTGGAATTTCTACTTCCAAAGCATGTAGTCTTAGCAACATCTGGTGTCCTCAAACTTCTTGTTAACCTTAAATCCTTACTATTGAATTACTGCTTGTTATGAGAAAAGCCTGTTCAGCCAATTTGTATACAACTACCAAACAATACACGTGACACTGAAGTCCTGTATGGAGGACATTTTTAAAGAAGCAGTTATAAACAAATTCTGTTTTTCAAACTCTCATTAGGATGTACAAAATCATGTTAAAAAAAATGAAATATTTAAGTTCCCCACATCACTATTAGAAACAATAGAGATTTTTCAATTATGGACTGTCAGCAAACAGGAGAAACTGAAGTATACAGACACCAATTCCTCAGGACTACTCTTGCCAACATTCAATAGTTTAACTTTCCCCAAATGGACAAGGGTTTCAGTCTCCTCACTCGGCTCCTCAGTGAGCAACTCAGCACTATTATATATTAGTATGTACATTGTTTTTAATCCAATGCCTTCTGTTTCAAATAACACTCACACCACTTCAGAATAAATAACGAAGGTCTCAGTTTCTTCACAGTTACTGCTAAATTGCTTTGAAACAACCCCAAGTAGATTTGCTGCACACAATGGAGCTGGCCATTACAAAACACGGTTACCTGTGGTTAGGCTGGAACAGTGTTTACCCACGCATTTAAGTGGGAAATTAGCGTATGCTTTGTCCATAATGAAAACTTAAAAAAAAAAAAACACACTAAACAACTGTTTTAACAGGTGATATAAGCATTATAAGAGATTTTTAACAAGTTAGCAGCCTCTTGTAATAATTAGCGCTGTTAGCTACAATAATCTTGTTGGGAAAAACAGGTTCCAGATAACACCATACTCATTAGGATAACATGGGAGTTACTTAATTTGGAGGGCACTTAGACTGCTAAACAAATAGCTTAAGGATCTCTGGGAACACAGAAGCGCTGCAGTCAAATTTTATTTATGTTCTTCTGCGGTATAGAAGTCAAATGGCAGGACAAGGGTGATTTTGCTACTGTATGCAAACTGTGGATTCGTTGCAGGTGAAAAAGCTAACCACCAAAAGGTATTTTTCTGTTTTGCCATCACCTGGTACAGATGATATTACACATAACATGGAACAACAGCTTAAATGCGAAAATCATGATATAATGGATGCTTGCATTACTACAATGCTAAGAAATTTAAGGCTCAGAGGTGCAATCAACACAAAGCCAAGCACATCAGCTTAGATTTATGTTGTCTAATTAGCGCTGTAATAAGTTGGCACCCTCACATTTGTGTTTAAACTTCGACATACCAAATGCAAACTTCTTTGCTCTCTTAAATACCCCTTCCGAAAAGCAAAGTCAAAACTGATACAGAGAGAAAGAACATAGGAGATTTAACAAATGATGTATTTCTAGCAGGTTTTCATCACTGATCGTGGAAAAACTATTTAGAACCAAAACACCTACAAGTGTAAAAACAACCTAAAAGCTGCCATCACTTATTATTCATTAAATAATGGTATTAAAGTATTCCTACAGACTTTATTGCCTTAACAACTAAGTAGTATAAGAAAAAGTGATAACAGGAAATTAATTTTAAAAAAAATGCAAAACTTTTAGGACATGATGGAAAGAAACAAGGAAATAAGGGAATAAACTAATGGACAGTGTAGATTATTAAAGATTGTGTCTCTAGTCCATGTGAGAGCTGAGTAGAAGATAAAAAAACACCACCACAAACACCCACATCTCCCCACACACTCAGGCCATCACATATAAGCCCTACGCTAGACAAGACTGTGGAAATCCTAACTTATCTGAAGTAGCACAGGGAAAAAAAAAGTCACCAACTGGATTATTTTAGTAGATCTTAAACCTATCTTCAATGAAATGCATATTTTTGTTTAATATCATGGTCATTTTAACTATGACAAAAAGTCAGATTTTTAATCAGTTTCTTTATGAGCACTGCTCTATTTGAAACCCAGCAAGAATGTAATAGTGCCAGCTGAGTTCCAAACCAGCCTAAGCAAGGCTTTAAGAGGTAAAGGTACCATACTGTAACTTCCTTCTCTTCCACCAATCGTGTAAGCCATTGTCAGGTTTTTAGCCTTGTCATTTACAGGTCTTGATTTTTTTTTTTGTTTTGCCCAATAAATAATGCCAGGTCTACTACAGCAGGATCATACACAGACTAATCTGCCATCTAAACTGAAACTCTAGAGGGTTTGTAGATGTTCCTACTCAAATCCTTGAGGAGAGGAAGCTCATAAGAATGAAGTAATCCTTCCACATACACTGCAAGTGCTATAGCATTAAAAAAAAAGCGAGTACCAACTCCAGAATCACAGCACAGCTTAAGAGGGGGTTATATACTTATGAATTTGTCACTATTTTGTTTTTTACTTGCCTTAAATTTTCTAATTCCTGTTTCTTCAGAGGCGAAGAAGGTGGAGCTGCAATGAATTTATCCCCTTCATGACTTTTATTGCTAGAATAAAAACGTTATATTAATTATAAGGAATGACTATAAATAATATAAAAATTCACAGTATAATAAGCATCAATATTTACTCATCCCATTTAAAAAGTCTGCAAAAAACTCTAAAGCCTATAAATCAGGGATATGAAGCTAAGCAAAAATTGAGACAAATGCTCTTGCCCTAACTATTCTGTTTGAGAAAGAAGAATGGGGGCATTTGCTGGGAAGGATCTGACTGACAGACCAAACAAACCATGCCACTTTCCACAGCCTGGAGCTATTTTTGAAATTCCATGTGGTATGAGAAGTTTAAACTCCAGAGATGCAGAAATCTCTGTTTGTAGCCTTTTTTCCTTCAGCCACTGAGAAAAGCAGCAAAACAGCTACTCCCAGTAATTACACATATATTTTATAAATGATAAAACCTACAAAGTGCTACAGCCTTTTTAGATTTATAGCTGCCCTCTATCTTTATTACTTCAAAGTGACTGCCCTGCATCCCATTGAAAAGACAAAAAACAAAAACAAACAAAAAAACCTCAACTCCATTTTAAACCATTCGCAACTTTGCTCTCCAGTAAGTAGAAAGAAAACCTCCTTCTAAAGTAAGAGCCAGGAAGAAAGGTTAACAGCTGCACCTTCGCAGAGAGACATTGTAGTTTACAAAGAGATAAAAAAAATCTGAACTGAAACTTAGTGCCATCCATATACCAGTCACAGTACTCAGCACCATTGTAGTGCAGATACCTCATGCCTTTGCCAGATAGAATATTTAAAAATACCCCTAACCACTGAAAGTATTCAGTTTTCCAGTGAATAACAAAGGAAATGCCCAAGAGTCAGCCTATTCAATTAGTGGGATTTGCTTCAAAATCACCCTGTTCAATTAGTGTGATTTTCTTCAAATGCCCTCTATCTTTTACTGCTCTCTCACAGAGGGTCCCTTGTCAGAAGGAACAAATCCTGTTAGAGCCTTTCAGAATGCAACATGCAAATTCAAGAACAGCCCGCCTCATTCCTGGGTATTCTGAAGAGATGAATGACCATGGAAATATCAGAGTCTTCTTACACTGAAGAAGCATCTGGTTTTAAAGAAGGTATTGAAGGACTTCCCTGCACAGGGCATGATTTCCTTTCCTCACCCTTACAGAAACAAAGTGAAGCAACACAAGCAAGTCGGTCTCAGCTGAGTAAGGACCGCCATTTTGTCTTCATCGCTGCCTCTTACTGAGCCCCATAAGCTTAACTTAACTTAAGTCTCACTTAAATCAGAGGAGCTTCATCCCAGAAAGCTGCATGCAGCTCACCAAGAGAAGCTGGGCAGCTCACAACATCCACCCCTGACATACAAAAACACCAACCAATGAAAAAAACAACCGAATAAACAAGCTACACACCAGCTTGGGCCTACAGAAGCAGCCCAGATTTATAGATCATTTGATCACTTGACAGGAAAGACTGTCCTTGGGAGGAAAGGCTTACAGGGCTGATGAATGCCAAATCTTATCACAGGCAAATCTTTATAACTAAGCTGCTAGACATCTGTATATTGAATTGTATATGGCACACGTGTGCACGTACACAAAATCACTGTAATGTGAAACTTCACTTACAATTAGAGAAATATCAATAGGCACTGCAGGGGTGTGTGGGAAAACAAAACATTTGCAGCACAGAAAAAAAAAAAAAAAGATGGTCAGTGAAAAAAAAAAAAGAATGCCTCCGTGTCATTCATTAAAGTGGTTTCATGACAGGAACCAACTCTGGATTTTGTTTTTAAATTAGCATAGCAGCAGTTAAAACAACAGGCAGCTCGACTGCTTCCTTGGATACCCAACTGCTAAGAGGGTTTATACACGTTATCTCTTCTGCTGACCAAAATAGGACAGGTAGCAGGCACAGACTGCCTAGTAGCCTAGAGCTACTTTGGACAAATAGAAAGGTTTACAGGCAATTAAAATTATAATGTTCTGATTACCTGCATGCTTCACTGCTTTCACTGTTTTCTGTATTTCCCCCCAGCTGATTATTAGGTTTAGATCCATTTTCCTGCTTTGGTTCCTGCTGATCTTCTGGAAGTAACAGCAAGGCATTTCTTAGACAAATTGCTGCAAACTCCATGCTGGCTACAGGTATTGCTGAGGACTGCCCGTCACTGGAAGAGACAGAGTTAACTGGTGAGTATCAATCCCATTAACTTGAAAACCAGAGATCCAGAAAGACCTGGATGCAGGTGAGAGTAACTAGATTCTACCTGCAATTGTATAGAGTAGATTACCAAAAATATGTATTTTAACGTGAGAGAAAGAGGATTGATTTAGCTATCTGGAAACACAAGTTTCAGATAGATCAGTAAATTTCAAGCTTTAATAGCTGTCTTAGAGACAACAGCACACAATTAAGCCCTCTGCTGGCCACTACAGGGGAGGCACCCAAATGATTAGGTAGGACTTAAGCATTTTAAAACACATCACTCTCATTACATGAGTATTCCAAAACGAACACGGTAATTCCATGACAGCTTAAAAGACTCGATAAACAAACATGCATCCTTAACGAAGTTATGATAACAAAATAAAGGCCCATGGAAAACATACTTACTTATAAACGACATTCTGTATTGACTGGGATGCTAGGACTATCTTACGGTGGTAGCCTTGACCTACTATAGATTGCACAATCCCCTTTTTGCTGGGAAGACCTTTAGTCTCTTGTTCCGATGTCTGGGGGGGGGGAAGGAAAAAAGAAAGAAGTAAAATATCAAGGAAGTTGAACTGTTCAGAGCTTTGCAAGACAAGTGAGAACTGAAGTCTTCAAACCCAGCTACAATGTAAATGTTAATGGTTTGTACGGATACAGTTTTAAGTACCATGAGGATCAGATACCTCCTATTGTCTTTCTGTTGCACAGAGATTTTACTGCACACAGTGCTCTCACAGATCCCTTCCGACAGCTTGTCTGATAGCCCACTGACCTACTTTCTCCTTCGTTTGGAAAGCAGAGGAACAATGAATCAAGTCATATTAAAAGAACTGCTAGGTTATCAAGAAAATAAGTTATATGGTCTGCCAAACAGTATCACAATTGTCATTATAGCTTCCATCTTCTCTACCTGCTTACACAGAATTCAAGATGTTCTCTGAAAAACTGATCTCAAGGTGTTCTAAAGGAAACACAAAGCTGAACTACAATGAAAGCAAAGTTACACTAAATTTACTTGTTAAATGTACTGTTGTATATGCAGGTTTTCTGGGGATCAAACTTAACACATACTGGTTATCAGTCCCAAGACTTCTATCTGTACCATATTCACTAGCAACACCACCACAAACAGCCCACCACCATAAGCCATCTGTACTTACTAACAAAGCTGTTAAGTACAGTCGGTGAAGAATTGCAATGGGGAGAAAAAAAATTACGCTATCTTCTACCTGTACCTTAGAAACTAAAATACTAAAGCAAATGTAAAGTAAAGCTGGCTTTAGCTGGTTTGCAATAAATGAAGAAATGCACCACTTCTGTCTTTCTTTCCCAGACTTCTAAACACTGTCCTTGTAAATGGAATCCTAGCTTTGCTTCTTCTTTGCCACAGAATCTATGCTCAGCCAGCCTCCCATACAGTTTTCTACCATAGATGACCAGTGGTATATTCTGCTAGCAGTGGGATAGACACAGAAAATTAGAAAATTACTGTGAAGAAAGCTGTTCTTCCTGCAGTCATCCTACTTTATAAAACTAAGCACCCAGAACTATAGTATAACATTAAAAAAAAAAAAAAAACATATATATATAGATGAGGGCTGCTCCAAAAGTAATGCCTCCTGTTTTATTATGCTGGCGCATGTCAGAGGCAGATGGTGGTACAGCAGCAGAGGCTGAACCTTCCCACCAATATTCCATTACATGTTGTTGCTGCGTGACAGATGGCAGCAGAGGGGCAGACTG
This sequence comes from Perdix hodgsoniae, assembly GCA_035772895.1. NCBI lineage: Eukaryota > Metazoa > Chordata > Aves > Galliformes > Phasianidae > Perdix > Perdix hodgsoniae. Next base: position 4,627,402 of record JAPSGF010000062.1, on the reverse strand, counting down.
ACAGAATGGCATCTGACATGGAAGTGCACCTGAAGCAAAAGGGTGGAACTGAATTCCTCCATGTGGAAAAAATGGTGCCCGTTCACATTCATCTATTGCTAAATGTCTATGGAGACCAAATAATGGATGTGAGCACAGTGAGTGGTGGGTGGTGCAATTCAGCAGTGGTGACAGCAGTTCACCTCCACTGGTACAGATTTCTTTTTTTTTTTTTTTTTTAAATCAGCATGACATGCAGGCTCTTGTTCATCAGTGGTGAAAATGCAGAGCTAATGGCAGTGGCTATGTTAAAGAATAACGTTTTGTAGCTGAGAATTTGTTTTATCACATCATAATGTACTCTTCGTAACTGTTGTAGCTTTCATGGAAATAAATAGGAAGCATTACTTTCAGAGCAACCTACATAACGGCAATCAGTGCGTTTCTGGCCTAAAATTCTTGAAAATTCAATTTTGAGCCTGTGAAGTGGGAACATAAGAAAACCTCATCTATAAAGGTGTTGTGAATTTCTTTCTTCAAGCAAAAAAAAGTGAAAAGTGGAAAGTGAGATACCAAAATAATGAGCAATGCTGAAAATTCCAAGGAAATCTTATGAATTGTGTATTCAGAAGGATTTGGATAGGATACAATAAATAAAGGCACAGAGGAAAAACAGAATTCAGGATGAAAAAGAGTGAATATTGCTGTTCAATGCATCACAGCCATCCTTTGTACTAAACTAAAGGAAATGGACATACTGTGCAAATAAATGCATGAGATCATGTAATTGCAGATTATGTCATCACACGCACATGGGAATCAATGATGTTATCTCAATTTCACAGGCTTACTATTTTGGGGCAGTTTCCTGTTCAGAAGAAGTGACTACTGTACCCCACCCCTTTGAATTTTCATTGCATGGAGCTGTGTCAGGGGAAGGTCAGGTTGGGAGTTAGGGACAGGGTCTGTGCCAGAGGGCGGTGGGCATGGAACAGCCTGCCCAGGGCTGTGGGCACGGCACTGAGTGCTGGAGCTCAGGGAGCCTTTGGGCAGCGCTCACACATTGGGTTTGGGTTTTGGGTGGTGCTGTGAGGAGCCAGGACGTGAATTCCACAATCCTTGCAATTCCCTTCCAACTCAGGATACCCTATAATTCTATGGTATGTTTATCCTAAATACACAGGGATCAATAGGTTGAAACCAACACGTCCAGTAATAATGCAACACATCTGCTGTTGGCAGATTTCGACAAGCTTCACTAGCAAAGGAATGACAAGTCTCAGCAATGAGGGATTCAGGTCCCCAGTGGCTGTGAACACATATGTAGGTGGAAGAACATGGACCTTAGCTTCCACCACTTCTAGACTAATCACACTAGTCTCATCCCTTTCAACCTCCAGCAGAAACAGAGTAAGGAAATATGGAAGTTTAGAGTTCTGCCAGCATGAAAAGGAAGATTCCATGTAAAGATATCAGTGGAAGTCAGAGAATTTATTATCCAAATCCAGAGCAGCCCTATAAAATGACATCCTATCTGAATTTGGGAAGTGGATTTATAGTCAACAAAATTAAAAAGCATTCAAAGAGCTTACATTATTTATACATCTAGAAGGCTATCAATAATTTAAAATCCCAGGAACACAGCTCTTGAATCAGATTCTAAGTGGTTCTCTTCAAGAGTTTTTGCAAATTCCAATAAAGTTCCAGGACACAGCACTATACTGTTTTTAAATAAGACATTTGTCAGTCTGATCCAATAACTACGGTCATGCAAACATCAAAGCTAACCTTATTCACTTGCTAGAACAGCAGTAGCATACTGAGCCACAGCTTTCACTCTAGAAAACAGCCCTATGCTAGAGACAGAGGATGTCTACAGGATAGTTTTATGTTTTCTCCTATTACTTCAGTTAAAATTTAAGCTAGAATGCCATCACCTCAGAAGCTGTAACAATTCCTAGAGACTAAATACAAAAATCCGAGGTAATACAGTCAGAAATAAAAACTGAAGAGAAACAACCTTTCTTTGTCAAAGCAGCAGTAACAAAAGCTACTGCAGTTGTTTTTGTCCATCAGACCTCAAAACAAACATCAAACCTGCAAGCAGTCAGACTTGCTTTCTTTGGATACTGCTCAAACTGGCCACTGACTCCAATTTCATATTGCTATCTCTGCAATCCAGGAACAGAAATCCTTGCAAGTACAAACTTAGTACCAAGGAAAAGATCTTGTGTAAGTTTAATTCTTCTGTGCACGCAAAGACAAAATTTAGTTGCGAGGTTTATATTTACATATTAATATAAATCAACGCATATGGATTTTGCTACCCATATGAAATGAGTGTAGGAAGCTCAGGCATTAGAAGATATCCACCAGTAAGTCAAACTATTAGTGCTAATATCTACATACTAAGAAGATAGCATTCTCTACAGAAAGGGTGCAACACTTCCCATTAGAAAGAGGTGCCTCACTAATAATAGCATAAACTTATCACCAAGTAACATCTTTGTTTTTATTTCTAAAATTGCTTAAGACAGAGTCAAAGAAACCAACAGATGACCTGGAGAAATCCAAAGTGCTTCAAACCAATTCAGGATTACTCTTTCAGATTATGAGTTGGAATGTCTTAGGGGTGAGAAAAATAGTACCTATCCAGCCTCTCCAGCAAAAGTCATGTAGCATTACTGAAGAAGGGCTATAGTATGCACCTACACATATCTGTCTTATCTCATGCAACCTTTATAACAGTCCACTGTTATATCCAGATGTTTATGATCTCAGAAAAGTCAATTTAAGTCTGGGTCTCAAGGCACTGTTTCTACAGAATATATAGACATTGGTTTTCTTCCATTTGTTGCAGCTTCAGGTTAAACACGCAAACACATGCATATACAAGAAGAATTCATCTGGACCTAGAGGTCTGGCAAGCCCAGGCCTTTAAAATACCTTGACTTGGGCTATATATTATTTCTTACTTTCTGTAGTCAGTTAACAGAAGGAATGTGCAGATCTACTCACCCCTTTATTGGCAGCAATGCAACATTCTGCTATTCTCAGCCAAAGACGAGGGTTCGAGTGATAAACCTGGACGGCCTCAATCAGGCATTCAAAGGCAGCTAAGGGCCTCCCAATGTGCAGGAGCTGAATTCCACAATTGTAAAGCAACTCATACCGTTTGTTAGTCAGCAGTGTACACATGGGTCTCCCTGAAAATTTCTTACCTGCACAAAAGGATACATCATATTGGATGTGCAGCTTGGGAGAGCTGAAAACATAACAGGGTAAGGCAGCAAGAGCAGAAGTAGGAAGGGGGCTGTGGGAAATCTCCAAAAACTAAATAGCAACCAAACCAAAAAACAAAAACCGACTTTCGTTATAGAAATCAGCTAAACTCCCTCTGTAAGCAAATTCTTTCCTCACTAAAGCTGATACTCAAATATTTTCAATAAAGGCTGAAGTAAATTAAATGTTAACCAATGATGTACTTTATCAACTGAGTTAAGTGCCACATAATACCACTGAATTCCAAATTTATGAGAATGTGCATCTTTTTCAGTCTTAGAAATTCCTGAAGAAATCTACTTTGCTGTTAAGAAGTAGAAAACATTTTCTGCCTTCACACTAGTATAGAGGACTACAAAAGTAGGGAGAAACAGCAAAAATAACAAAATGTGTGACAAGAACTAGTTTTTAAAGAAAACAAGAAACCAACAAATTATTACTTCACCATGAAATCATTTGGGAGAGAAAAAAAAATTTGAGTTTCTACTCAAAACAAGAAAACGTTTTATAATGTGTTCCTATTTTATACACATTTCAAAACAAATGGAACAGGAATTTCAGTGGTAATTACTGAAAGTCTACAAGACTTATTTTCTTTATTTGCCCACCCCTTTTCCACCACCTATTTTCACCTCTTACAAGCCTTACCTGGGTCTGAGCTACCTGTTCCTAGCTGTGCACATGCGTTATCATTTTCTTGTAAGGCTTTTTTAAAGTAAAAAATTCCTAAGTTGTGCTTTCCCATTGCAAAGTGGATGCAGCCCAGATTGTTCCAGAACATGCACCGTAAGCATTCACCTGCGAGAACAGAAAAGACTACTTTTATAAACTGAAAAAAGTCACTGAGCTGACAAAACATTCCCAGCACTCTCTGGGTCAGCAAGATGTTCAAGGATTATGAAGTTACGTCACTGTCTCCAGTATTTTAACAACCTGCCTCTCTGTTTATCATTCTATTTCTCTTGGACACTTTGCCCAAAGTGATCCATGGGTAAAGACTTTCAGATCTTATGCACCATGTTCCAAGACACCCAGGTAGAAAGCCAATTTGACATATTGCAACTTGAAGCAAGTTTATCTGTAATTTTTCATAGTATTTAGAGTATATAAACATTTCTCTTTTTCCAACAGATGGCTCTTGTAAAAAGGAAATTCTTTAATGACATTATCTACCTAAGTTTTATAAAATAAACAAACTTGTTAACCTCACCATTCAAGCAGGAAACATGCTCTCCTTCAGAAATATATCATGTTCAGATTAACACTGGAAAAAGCTTCTTTCACACAACGGCAAAAAAAACCAAATGTTTGACTTATCTGCTGATAACGGAAGCTTTACAACGTTACCACTGTTTAAAAAATAATCATCAATAAAGTCACACCACTAAAAAAATAAGAAAATAATTCAAAAAAATAATAATCAAAGTGACCAAAAACCAGAACATCTCTGAACAAATTAGCCTGATGTTATTTCAACCATAACCTGAGAAGACTACTAAGCAAACATTCTACTGTTGCTTGTGTAAAAAAAAAAGGAATTTCAAAATAAAACTTTTTATAAATGGTTCAGGAAGGACTTTCAGAAATCCATTTTCCTAGTCACTATGTTGTCGAAACGACCGTTCAGTGAAAGCCACAGCACTGTTAATTGAAGGAGTGCTCCAATAAAGTGGAAGAAGTACTCAGGATATAAACCCATAATGCTTAGGGCCTGCTGCTTTAAGTAATCATTTATGTCTTTAAAGTTAGTACCAGTGAGTAGTCCTATTTGGACCACATGTGTAAGTACCTGCAGGATGAAGGCTTTCTATTTTATTTTACCTGTTTTCATGAAGCCTGGATGTTCAGCAATGTTTGCACTGTTTAAAAGTTTGACTGCTTTACGGTAATTGCCCCTCAAATATTCAAAATTGCTCTTAAGAAAGAGAGAAGGAGCTGACTGTGAAGAAGAAAACAACAGTTAATTTTTTTTATTATTATTAAATGATTTCTAATGCTAGATCAGCTTGCCCCTGCTGCCATTTTAAAAATACATGGGCTTAGCCCCTAATGATTTCATGAAATAACATTTCTTTATTGAATACTCAATATCTCCTGAAATGCAGAACTAGTTTTTTGGTTCGTTTCTGCTTCAAAACCAAACATTATGCTAAAGAACTCTGTCACAGCAGTGGCAAGTACAGAGGATCCCCCTTTTGCTTTAAGAGGCTCTTTCTCCAACCTGCCTTCTAATACACTCCCCTCCATGCTTCCCTCCCTGTGGAGCTCAACAACTTCCTCCTGAGCTGTGATTTTCCTGGCCTGCCAGAAGACACAGCATGACCCAGAAAGACTTCTATCAAACCAGCACCTGTTGAGACTGGCAACAAAATGCAAGTGCTCTCCTCCTACTCCCTGATCCTCAGTTAATGCAGAACATGCATGGCATGGTGGACACAATGCTGAGTTGAGAACTCCTATACAAAAGAAGAAACTGCTTTCTAGCAAGAGATAAGCCTCCAAAAAAACTTCAACTATTACAAAAGAAAAAAAAAAGCAGCACACAAAAACCCTGAATATCGAAAACCCCCAGATTTATCTTTCTAAAGTGGTTTTACTCAGCTGCGACATCAGAAAATTTTATTTCCCAGAGCATTTATGGTTAACTAAAACTTGCTTTGCACTGCTCAAATTGTGAATCATACTTAACCAGTTTGTTGTACACAGCATTTCATTGTTATTTTTTATATTATTAACAACAATGTTCAACTTCCTGAGCAATTCAAAGTCCTATATCAAATACACTTAGAGAAAAGAGATTACAAACCCAACTGATTGTATACAGCACTATTTCAGACATCCATCCTCAGGAAGACCTTTCCTTGTAAAGTAAGTTACCAAATCCAGTTTTAAGATAGGGAACAGACCTAGATTACAAAAACAATAGCTTTAAGAATACTTACATTTCCAGCTGTATTCATAACAGACTTGATCTCCCTTTTGCATGCTTTTAGTGACTTCATCTGGATATAGGCTCTCACCTTATACTGTTTAAAATTAAATTTGTTATATTAGAAACAGTAACTTGTGCAGGTTTGCAAGATGGACCATACCTAGAGAGTTATGATAAAATTTCCTACATATATCGTAAAATAGGTAGTAAAAAGCTGTTCAAAAAGTCCTTCTAAGGAAGAATTTCTATTCAGAGTATCAACAACAAATTTATAGAGTTCATATTTACAAGAGGCAAACATGAATTTTGTTCAAAGGCCAACGTTCAACAGCTCTACATTCAAATGCCAAAACATCAGCACATAAAACAACAGATTAATTAAAATAACTTAATGTGTAAATTCCAGACATTTACCTGTTCAATTGACAACACCAGTAAGTGAGAGGTGATAACGAAACATTTTGTTTCTTCACCCATTTTCCCAAAGAGCAGTACTGGGAAATAAAAGCTCAGTGATTTAAAGTGCCTTGCAGTCAAAGAGATGTAAGACTATCAGAGCTAAATGCCATTTAACAAAATTATTTTAAGAGGTAGGGACTGAAATTGGAATTTTTTTTAGGCCAGTTTCTCCTGAATATGCACCTTAAAAAAAGGAAAAGGTCAGTTAAACCCGTTTTTCTGATCTACAAAATGAAATTTTGACAAATGTGACAATATCACAATTCATGCTGAGCTAGATTTGAGGCACGTGGCACTCGGTTTTAAGAGGGACTGAATGGGCATTCTTATATAAATCACACACATACACATACCTGATGTATCTTAGATTTAGCAGCTTCTATTAAAGCTCCACTTTCAGCTTTTTGATTGGAGGAATCTTTACTTGTATTATTACCTGACTGTCAAAAAAAAACCAACAGACAACAACCACCAAGAAACAACAAAGAAAGAAGTGTTAATATCATAAAAAGGAAACTGTAAACTGAATTTAAAAGGTGACTGCTAAAAATAACCTCTTTTAAGGAAGAAAATCAGTATTCAATAATGTTAAAAAAAAAAACACAAAAACATCCATATATTCCACACACACACAAAAAAATTGTAACTTGAGCTTTGCAATCAAAACCAAAGAATGAGCACATCAGCCTACAAAGTACAGAGTTCTATGTGAAGGTTAGTGCTATGCTGATCTGCTCTAGCAGATTTTAAGAATGCTTTTATTCAGAAAGATAATTTGCATGCTTCTGATTATCTTTTCCATATTTTCTCAAGTAGAACTATTACATGCTCAAAGTTTTATTTTAAGTGTGACATTACATCAACTGGAAACGTGTCCACTTTTTACTTCCAAGCCACTACTCATTCTGTTGTAGTTTCCAAAATGAACTGAAGATTGCATTTGAAAGTCTGCCTCATACTTTCAAACACTAAATTAAAGGAATGTTTGATTTCTCAAACAGTCTTGCATGATGACTGCTGCACTAACTGTACTTCCTCTCTGACAGGCGTTTCAAACATGGAATATCACACAGTCATCATCCAAGACACATAAGGAAAACCAAGTCTATCTGGCACTGAAGGCACCTGACTTTCTAATACAAGTCTCTGACTTACGACACTTCCTAGCTCCCTGAGAGAAAAAGGGTGGAATGGAGAGAACATACAGCCACCATACACAATTAACTTGGTTACTAAAATGTATCGGTTGTCTCAAGTTACAGACATGCAAACAGTTTTTAAATTCTGAAGTATTTTAAAAGGCTACTTATTGATTTAATAAAAACATACTTTTAGTAAAGACAGCAGCATTCACATGATTTTAAGCTTACCTCATTTTTCCCATTCTTGCTGTTATTGTTGCCCTGTGAAATCATTTTTTCCAGAACAGCAAGGAGATGCAAGGCCTTTTCAGCCTGGTAAGTCAGCAGGTATAAGTCCACAAGCAAGAAGCACACAGCCTGGGCAAACTTCTCTTCTGTATCAAACAAAAGAAGTGGAAAAGATCTTACTGTTCTAATACCAATCCATCCAAACACAATCATGGGACAAAAAAAGATAGAAAAACAATTTAAGAAAAGTGCATTTACACAACATTATGAAAAAAATCAGAATATTACATAAAAAAAAAAAAAGATGCAGACACCTACATCACACAGATAAGTATTTTAACATAAAGACGTAATTCCTTCATGCTGATGTCATTTGAAAGCAAAGACCAGAGACAGCTTAAAATGCACTTCACGTTGATTGGTTTTGAGAACTGGTCTAAGTACATCAGCACCAAAGATCCAGTGTGGGCCATATGCCTACACAGAATCTTACAGAACTTCAGGATTCCATACAAACACATCTCTGCATGGCTGGTTTCACAGAGTAAGCTCCACATAGGCATACTGAGAACTGAGAGAGAAACAGCATTACACGTATTGGATTTGTTGGGACCCTCACACACAAACACTTCATCCCTGTCGCTTCATAAACACCTCCTGAAGTTGTCAAATATCTGTTTTGGTTTTGTTATACTCATCTGCTAAGTGTCCCTGAAGCACCTTCCCACCCAAATTCAAAAGCTGTCCTTTTAAGTAAAGATTACTCATCATTCCTAAGCCTATCTTCTTTAATTATTATTATTTACAAATCACTTTTCTGATAAGCAGAGGAAGATCAATCATTTACTCTGCCTCATTACTGCACAAACAAAACTCTTCTGCCTACACACCGAAAGGTTCTATAAACTGGTACAGCTTCTCTCCAACTGATATAGCTTCAGTATACTGACGCAGATGATACAAAATAACAGCTTGATTGTAGTAAAGCATACTATTTTCAACATCATCTAAACCATCCATTTCTTCTACAGCAGAGTGAACCTGAAAAAAAAAAAAAACAACACAGAAAATAATCTTGTTTATCCTTATGCTTTCCATACTTATGATTTTAAAGCATCAAGTCTTTATTTTAGAAAAATAACTCAAAGGTACTAATTAGCCTGAAGATAGGGCAGAAACAGTTGTAAGCTAATAAAGGGAAGAGACAAACCTTGTCTTCCTATTTTATTGGAAGATCCCATTACCGTTAACAGTGCTTAAATATCAGAATTCCATGCAGTGATTGCATTACCTGGTTCTTCAGCTGGTTCAGGGTTTGTCTCAAATTGTCTGTTGTGGTCTGGTTACTTTTACAGAACTCCGCAACTGCAGTATTCAAAGTTATTTTGTAGTCATCTTTGTTTATGTCTTGAAGGTTATTTAAGTGTTGCAAACAGGCATCATAATTTCCAGCCTGGAAACAGCATGTATCAGAAAGGGATTAGTTTAAACTTTGTATCTTTTAATAAGTCAATAATTTTTAATAGCATTCTTCTCCTCTTTCTGAGTCTGGATTGCAGTGTAGGATTTCCCCGGCCAACAGGGATAAAAAGCTCCACATAAAACTTCATTTGTTATGCAGACTGGTATGTATGAGAAGCAAGTCAGAAAGTTGAGGTCCTAACTGAAATTGAAAAAGAATTTGGTGGAGGAAGAACAAATGGAATACTTAAGTATTACAAACGTGTTACTATGAAAACTGTTCTGATGGTTTCAATCATATCAAGCTTCAAGATTCTTTGTTTCCTCAGCTTTCATAATCTGTCACCATCAAATGTCCATTGAGCAGCTGCTTGTCTAATTCCTGGCCCATCTTTATGTTCATCTCTCACTTCATCTTGAGAGACTGAGTTACAGTTTAGCCCCTGGATGTCTGCTTAACACAGTCTGGCAGAAGAGGAGGGTTACACTCCTTTCTTAACTTTCCTAAGACAGACTTAATCTATGCTGCTGAATGAATTATTCAAGAATACTACACTTGCCTCATAAAAAACATGGCCAAAGTACAATGCTCCTCTGAAAAGTGATTTAATGAGGCTGTGGATGCCCTGTCCCTAGAGGTGCTGAAGGCCAGGCTGGACGGAGCCCTGGGCAATCTTATCTGGTATTTGATCTAGCAGCTGGCAACTCTGCATGTGGCAGGAAGGTTGGAACTTGATGATCCTTGAGGTCCCATCCAACCCAAGCCATTCTATGATACGATTCTATGATTCTATGAAAATGTACATGCTGGCTTTGTAACACAAGCATCGATTTTAGTATCATAACTTGCTAATATATTCTCAGCCATGTTAAGAAAACCAGAAGGAAAAAAGAAATGTTATAAGCTAGTTCAGCAATTATGTGATAGATCAGAAGTATGAGTTTGGCTGCACCTTACCAGAAAGGCTTGCAATGCACTGCTTGACAACTCCTTCTCCTGATCAGTGATCCCTGAAGTACCCGCTCCATCGTGCTTCTCAGCACCTTGCTCTGACAAAGGATGACAAAAAAAGTTTGTAAACACATCGTGCCTTGCAAGTTCACTGAAAATGAATACATTTTAGATTTCTCTTTAAAGCTGCAACCAGACAGCAGAAATAGACTTCATAAAATTATAGTGAAGACCACCTATCATAAGATGAGTGTCAACGGTTTATGGGCTGGTCCGGCCCAGTTCCGTGACCAGCAGGGCGGAGGGATCTGCGGATCCGCGCCTCTGGGAAAGGGGAAGCAGGGGACCCCAAAATACTTGAAAACAACAGCACTGATCTGAGGTGGAAGAAATGATTTTACTAAATATAGTATTAGCAAAATACAATCAGAGAGAGAGAGAGAGAGAGAGAGTGTGTCTGTTTGAATTGTATAGACCTCACCACAATGCTGGGGTGAGAAGTGCAGTCCAGTTGGGTGACTGAAGTACAGACGGCGAAGCGCAGGCGGCGAAGCACAGATAGCGAAGCGCAGACAGCGAAGAGCAGGCGAAGAAGGAGGATCAGGTGACCTTGCTTGGAGTTATATCCCCTTGCTGACCGCAAAGTCTCCTGGGGAAAACGTAGCTCCTCTCCGACGGATGAACACCCGGCAGACACCAAACCCCACCCCCAATGCATCACATGATGTTATGGTGTGGAATACTGATGACCAAAAATCATAAAACCATGACATTCCACCCCTTATTCTACATCACTACATCATGCTTAACACATGGGATTACAGACTGCACTCCCCCAACATCAAATTCCCTTGTGGTACACACTGAACATCCCCGTTTTTCTGCATCACCCACCAGGTGGACCCAGGTCCCTGGGCAAAGACAGTTCCGCGAAGAGGTTTGCCCTTCCCAGAAGCAGGAAAAACCCAAACTGCTTTTCCTAACATGTTCTTTACATGTACTACAGGGACCTTATCTCCCTCTGTAGGGAACTGGATTGGGTAGGACCATCTCAACTGATTGATCCTCTGGTGTTAACCAGCCAGGTGGCTTCTGCCAAATGCTTCTCCCAGTGTTTAAATGTTCCGCCACCCATTGCTTTCAACATCGTTTTTAACAACCCGTTGTAGCGTTCGATCTTACCAGAGGCTGGTGCATGATAGGGGATATGATAAATCCACTCGATGCCATGTTCTCTGGCCCAAGTATCCACAAGTGAATTTTTAAAATGAGTCCCATTATCTGACTCAATCCTTTCTGGGGTGCCATGTCGCCACAGGATTTGCCTCTCCAGACCTAATATGGTGTTTCGGGCAGTAGCATGGGGTACTGCATATGTTTCAAGCCACCCGGTTGTTGCCTCCACCATGGTGAGCACATAATGCTTACCATTGCGAGATCGTGGCAAGGTGATATAATCAACCTGCCATGCCTCCCCATATTTGTACTTTTGCCATCGCCCTTCCTCCCAGAGAGGTTTCATCCTCTTGGCTTGTTTAATTGTGGCGCATGTATCACAGTCATGAATGATTTGTACAATGGCATCCATAGTTAAGTCCACCCCTCGGTCTCTGGCCCACTTATATGTTGCGTCTCTCCCTTGATGACCTGAGGTCTCATGGGCCCACCGAGCTAAAAATAACTCACCCTTGTTCTGCCAGTCCAGGTCTATTTGAGCCACCTCAATTCTGGCAGCTCGGTCTACCTGATGGTTATTTCGCTGATCTTCTGTAGCTCTACTCTTGGGCACATGAGCATCTACATGACGCACCTTTATAACCATATTTTTTGTTCGGGTAGCAATATCTTTCCATAGGTCAGCAGCCCAAATAGGCTTGCCCTTTCTTTGCCAATTATTTTGCTCCCACTGCTGTAACCACCCCCACAAGGCATTTGCTACCATCCATGAATCAGTGTAAAGATAGAGCATTGGCCACCTCTCCCGTTCAGCAACATCTAAGGCCAGTTGGACAGCCTTTACCTCTGCAAATTGGCTCGATTCTCCTTTCCCTTCGGTGGCCTCTGCAACTTGTCGTGTGGGGCTCCACACAGCAGATTTCCATCTGCGATGCTTTCCCACAATACGACACGATCCATCTGTGAATAGGGCATATTTCTTCTCATCCTCTGGTAGTTCATTGTATGGTGGGGCTTCTTTAGCACGTGATACTTCTTCTGCTGGTGGTGTTCCAAACTTTTTACCTTCAGGCCAGTCCATGATGACTTCTAGGATTCCTGGATGGCTGAGGTTCCTCATCTGTGCTCGTTGTGTAATCAACGCAACCCACTTACTCCAAGTGGCATCAGTAGCATGATGGGTGGAAGGAACCTTTCCCTTGAACATCCAGTTCAACACTGGCAGTCGAGGTGCCAGGAGCTGCGTTTCAGTACCGACTACTTCGGAAGCAGCCCGAACCCCCTCATATGCAGCTAAGATCTCCTTTTCAGTTGGAGTGTAGCCCTCCTCCGACCCCCTGTAGGCTCGACTCCAGAATCTCAAGGGTCGGCCTCGGGTCTCTCCTGAGGCTCTTTGCCACAAACTCCAAGTGGGACCTTTCTCTCCAGCAGCAGTGTAGAGGATGTTCTTCACATCCTGTTCCATCCGTACTGGCCCCAGGGCCACAGCACGGGCTATCTCTTGTTTAATCTGCTCAAAAGCCTGCTGCTGCTCAGGACCCCACACAAAATCATTCTTCCGTGTCACCTGATAAAGTGGGCTTACAATGAAGCTGTAGTTTGGAACATGCATTCTCCAAAAACCCACTATGCCCAGAAACGATTGTGTCTCTTTCTTATTAGTGGGGGGAGACATGGCAGTGATTTTGTCGTTCACATCTGTCGGGATGTGACGACGGCCATCTTGCCACTTTATGCCTAGGAACTGAATTTCCTGGGCAGGTCCTTTCACTTTGCTTTGCTTAATAGCAAAACCAGCACAGAGAAAGATCTGGATTATTTGCTCTCCTTTCTCAAAAACTTCCTTTGCTGTGTTGCCCCACACAATGATGTCATCAATGTACTGTAAGTGCTCAGGAGCACCTCCCTGTTCCAGTGCAGCTTGGATCAACCCATGACAAATAGTTGGACTATGTTTCCACCCCTGGGGCAAACGGTTCCAGGTATACTGAATGCCCCTCCATGTGAAAGCGAACTGTGGCCTACATTCTTTGGCCAAAGGAATGGAGAAAAAGGCGTTAGCAATGTCAATGGTGGCATACCACTTAGCTGCTTTTGACTCCAGTTCGTATTGGAGTTCTAACATATCCGGCACAGCAGCACTCAATGAGGGTGTGACTTCATTCAGGCCACGGTAGTCCACTGTCAGCCTCCATTCTCCACTGGCTTTACGCACTGACCATATGGGGCTGTTAAAGGGCGAGTGAGTTTTGTTGATCACTCCCTGATTCTCTAATTGACGAATTAACTTCTGAATGGGGAGCAAGGAATCCCTGTTGGTGCGATACTGCCGTCTGTGCACCGTTTTTGTAGCTATCGGTACCTGTTGCTCTTCCACTCGTAGCAACCCCACAACAGACGGATCTTCTGATAGGCCAGGCAAAACAGATAACTGCTTAACACCTTCTGTGTCTACAGCAGCTATTCCAAAGGCCCATCGATACCCTTTGGGATCCTTAAAATATCCCCTTCTGAGGTAATCGATACCAAGTATACATGGAGCCCCTGGGCCAGTCACAATAGGGTGCTTTTGCCAGTCTTTACCAGTGAGGCTGATTTCGGCCTCCAACATAGTCAGTTCTTGGGAACCTCCTGTCACCCCATGAATATAAATTGATTTTGTCCCTTGGTGACTCGAGGGCATTAGAGTGCACTGTGCACCAGTATCCACCAGGGCCTTATATTTCTGTGGTTCTGATGTACCAGGCCATCTAATCCACACAGTCCAATAAACTCTACTATCCCTTCCCCCCCCCCCCCTGGCTGGGGGCAGGGCCCCTCTATTTGTTACCTCTGTTGTCTGCAGCAACAGGAGCAATCACCTTTCTGGAGAAATTCACCTTGGTGGTTGATTTGTCTTGTAACTCTTCTACCCTTGCTTGAAGGGCAGGAGTAGGTTGCTTATGCCACTTCTTCATATCTTCTCCATGGTCGCGTAGGTAATGCCACAAGGCAAAACGAGACGTGGTCTTACTGTTGTCACTTGTTCGAGCAGGAGGACGTCTTCTTTTGATAGCTGAGACGTTGGATGACACTGACTGGGAGGAAATCAAGTTGGCTAGCCCCTCAAGTAGGCTGTTTTGGGAATTCTGTTCCTCATTGGATGTATCTGTTACCACCATGTATTCATCGGCATCAGGCATAATTGATAGTTTATCTATTATATCTTCTTGTTTGTTCTCCATTCTCTCCAGCTTTTCAGCTTCTTTTTCAATGGCTGAAACACAAGCTCGTAGAGGGCTTAAATGTAACTCAAAGTCTTGAAGCTTATTAACCAACTCATTTATAAGGGGTCTTCTTTCCCCTCTGCCATACATAGCTGCAAATGTACTGGCGTACCTTTCTGGTGCAGTCTTTGTGAATGTACGCCACATATTTGGTGTACACCTGGCTCTCTCAGGATCATGCTCTTGGTTTGGCTCATCAGAAATGAAATCGGGGCTATGTAGCGTTTCCACCACAGCATATTCTCTCAAATAACAGATGCCTTCTTCCAAATCAGCCCATTTCTTCTTCTCGGGCATCAGATCGTCTTTGAAGGGGTATCTTTCTCTTACAGCTAACAACATCCTCTTCCAGAGGGTGAAGTCCTGGTTCTGGCATGTACTAATACCTCTGTCAATGGCTGAGTCCCTAGCAATGCCACCCAGTTGGCGAGCTTCTCTACTATCTAGCCACACACTGTTGGCCCCATTGTCCCAGCATCGAAGTAACCAAGTAGCAATAGGCTCATTTGGGTGGCGTGAGAACTCTTTTCTCAGACTTCGAATTTCATTCATTTTCAGAGATCGATCCACAAAGGTAACAATATCTTGCTCATCTCTTGCTCTTCCAGGACTTCTTGCCCTTGTAGGTGTTGGTGACCGTGATCTTACTGAGGGCCCCTCCCCTGGACTCAGAGGTGCTTCTCTTGGACCTTGGAGCCACTCCTCTGGACCTCTTTCCTCGTCTGTCTTCTCTTCTAACTGAGTCGAGATTCGCTTTGTTTTCCGTCCTCTTACAGGGGCAACTGACATCGATTGTGGTGCCTCTTGTGGTTGATCAGGTTGGTCGGTTCCAATGCTCTCATCCTCCAGTTCAGCTTGGAGGGTGTGTTGTTGAGATTGAAGATTGTTGAGTTTGGATTGCAGGGAGTCTATTGCCATTCGGAGGGCATCTCTCTGAATTTCAGAAGCTCTCTCTCTCTCTCTCCAGGATAGTATTGAATAAGGCCCGATAAGCATTAGCCAGGCCCCAAATCATATGCGCCTCCTCAAGCCGCAACATTCCTGCCTTAAATAGCTGTTTAGACTCTCAGGGTCTTTCAGGTGTTCTGGAGTAAAGTTCCATGAGACTGAAGATTTCCATCTGTCTAAAGTCTTTCCCAGACCTCTCCACACTCCCTGCCACTCAGTATTCTCTGGTTTTGGGGAGGACATCCTCAAAATATAATAAATACTAATACTGAGCGAAATAATGAGCAATACATTCAATACATTCAGGGAGATTAGTAATGCGACTAGGTGTTCATTCAAAAACTGCATTACAGGCTGAAAGGTGAGACTGGAAACCTTAAAAAATCCCAGTCCTGTAAAATTGGCAGCTGTCTCCGGAATTGTAAGCCACATTGTACGAACGTGCCAGATCCATATTTCCACCCATGTTTTCATTTGATTGTATAAGCCGATTGCTCCATAGAGCAAGGTGGCAAGCTTAATTAATGCCCAGTATGTTTTGAGCATTAGGAAAGAAGAGGCAGCAGCGTGCAGCCCTTTAAGAGTAAGTTTCACTACAGAAAACATTTTTTTTTTTTTTTTTTACAGAGGCAAGATAGTAAAGCTCAGAGTTTACAAATATCCTACGATACTGGCAGTCTGCCTGGAGTTTTCAAGGTCACGTTTTCAGAGAGTGGCGGTGAAACAGATAAGCTTTACCAACGGAACTCTCCGAGAGCAGAGAGTCTAAACAGCTAGAAAGCAATTGTTGCCCGCATTCTCCACCAAAAATGTCAACAGTTTATGGGCTGGTCCGGCCCAGTTCTGTGACCAGCAGGGTGGAGGGATCTGCGGATCCGCGCCTCTGGGAAAGGGGAAGCAGGGGACCCCAAAATACTTGAAAACAACAGCACTGATCTGAGGTGGAACAAATGATTTTACTAAATATAGTATTAGCAAAATACAATCAGAGAGAGAGAGAGAGAGAGAGAGTGTGTCTGTTTGAATTGTATAGACCTCACCACAATGCTGGGGTGAGAAGTGCAGTCCAGTTGAGTGACTGAAGTACAGACGGCGAAGCGCAGATGGCGAAGCGCAGGCGGCGAAGCACAGATAGAGAAGTGCAGACAGCGAAGAGCAGGCGAAGAAGAAGGATCAGGTGACCTTGCTTGGAGTTATATCCCCTTGCTGACCGCAAAGTCTCCTGGGGAAATGTAGTTCTTCTCCGACGGACGAACATTCGGCAGATATCAAACCCCACCCCCAATGCATTACATGATGTTATGGTGTGGAATACTGATGACCAAAAATCATAAAACCATGACAGATGAGTAAGTATCCCACTGCACTGGATTAAAACCCATGCATCCTATATGCTGCTTCCTGAGCAGCAAGCAACAGATGCTTTTAGGGAACAACATGAAAAATACAGCAAAACTATTGCAGTATTTTCTCTCTGTTCCCTTCTAGATGAAGACCAGCACAGCATGTAGGGCTTTTTGGTTTGATTTTTTGTCTCTTTTTTTTTTTTTTTTTTTGATGGTTTGAGCACTTACACAGTAACCTAACAAGGTTTTGATAGTCTTCAATTTCTTTGATGTAACAGTCAGAAGTACTGGAGGGAAAACCAGAACAACTGGCGTCGCACCAGTCTGGCTTATATCTGGAAACATCAGCTCATATGCTCATCTTATGTTTTTGAAACAAAGATTATACACCTGCAATGGTTTCCACTGCAGATAACTAATTCTCACATCAGGGGCTTTGCTTGAGCCCTCATTTTGCCATGTTAACGGGTATGGAGACACTGCATATTCAATGTCTTTCTCTTCCTAGAATTAAAGTATGTAATGCAAACTCTGCTTTGTTTTTACACCAAACAAATGAAAACAGTCCTCTATGAGCTCCACCACAAAATCCACTCCCCATCAGCACCAACATACCTGAATCATCTGCTACTCACTGGCTACAAACACTTAAAATTTGTTTATGAAGATGGACAACAATAATAACCAGACCTAGGGACATTCCTGGGGTAACATCCATGGCAGGATCAGAACAGAGTCACTAACCAGTTCCTGGGTTGTGCTTCCTGCAGGGAAACCCTTTCCACATCCTATGCAATCATACATTTCAGCAAGAATATATTTGTTGCTTGAGGCTTTCATCCTGCATCAAGATGCTCATGAAGTTGAGGTGTTAAATCTTAACCACCTTTTACTAGCCAGCTACAAAGCAACAGGCTGTGATTTGGACAAAACTCAACAGTTCCAGCACTCAGGAAGGATGGACCCTTAGGGTGCTACAGAACTACACATACCTGCTATGAAATCTGACTGCACATAATGCATTCACCAGTGGAACCTTTTTCCATAATGGGAGAGAAAACAAACGTCAGAAAAGTTCAGAAAGCTTTGACGTGCCATAGTTTTCTCACAGAGAGAAAGGAAAGGAACAAGAAGCATCTCTCCTCACACTAAACACATAATAGATCTGACTCCTCCTTAATATTTGTGGTACAGAACCCACTGACTTTCAAGGACCTTTTTAACAGCAGTGAAGAGATAAACACATTTTCCCTCCAACTATCATGCTAACAGACAGGTTATCTGCTTTACTTGCTCAAGGGGCCTTCAAGATTACACCAGCACAAGGAACAACAATGCAGAGATGTGAGATTCCAAATTTCGGGAAGCTTCCAGTGTTCAGCCTGGCCAGGAGCTGCCCACATACACAGGTTGTGCTCGTGGAGGACTGAATCTTGAAGTAACACGTCTCAGTTAAGCAAACAGTAAATGAAAGAGACTATCAGCTGTCTAGGAAACGTGCCACTTACACAGCTGCATGGTGTATTTCCTAGGGAAGCATCAGGGCAGGTCTACAGAATTCACTACGCCTCTATATCATATGTTTAAAGACAAAAATGAAACCTGGGACTGTTTCAAACAACGCAGGGCTGTTCTTTCTCTTACAAAGTCACTTTCGTGGCTGTAAACTGAAGAGTTGCATCTACTCTATAAATAACTGAAGACAGCAAGTGTAAATATGAACTGGAAGCCCCTAAGAACAAACCCAAAGTCCAGCTGAAGTAGCTGACAGCACAGCTCCTTCCTGTGACAAAACCACTTTGGCTGCTCTTCAATCCTTTTGCCCAAATGCTTGAAACCTGTTGAAGAGCTGAAGGTCCCTCTAATATACAGCAATCCTACCAGTCATGTATAAAGGAGGGCTTCAGCTGGTCTTTATCACTGAGACATCTCACCACGGGTGACCTAAAAGCTGCCTGGTGCCAGATGCTGGAAGCCCCCACTTAAACTGGGAGGAGGAAAGCACTCCTGCTCTCTCGACTGCAGGGCAAACAGGTCAACCCAGGAAAGCGCGTAAAAACCAGCTGGTGTTTTCATCTGGAGAAGGCAGATGAGACAGCAATAAAAGCAGCGGGTCGTAAAGTTATCTCCACGGCTGGCAACGTAGGGGCAGTGCAGGAGAAACACCGCGCGCATCACGGAGGCTTTCTGTTCTGCTGTGTGTAAGCGGGCAGCCGTCCCCACTGGAGAAGCTGCAGCGTGGTGGACAACAGGACGCGGGAGAAAGCGGCAGGCCGGGAGAGCACAGGGCTGCCACCTGAAGAGGGAGACCGCCTGCCCACCGGCTCGCTGCCGCAGCGCCAGCGGGCAGCTCTCGCACGCCGGCAGGCCGGGATCCGCCCGCAGCGCCGCGGCTGCTCTCCTCACGCCGTCAGCCGCAGCTCGGCGGCCGCAGCCCCCAGGCCCCGTACAGCCGGCACGAGGCGCGCTGCTGGGCACCGCAGCACCTGCGGAGCGCTTTATCTCCCGAAGCAGGGGAGAAGCTCTTCTGGGACGGAGAGGAGCCTCTCGCACGGCTCCGGCGAACGCCGCTCCCCCTTCCGGCCAGGCCGACGGGGACGGGACCGAGGCGGGCGGCCCGCGGGCTCAGCCGGTCGCGCGGCCGCTCGCCCGCCCGCCGGGCGCTACTTCCTCGGCGGAAGGACACGCGGCGACAGCACGCCCTCCGCCTTCCGTGCCGGCACTCACCGCCCGAGCGCGAGAGCGTATCCCTCCGCCCGGGCCCGCGGCCGTTCCCCCCGCTCACCCGCAGCCTTGTCCGCCGCCATCTCTGCCGCCGTCGCCGTGCGATCCGAGCGCGCCAAACGGGACGAGACCCTCCCCTGCTCCGCCGAGCGCCGCCCGCTCCTCCGCCGAGCGCCGCGCCGCCCGCGGGACTACTTTTCCGCCAGTCCCCTCCGCGCCGCTCCGTCCCTATTCGCCCGCCGCTTCCGGGTTGCCGGCGCCCGCCGACGTGCGGCCGTTGCCGGGGACCGCGTCTGACGTCACGACGCCGCCGCGCTCCCCCCCGGGAGGGGCGCCGTGCGCATGCGCCTCACCGCCTCGCCGCGTCCTCGGGCCGCCCCGTCGCTGTTCTCACCCGGCGGCCGGCAGTGCCGGGCTGCGCGGGGACTTTCCGTCCAGCAGCTGGTATTGAAGCGCTCATCTTCGCTACGGCACACCTGTGTGGGCTCAGCGGTCCTGGCCGCAGCCTGGAAGAGGGCCCGAGGAGCCCGGCCGCTGAGGGCAGTTGGCGTCGGCTCCCTTGTGAGGATGTAGTTCCCGTCTGTGGGCTCCCCGTGCCGCGCCGTCCCACTGCAGTTCCTGGGAGACGCTGCCTTTGGGACTTGGCCGTCTGTTAACGTAGGAATACTTGTTTGCGTCGTTTCTCCAGGTCTGGTTCTCCAGGACTTCCCCTCCTTCCTCATTTACATCGAGTCCCTTTTCTGCTCGTAACTCTGAGTGTAGATATACCCGGTTCTGATCACTACATTCTGTCTTGTATGATTTTGACATTGTTGCCAGCTGTCAACATTAGCGAAGACAGACCAGGCAATCTAAAGCAGACAGTGCCTGTGACATGCCTGTTGAACATTCAGTAAAGATTTGAGGATGAAATTTATCCTTAGGGAAGCGGACAACAGAACAAGTTTGGTGAAAGAAGGATTTCCTGCCAGAGTCACAGAAGCACTAACATTGGACAGACCGCTAAGATCACCCAGTGCAACCCCAGCCCACCCCCACCATGCCCACTGACCACGTCCCTCAGTGCCACAACTTGAGGCCATTCCCTCTCATCCCATCACTGTTATGTGGGAGCTGAGGCCGACCCCCACCTCAGCACAGCCTCCTTTCAGGCAGCTGTAGGGAGCAATCAGGTCTCCCCTGAGCCTCCTCTTCTCCAGGCTGAACAACCCCAGCTCCCTCAGCTGCTCCCATCAGACTTGTGCTTCAGACCCCTCACAGCTCCATTGCCCATCTCTGGACATGCTGCAGGGCCTTGATGTCCTTCTTGCAGTGTGGGCCCCAAACTGGACACAGCATTTAAGGTGCAGTTTCGCCAGTGTGTAGCACAGAGGAAAAATCACCTCCCTGCTCCTGCTGGCTGCTCTATTCCTGACACAGGCATCCAGCTACTCTGTTTTCCCTAATGCTACTCTCTGACACAATGCAGAGGAAGGTTTGTAAGGAAAGGTGATACTTTGTTTAACAAAGTGGTAAAGTTAGAAAGAATTTAACACGCATACAACATCACTAGCTCTGAATACCTTCAAACCATGAGAGCTTTTTATGAGCCAAGCTGTGTAAAATGACACATTCTTGACAACACTAGTTGAAGAATTTCAAGAGTACAGTGATTTTCTTTTTGTAATTCTGAATATTCCAACCTGTGCTTAATGACTTCTATTAATCACAACTTTTACAATTCCCCTTCAGTTTATCTGGATTGTCAGGCTTTCTTTTGGACATATATGTGAGAAAATCCTACAATCCTTATACAGAAATATTTCATTCCAAGCCTCTGAATTTGCTGTATTTTTTTTTTTGTGAGAAACAGCTGCTGGCCCAGGCTGTCCACCCATGGCTGTGTTAGAGAACATCTGCCAATAAAGTTGTAACAGCAAGCTCTCCTAATGTGTGTATGCATTTACTAGAGTTATTAATGATTTATGCTGGTATGTTTGATGAGTAATAGAACCTATAAAAGTAAAAGCACTTTGCTGACCAGCATAACTGTATTCTGACTGACTTTTACCAAAGCAATAAAGCTGCCCCAAATCCACCCCAACAGCAGGAATGTCTGATGTGGAAAGAGGCTCCTGCCTCTCTTTAGACTGGGTACAGTGTTTTTGCCAGTGCCAAAACAGCCTGGTAGTTACAGAGCATTCTGCACTGTCACAGAGAGGCACCACTCTGAATTTACTGCTCCCTGCTATACTTTTGCTTTGACAGTCCCGTTAGAGCTCATTCAACCTGAAGTATTGCAGCACTGGTACCCAGCTGTGCATCTCTTCTCCATCATGACATCAGGAGAACAGTCATGTTGTTTACTTCATCCCTCATGCTGTCAATGTACTGCAGGGCTTGTTTACCTGAGGGATACTTACAGCAATCTTTTGTCTTGTCTGTGGCTTATATTTCCAAAATGAAAATGTTTATCCCCTTTCTAAGGGAGCAAACATTTTCTCTCCCTACCCCCCCCCCCCCCCCTTTTTCTTTCCCCCAATATAAATTATTTCTAAAAAAGAGGAACTTATCATGAATAAACTATTTTTTTTTTCCTTCTTATTACTAATCAAATCTTATGGTTATGTGTGTGAGAGCTAATGAAGAGATGAGCCCTTTGTGCAGTCCAAGTGTATGGTCATGCGGTCAAAAATGCTATTGATATTTTTTCTTGAAAAGTTAATATAGCAATAACATCACTACCTTCCTCCAAGGATGAGGGAAAGAAGTTCTTGAGTACACATATGTACAGTTTGCATTATTCTGCCTGAAGTTCTCAGCAAGTAGAGCAGACAGTAGAACATTCATCTGGTTACAGCGAGGCAGGTACGCCACCTGCTGAAGGAGATACAGAATAAAATCAAATGTCCTTTGAGAGAATAAAACGTGTGTTTAAAAAAAAAAAAAACAACACACACACACACACACACACACACAGACAAATCAACCCTTCCATTTTGGAGTTTTAGTTTTTCAGGAAAGAAACCATCACAGTTCATTCAAGGCTTTCTTTTAAGTCCTTGCATACTCAAAACCAGCAAGACAGCAATCCCGTCCCCAGCCTTGCAGCAGCAGAAAACATACTTGCTAATCACGTACAAGCAAAACATGGCTCACAGGGGAGAAAATCAGGATCTACAACATCCTCCATCACTGCTGGGCTGCAAAGAAAGGTAAGAGTAGAGCCAGCTCCAAAGGGAACTGTAAAAACTACAATTCCTTGGCCAGATACAACAGTATAGAAATCTTGATAGCACTTTACTTTTCTTGCTAAGTTCCAAATTACAGGTGATTAGGTTAACACCTATCCTGCTACTAATAGGACTTCGTATCTCTTGCCCCTCTAAACCTTGGAAGCGTCCAACCTCTAGGTGGCACTATGCAATAAAACAAGGCATGTTCCACTGCATTTCCCCCTGCAGATGAAGTTCTTATTTAAAAAGAAATGTAGTGTAAATGTAAGTGCATTGAATGCAGTTATTAGTCTCAGTTCAGTAATCCTCTTTTGGCGAATCTGTCCATCAAATCCAATAAAATATATCTCATTTCAACACAGAATTTGCGCCTCCAGAGTGCTATGGAATATATTTTCCTGAAAAATGATGGTGTATTGCAGACTTTAATTTAATTTTTATTCTGTCTGCAGTCAGGTAATAAACCAGGATGGGCTATGTCTACTTTAGCAACTTACTTGGAGCAACAGGAGCAGGCTTGATGGCTGTAAGAGGCTGTGCTGAGGTCCTTCACACCCCTGGCACGCTCACACAGGTTTGGGTTGGGTGGGAACTGGCCCAGTACCATTACACATTTTGGAACTCCATGGGGCAAAGCCCTCACACC
The DNA here is from genome assembly GCA_035772895.1 of Perdix hodgsoniae. Classification (NCBI taxonomy): domain Eukaryota; kingdom Metazoa; phylum Chordata; class Aves; order Galliformes; family Phasianidae; genus Perdix; species Perdix hodgsoniae. The sequence goes on along the minus strand of JAPSGF010000062.1, from coordinate 4,603,646 downwards.
AGACATCACATCCCCAGGTGTAGGACTGCTAGGAAGCAGCATGTTCTGCTTGGGTCTGCCTCATGCAGGTCTGTTCCACACCAGCCTCCAATGTCCTCATGGGTGAAAACCAGCTTACTTTTCTCACTCCTCCTGTCTGTGACAGACAGCAGTGTATTATTTCTGGTCCTGCTCCTCCTGCTGGCACTGGAACTTGCAATGGTGGTGCTGTGAGGGAGAAATGGTGGATTCATCCTGCAGCCACAGCAGCAGTGCAAGACAAACACCTCAAGTAAGCCTGTCTGACACCTTCTTCAACAGACACAAGGAGAGGCAGAACATCTTCCCAGAAACATTTACCACATGGATGAAAGGCCTGGGAGATGAGCAGAGGCAGATGGGGCTTCACCATCCCTGGGTGGGGTGATGGGAGCAGGGGGTACAGAGCTCCTGGGAGCTGGGATATCACGGAGAAACAGATCAGTGGAGTTGGAGGCAGTTAGAGAGCTGGTGCCATCACAGCCTCAATACATTTCTGTGATTCCCCTTTTGAAAAGGTGTTCTCATTTTTTCCCTCAAAGCATGCAGCACCTGGTAATTAATTCCCCTGTGCATCACCTAACTCCTCTACTTCATTTATATCTGCTCTGATTCTGCTTGCTTATGGTAATGTTATACGTTTTCTCTCCATCTGCCTTTCATGATAGCTCCACAATCTTTTTCTATTAATGGATTCAAATCTTGGGATCACCTGAATTGTGTTATGTTCTCAGACTCTCCTATGATTAAGAACACATTTTTTCAATAGAATTCCACAACTTTTCCCCTTTCTGGTGTCATCCAGAAGAAATCTGTGCATCCAGTTAGAATTCTCTAAAAATCAATGTGGTCAAGGAAGGGAAACTGTGAAGAGATCACCCTGCATTCTGGGTTCTTCACTTTCCTGTAGAGAAGGCTAGCCTAAAGCTGGTGAAAGTTTGGTGTCCACTTCAAGCCTCAAACTGACAGAAGAGAATTTATTTCAACAGAAGGATTCCGAACCAAACTGATTTATTCACCATTGTAAGATGTCTGCTTGACGTATGTGTTTAGGTCCAGCACATCAAGCACTGCTTTATGCCCTTCCACATCACAGAGTACTTTGACCTCAAGACGTAGAAAGCAAATGTACTCTGTTGACTCTGAGGCTTGGAGCAAACATTGGCTCTTCAGTCCAGTCTTAAGCACTCATCCTGTGCCAGTGTAAGCTAACATACAGACTGCAGGAAGCCCAACACTCAATGCCCTTGGTATTGCAACCATTAGGAAGCCAGTGTTTGGTGAAAAATTGTTGCGTCTCCACGAAGAAAAAATCTGTACATCAGAAAAGATACATAAATTCTTACTAATTGCATGTTTTTCATAGTTATTCTCAGCATTTCTCCAGATAGCAGGAAGAGATGATTTATTTCCTGAGACATTTCAGGCAGTTCTTTTTCTCTTTAAAGGTACAAATGAAGCATTTTGCTGATCAACACTATGAGTTGTCAAAAAAGCCAAAGAATGGGTTCAATACAATTTTTCTCTGTATACATTGACACAGTGCAGTAATTCCTTTTTGTGTGTTCTCATTATGCTTCCTTTTATCTTAAAGTTTTCATGGGACTTAAGTTAATTTGAAGTAGTTTTTTCCTTCCAATGCTTTTATGAACTGAAGAATGTAAGGCTGAGTATACTTCATATTCACACAGTTTTCCTAAAGATGTTCAACTGCTCCGGTGGAGTTATCTTTTGAAGAGACAATACAAGGTTTGTTTATCCATTCTTTGCCTAAAATAGCAGGTCTCTGTGCAACTCACATCTCAGTGCTTTCATACTGCACATCTGCAGATCACATGAATGAAGATAGCCATTTTTTTTGTTGTGAAAACCAACAGAAAACAAATTGTTGGCAGCTCCAATGGTCCTCTGATTAAACTGTGTAAGACAGTAAGGCTCAGGCTGCTTCCAGTTCAAAATGAAACTTCGGGATTTGATGATATGCTATTAAATACAATGGCTTTATCTTTTTCAGATTAGATTTTAACTTGCTGAGTAAATTAATTAACAATGAACAATCAAAAACTGATTAAATTTAGCTTCCAAGTAAAATACTGTAATATAACCCTGGATAAATTCAGGACTAAAATCTCAGTCCATATAATTACTTATTTACTTACTGAGATTAATGCAGGTTTTATTTTATGTCAACAGTTCACATCAGTCTTTTGTGTTCCAGTTATATTTGTCTATAGTAGAAATCTCTTAAAACTGTTTTACCTTCTTCCCCTCAGTCCTTTCTGCCAAATCAAATCACTTATACCTGAATGTGGTATTAAAGGAAGGAAGAACATAATGAGAATGGAAAAATGGTCCAAAATGTTAAAAGGATGGAAAGCTATTTAAAGAACAAAACATCTCAGGAGCTGTAGAATCTCTGTGGACTGACATATGGGAGTCATATGTCAGCATATGCCTGCACTGCACGCACTGTCTGTATTCATTTGCTTAATTTTATATGTGTCCAAGGTTGTAGACAGAAGATCAGGTTTCAGTGTAGTTAGGAAAATGTAAAAGCATGACAAAATGCTTAATTTTTAATTATCTGTAGACGCTATTTTACACTTTTTTTTTTTTTCTTCTCCTTGCTCTTTTTTGTGACCTCTGAGACCATCTTGACAACTAAAACAAATGTACCCATTTCACCCCATGTTAAATTCTCAGTGTCAGGAAAGATGGGACCAACAGCACAATTAGCCAGGAAGGCACTACAGTGCTGCAGAATATGGGAGGTATTGAGTCAATTGAATATTGACTTTTTGGCCTCTATGTGGGAATAAAACTCAGATGAAAATATTTAAAGGATGCAGTGCATACAAACATGTACCCTACGGGCAAGAAACATGGAATTAGGACACAAGGGAAACAATTTCAGCTTCCTATTCCAAATCCAATAGTATAACAACCTAATCACTGTTGCTGTACTTGTTTCTTATTCCCAGGCCAGAAATCCCACTTTAAGTCTGAAAAATCTCCCTTTGGAAAAAAATAAAAAAAATGCTGAAATGAATGTAATTTCAATTTCAATCAAATAGAAATATAAGAAAAATGCTTGGAAATTTTCAGTGCAACTGAGCTACAGAGTGGCTGCAAGATGTGAGCTAACCCTGGTTAGCACACTGCTTCCAAAAGACAGATCACTTCTGACATCCCAAAGTTGAAGTAGCTCTGTGTGACAGTTTTAGGGCCCCTATTGTTGCTGATGAACCATATGTTTGACTATTCTGGCAACTACAAAAGTAGGTTATGATGAGCTGCAAATATCAACAGTCAACAGTAATAATGGTGAATGTTGCATTATACTTGATGGGTCTTTATTATTTGTTACATTACTCAATTGTATATGGGAAGGGAGCATTTTAGTTGAGCATCCTGCATGACTGTGAATTTGGTTTGAGTGAGAAAGCTGCAGAACTTCCAAGTGTAATACAGCATCAACTGATTTACATAAAGGAACTAGATGGTTTACATAGTTTACTTGTATGCAGAAACAATGAAGAATGTAGATCTCTGGTCAGGAAGTCAGGGAATGGATTCTTGTCTCCGATAAAATCCAAAGTAACCTGGCCAGCATCAAAAGAGTCTCACCAGACTGATGCTGTTACGCTAAAGATGAAAAATTTACCAGTGTTTTTAAATCTCAGCCAGGAATGAGTACAGCGGATCGGTGGCTCAGTTTCACTAAATGGGACAAAATTACTTGTCAACAACTAGAATAAGGAAAGCTGCTTTTAACATGCATAGACTCTGGGATTAGACAATTGCCAGAATTTCACCAGAATTTCTGCCTGAAGATTGCTGCAGTGAAACGAGGGTACTGCCATAAGCAGACATGGTGGTGGCAGCGAGGAGAGGCTGTGTGATGTCTGCTGTGGTTTCTGCTTCACTGCATTACCTTGCAATGACATTAGCACACATTTTATATTCAGTGAGAGGAATGCTTCCACCCTCCTCTCTGCTACTTAGAAACATTGAAGAGATGAGATCTGACACTTGAAAATGCTGCAGCGCTTGTGATCTCGCCAGGCTATAAGTTGGTCTTCTTGAATGCAGAAAATTCAGGTGCCTGGAGTGGTTTTGCTTTGTCCAGCTGGTGTTCTACCATCTCCAGTACGATCTGAAATACAAAGCTGCTTCCAGACTTGTTATTGACTTGACTTTACTGGCCTTGTCAGAGCTAATTGGATTTGTGACACGGTCAGATGTTTATTTCTTGATTCTGTTGTCCCTTGCCTTACAGGACACATACGTCAGGAGAAATCACTGGACATCTAGCGAATACTAAAAGTGTACAGATAAAAAGATGAAGGTGTACAGAAGAGACATATGGACATGCCATAAGCCTTCTTAGGAAAAAAAAAAAAAAAAAAAAGGAAATATGATTAAAATTTATATTTTATTCTAATCCATCCTAATATTTTCAATTAGTTCTCTGATTTGTCAAGACAATTAGAGCATTTATGAATCTTTTTATTTGAATACATCCACGACTCTCTAGACAGCCTAATAACACACTTGTTCATTTGGGCAGGCATGAATGCCCAAATGAGTATTGCTGTTAATTAATGCTATTTTGCAGAAGACAAATATATCAGGAATATGATATTATACTTTCAGTAATTTCTCTTAATTTATGAAGTATTAAGCAAACCTATACTCTTTATTAAGGTCACAGCCTACAATCATAATTTCAGTATTTCTTTCTTTGTGCAACAACATTTATGTTTTGTATAGGAGATGACACTTAGTCTCAGGCTATAGAGCAGCTCTTATGTAATTAACTTTAAAAACCTCTATTACAACTAGCAATATTCACTGTAAACTTCTTAGAGCATAATGAAAAACAAGCATTCATAAGTGCAGTAAACATAAAGGGACTTAAAACAAAAGCCCCAGACAATGAGGACTTCATTTATATCTACCACAAATATCATGAAACTGGGGGAAGATTCACTAGGAAGCATTTATTCTGAAATGCAGTCCATCTTATTATAGACATTTTGGCTAGGTGTGAGGTCAATACATTGCCTTTGAGAATGGATAAATACATATGGATACATACGTGATATCAAGAGGAAGAGAGAGAAAGACAAACTGATGAAGCACTTAAGCCTATGCTTAACTTTAAGTTTGTATCTCAATCCTTGCGAAGTCAATAGCTATGCAGTCAGAGCTATGCCGGTGCGTAGCTGAAAATGAGACTGTCATGATAATCTGATATGCTATTAAATCTGCAGGCAGAAAGCAACCGTACAACTACATTTAGTCTGTAAATGTTGAGGCATGTAGATCTGTGAGAAACATACTAGCAACATTTTGATACTGACGAGTGCAAAATGAAGTAGATCAATAAGAAGAGGCTTGTTCATTCAGCAAGAATCAGTATGATCTATCTTTACTTTGTTCTGATTTTGTTATTAGCATAGCTCCAATGTTTTCAATACCCATAAGGCTGGCATAGCACAGATACAAATCAATTGAATTTGGTTTCATTTTGGACAGCTCACTGAAAGCATCTGCTAAATGCACAACAAGGTCAGCCCTCTCCGATCCACCATATCACATTAGCTGAGAAACAGAAGAGCTAATAATATCTCTTTCAAACTGCAGTGCTTCCAACCTTCATACTGCATTGTTTTAGATAAGCCACTGACCCAACTGGTGAAGGCAGGGTTTGATTCTTCAGCTCTTTAATGAGGATAACACTGTAAAAGCAAAAAGATTATTCGCCTGTATCCCAAACCCATTATTCTACCTGATGACTAACTTCAGGAATGAAGCTATGCTAACTCTAAGGACAAGCCATGAAGTAAATTATTACCAAACTGGAGTATCATTGTTTCTATTTCACAGATTAATTATATGAAGCATCACTTATCTTATGGTCTAGTGTATTATGTTTATAAAAAATTCTTTACTACATTTCTTTGAGGGTAATTATAAAAAATTTATCACCTCCAGACAACAGTTTGTAAAACTCTTTTCTTTATCACACTTGCTTTGCTACATTAATTTTGTGTCTCTTTCAGTATCATTGTTTAGATTCAATACAATGGAAAGGCTTTTATATTTATATGGCATCTGATAGCACTCCACACATATTATGTGGAGCAGAAGAAAGTTCTTTTCCAATCACCCCTGCTACTATGGAACTGAGGTATTTGTGGAACAAGCTCTTTCAAGAAAGGCATACTTTCTAGTACTTCAATGTAGCAAACCATTAAAGAATAAACAGAAGAAAAGAAAGCAAAACTGTTTTGTGTGATTTTATTATTAGCCTGGTGTAGCAATGGTTAGTGCTTTTATACAAACATGAAGAGTTACAGCCCCAATTTCACTAGTTTGTGCTATTAAACTGTCCTGTTCTCAGCCTTGAAAAGATGGGAGAAAATCTATCAAGATCAGTTTTTATTTTTTATTACAGTCCTTCCACAATAGATTATAATGCTGAGGGTGTATCAAATACCAAGAATTGCTAACTGGTTAAAACGTGCATGCTAGTCCATATGACACTGCTGAGGTCTAGTTGAACCTAAATTCAGATTTGCAGGAGGAATGTCTGCTAAGATGAAAAGAAAACCCCAAACCCAGGCAAAATCTAATGCTCTGTCAGAAGCCATGTTCTGATTTAAAAAGTAACATTCCTCTAGACACGCAATTGCATTTTGTGTCATTTCTACCTGTTCCTTTGAAGCAGGACTGCTGGAGAGTGATGCGTTAAATGCGTACATCCCTCCTTTCAAATACAAAAATTATCCCGACTGACAGGAAGGGATGTCCACTGATATAAGAATTTATCAGAAAACTACTAAAAGCTGGCACAAGGTAAGACATTTCCAGATTTGAAAGCTCCTTGGCCCAGCAGTATGCCTGGAGGCTGTCTGTGAGAACAGCACATCATCCTCTGGGGGCCCTTCGGGTGGTACTTTGGGTGGAGAGGCAGTCCCTCTGACCTCCTGCCACGCAGTCACAGCCCTGGCAGTGCTGCTGTCCCTGGCACGGAGGCAGACGCAGTGTTTGGGAGGACAGACAGCCTGCCAGGCAGATAGGTAGGCAAGCTGGCAGAGTACCAGCAAGCCTCTGATGGAAGCCTGACAGGCTTGGGTTCCACAGCATTTCTTATTTAAATCATGGAAATGAGTGTTTCTATTCATACTACAGTACCAAATAATTGTATTAGCAAATGCATTTTATAAAAGTCAATTTTCTCCCTCCACACTGAGTAAAATATAATCAAGTTCAAATAAAAATACGTATTAAGGAACAAACACCTAATTAGAAAACCTGGCAACGAAATAGGTAGAACCATGTAATCTACCTGATAGCTCAGTTGTTGCCAGCTGTTGCCTGTATAGTGCAGTAGTGAGCACTATAGCAATTCTGCAGCTACTCTGAAGAGACACTGACAAAATCCCACAAGCGAAGTATTTGCTTAACATGGCACTTCTTCAGGAAGGCAAAGACCACTGACAGACAATGACAGCAAAAATTGATTAAAAATGTTATCATAGAGTCATTAAGGTTGGAAAAGCCCCCTAAGATCACCTAGTCCAACCCCCAGCCCACCCCACCACTGACCACGTCCCTCAGTGCCACATCCACACGGTTCTTCAACACCTCCAGGGACGGTGACTGCACCACCTCCCTGGGCAGCCCGTGCCACTGCCTACTGCTCTTTCTCAGAAGAAATTCTTCCTCATATCCAACCTGAGCCTCCCCTCGAGCAACTTGAAACCATTACTTCTCATTCTCATTATCACTCTCCCAAGCTTTGTTGATATCACTCTGCTAGAAGGAGTTGAAAGGATAATACAATCTGGCTCAGTTTAGTGTGAAGTTGCCCCAGTACAAACTTTATTCAGTCTCCAGAAGTACTTTAGACATGAAGAAACATATACTAATTTTTACTGGGTTATACTGCTTATTGAGTCCGAGCTAGTACCAGCTCCCTGTACCAGTACAAGACATCAGAGAGAAAACATGTGACAAAAGACAGTGATGTGAGCCATACTGTGAAGGTAAGAGATCTTTGGGATATACTGTTAGCACAAGGGAGAAAGTGTCTTGGTTTAAAAATGTGACTCATGCCGTCTTTGGAAGGAACACTTAAGCAGAGTAGCAGGCTGGCAATTTTTTCAAGAGCAAGTTCTATCTCTCACCCCAGAAAAGCATATCTTACTTCATTTTGGTAACAAAAGAAGCTTCCAATTCTATCTGAGTTAAAACTTTTCATGAAGTTTGAGTTCAACAGTTTTGAAATAGAGAAATCTCATCTTCTGTGAAAAGCAGCCTTTTATTTTGTTGGTGTATACATATCAAGTCAAATTGAGGAGCTGTTTGGCTTATGAGTCTGTTGTGTGACAGTGCCAGCCCTGGTTCCAGGGGATGAAGAAAAGGATATCTGGTGACCTGAAACTAGACCTCAAGCATCTACCCAGGGAAACAGAAGTGGCACAAACATTGCTTTCCTCTAATACTTTCCTGGAAAACCTTGTCTCAAAGTTTCCATAGTCACATTTCACAGTTTAGCATTTCTGATTTGTGAGGAAAGTGATGGCCAACTCCTCCTCCCAGATGATAACAGGACATAGGGGCTGACTGTACACACTGCAATGTACTGCTTTGCCATGCACTCTCTGGAATAAAAGAGAAACTCTGCATTCCTTGCAAGTCTTCCATTGTAGTGGATTCTGTCTGCTCAGCTCCATTCTCTAGCAGCATCCCTAACACCTAGCAGTATCCAGAATACACACTCATACTGCATTAGAATATGACAATAACTACAAATACGAAAAAGGTCCACATCTGAGGAGAGTGATAGCAGCTAGCAAAAGCCACATTATAGGCAAAAGACTGCACTGCAGTAATTGGTTAGATCGCCTTCAGTAAGTCCTGGCCTTTCCTACAGAGCAGGGTACCTTTGTTTCATGGATGGGTATAAAACTGACTTTCTTTTTTTGCATTGTACGTCCTTGGCCACTGGCATTTTTCATGAGGCGAGCAAACACTGCTTCTCTGCAGGCTGTAACAGAAAGTGACTGCTAGTTGAAGAGAGGGTTTCAAGAGCACTTGGTCAACCCAAAGCTCCCTAGAAGTTACAAGCAGCTCCAGACAGTATTTCATCTGGCAAAGCAGCAGCAAACACAGCATAAAGTGTAGAGTAGATCCAATATTTATTGTGTCAGTAGCATCAGTTTGAAGTTATTTTTAACTGCCTTGAAGGCTTAGCATCCAGATACAGTTAATCCTTTAAGGGATTTGCAGGTATTCATAGCTTAATAAGTAAGCATACTGGATTAAGCCAATAGGAGATTGTAGCCAGACAACCAAAGAGAACTTCACATACCAGCATTCAAAAAAATTAAGTTTTTATATACTCGTGCCTGACAATCACTCTCAATTGTCTGTATGTGCCAGGATCTCATACTGAGATGAAATAAAAATGTTAATTAGAAACATTAAACTCAACATGTGATAACTAAATCATCAAATACTGGTGAATTTCTGTTGTCTTGTTTTCCCATTATCCTGTGTGTCCTTTGAAAAGCAGAACTACACTCTGAAAAGGAATTTAAAAGGCATCTGCTTATGCAATAAATAAAAAAAGAAACTAAAACAGTAAAAAATTATTTTGAGAAGACCTAAAAAGGAAGAGACCAATTGTAATAGGTCAGATTTTATATTGCTTTTATATGCCTTTTTTCCTCACAGAGAAATATTCACATTAGGAAAGTATCAAGATTCACTGACGCTGGCTTAGCTGTGAGAGATCTGGGCTCTTAAATGTATTCATAAATTAAAAGTAGATAGATAATAATAATAAAAAAGACAAATTCAGTTGACACAAAATTATCAGGCTGAGGAAACCTAAAGCTGGCTGTGAAAAGCTTCATAGGATGGTTCAATACTGAATGGTGATAAAATGCCAGAGGCCATTCAGTGTGAATAACTGTAACACAAGAAGGGAGGAGGGGAAAGCACAGTTATATGTGTATACATGTGGTGTTAGTCAGCATCACCAGAAAAGAAATCCAGAAATGTTTCTGTGCTAAAAAAGGCAAGCAGGAACTTAGGAATTATTAAAAAGTAGAAGTCTATATACATTCAGGCCACAGCCTCGTTACTTCTATTATCACAAAAGCTATGGTAGAATTAGAAAGATATCTCAGGAAGGATGTAATAAAGATGTATTAAACCACGGATTTCATGGAAAAGGTGAGCTGGGAAAAATTTGTTCTCTAGCTTTCACAATAAACACATTGGAAGGCATGAACATTTGGAACATTTTGTTGTAATAATAAACTGAGCTCACTTCCATTAGATATTGTGAAAGACAAACCATACATGAATCAAAAAATTCTTGACTTCAATGCTAGAACATGATGGAAAAAAATCACTGCAAGCATGATGGCCTCCTTACAATTTTCACTCATTTTACAAAATAAGGATCCACTTACTCAAACAGGGTACTAGGGTAGATCAACTTTTCATCTGGTTGAATTTATTGTTGACTGCCACTTGAACAGGACTGTGGAATTCAGGGACATAGGGACAGAAGAGTCAGAACCACTGTGATGATGCACCCTAATGCATGCAGTCATGACACTTAGCCCTTTTCAGAAATGGACCAAATCCCCTTTAATAGCTACTCAATCAGATGGCAGTCCCAAAGCATCCTTGCCCTTGTAGAAAATTATTTCTGATTTCTAGGCTCAATGCATTCCTAGTCAATCATTCATGCTCTTTTACCAGAACTGTTCCTTAGATTAAAAAGAGCTTCTATCTCACTGGAGCTATATTGAAAGAAAGAAATCTTTCATTCTGTTCATATCCATTCTGCCTGGCTAATCAGATTGAACTCTTTTATGGCACACCTGTCTTACAGCATGGTAGGCAACGTGAAGAAGTCCAAGAAGACTGGGACAGCCTGCCAGCATGCCCCTGGGACTAGGCACCATGTAGATGTGCTGGTACATTCCTCTCAAGCTGATAAGCCCTGTCACCAAGGCAGCCAGTTTTCCTCAACATTCAACACCATGCTATCGTCACTGTACTGATTTGCTTTTGGATCAGCTCAGTGGCAGTTAGTTCAGTCATTTCCGTACCATATTTCAGTGTGTGGCATATCTACACTCACTGTGTGAGACTGCTTCTCCAGTCCTGTGGATCATCACACTGCCTTCCTCCTCACTGCCCCTGCTCTGATTTGTCCCTCTGGAATGCAGAATTTCCACAGAACAGATCCCGATCTATTCATATATTTCAAATTCTTGATGTTTCTGTATTAATCTATAGCACATGAACTGAAAAGATTGTGGTGTCATTTGCCTGATTCTTTGCTGAGTTTGAGCTGACAGCTTTGCTGGAATGCTTTGCTCTGAGTCACCAAAACAATTCTAAAGCTCAGTGACGATTCTATTATGGGAATGACATCACTTCTTATCATTTTGGAAGAAACACCTTAATATAGCAATGGCAGACAGTGGTATCATCATCACATCATTCCTAAGAGATGCCAAATGAGAGAAGAAATGCAATTAAAGCAATAGGAAATGAAGATTGGCTCACCACCTGACAATGGTTCTCTTTTCTAAATGTTATTTGAAAAAAACATCACCACCACTAAACAGTTCATCTTTCCCCTATACAATCCACTTTTCCAAGCTAGCCAGGACATCTTTCTGTCTCTGGCTCTGTTTCACAATGCAGATTTGTTGCTGTGAGTCACTCTCACTAACAGATACTCCACAGAGGCTTTGGGAAGCCTACCAGTCATCTAAATGAGTGCTTCCCTTTCTTATTAGTTAAGGCTTCCTTCAATATTAGGAAGGACAGTGATCTCAAAGTGGGAATGAGAGCAATTGCTTGGACAGTAGAATCCATCTGACACAAGCACAAAGGGAAGAGCAGCATGGCAATCTACACAAAGGTTAAGAAGAGGTTTTGAGGGCAGAAAAGGGCTCCAAAACATAGGGAAATAGGAAGAACTTTATCACAATGCAAAGATGGTATGAGAAATCCAGGACATCACCAGCTCCAAGAAAAGGGTATGAAAGACACAATGGATTTGAAGAAAGGATATACTGAAAAAATTAAAATGCAGAAGAGAATTTAAAAAAATGGTGACCTTCGCATTAAATTCCATTTTAGTCCTTCAGAGCCTTCAGGATATGTGGCTAAAATACTTTCACTGTATTCCTATAGTGATGGGTCAGAAAGTTTTCACCATAGATCATCATCTTATAGGCAAATGACGTTATTTGCAAACAAGTGGGGGAAAAAAAATTAACCAAACTCAGCAACCTTCAGTGGGACAACTATCAACAGATACTCCAGGGGAAGGAAAAGGAAAGGAAGGAGGGGAAATGGTGGTGGGGGTGAAAGGAAGGAAGAAGGTTTTCTCCATCTTGGCAAGATTCTTGACAAAATATGAGAAATTACTTTAATAAGCCACAAGATACCAGATTTCTTATTTTACTGTGTGAATAAATCTGTAAAATACTCTTGTTTGAGACTGTTTTGTTTGTTTGATTTTTGAGAGTGTGGTGTCTGACAATAAAGCCTGAATCAATTACCCTTAAAAACAATTAAATGCTGATAAATAACATTATTTTAGAAGATCCATTAATTCTCAGCTCCATCCCCAGAGTTGCTGCCATCACACAGGGGTTAAGAACCAAACACAGCCTTCCTCTCAAATGTAGCTTCCCTCAGAGAAGAGCAGGAAGAAGAAGCTGGCAGGTGCTGTGAAAAGCAGAAGGGTGGAGCATCTGCTCCTGTGTAGATTTTCCAGTCCCCCACCCACTACAGGGAGAGATGCATATGAAGTGTGCACACTGCTTATTTTTAGCCAGCCAGGCAGAGGGCCATCACATGGCTCTGTCCCATCACTCCATTCATCTCAGGGATGGCTACAAATGTCTGCTGCTGAGACAGGATTTTTTCCATTCGTGGTCTGTTTTTTTCCTCTTCCTTTGTGTTACCATATATATTAAAATATGCCTGGATGATATATCTTCATGGTAGTCTCAGTGTAATTCTGCTAATCTCTTTTAGACATAGCATCCCTCAATACATTTCTTCAGGATTTAAATAAACCCCCAGCCTCTTCCTCTCTGAAGAACTGGAAATATAGTTCTGCTTACTGAAAATATTTTTTTTTTTGGGGGGGAGAGGGGGTGGGGTTGTGGTAGGGGGGCTTGCTTTCAAATGAGAACTATTACTGCTACTATTACTCCTCTCATCATATTAAAAACTTAAAAAAATCCTAAGAACTGTGAGGCAATTCTAAGACAAATATTATTTTCTTCCCCATATGGACTTTTTATTTTCTATCTGAGCCCTATTTTTCTGTCAGTTATCAGATTACACTCCATGTGCTCATATTAACCAAAGTAAACCATTTATGCAGTTCAGACGATGAGGACTTTAACAGGCAATTCTACTGAAAAGAACATATCATCTTCACTGAAGATATTATTCATGATTCACAGAAAGAGAAATACAGAAAAGAGTAACTTCCTCCAACACAGAACACACTGCTCAGCTTTAATAGCAGCCCATCACCCAGGAACATCGGTGGATGGATATTTCTGAGCTCCGTAGACGTTCACTGACTGGGCTTTTAAAGGGAAAAATGGAGGGAATTGCAGAAGTTTGCATAAATAAAAGAAACATATTCCAAAGTTTTTGCTTTTGAAGGCATATCAAACTGGAAATAGAGCTGCCTTGGAGAAAGTAATAAAACTGAGCTTCCTGCAAAGAGGTAGGATATAATGGTGGTAGGTCTTGAGGTCATCAAGCCAGTGAGACAATGAAAACATAAACTCAGAGTGTTTAACACAGTGCTCACATAACTGGAATATTTCTTTCCAAGGTAAGCGGTGTGGAATGCTTGCTCTGATGGCAGCCAAAATGGAGCCCATTACCTCTGGGGGTAAGGAGGGCTAAGGATTTTCTAGCGTGGCATGGTTGTGGAAATCTCAGCTAAGGGCTGGAACCAGACAGAGGTTGAAGACTGAACAGGCACTGAGTCCTGAGGATGAAAGGCTCTCAGAGCACACAGTGGAGCAATTGGGTGACCTTTACTTAGAAGAGTATGTCTGAATTCAATATTGCAAGGTAGTCAGAGTACAGTTTACACTTCTAGCTATTCTGTGGTAATTGTCTCTATGAACATTCTTACGTCTCTATGAACATTCTCATTCTGCAGTAAGTGGAAGGTATCTTACCTTATTCCCATTCAAGATAGAGCAAACACAAATGTCTTCAGAGATACCTAGAGACAATATGCACAATCTAGCTATGACATCACTCAGAAATGTACTACCTTGCTTTATGGTAACCCACCTGCAGCCATGCTGCCTGAGAACCAAACAGCCAGCATAAAGCAAACCACCTACTTGAGAAGCAGTCTCCCAGCTGTTTCGGGGTAAAGAGCCAGTTGAAAGTAGAGCAGAACTGTGAGTGATACACAAGGAAGTGCTGCTGCTGACCATCTCTACAGTAGGCTGAGAAATTATATATATTTATGTGCAATAGTCTTTATCCAGAGTAAAATACAACTGAGACATTTCTTTCTATGAAGGAACAGTCATGCTCAAACCAAAGGAACATGCTCATACCTCATGCCCCTCAGAGAGCTGAGCATGCCCTGAGGTGACATACTTGCCATCCAGATCCTTTCTTTTAGACCCTGCACAGTTGCCTTCTGCACATACACACTGGGTACATATTAAGGGCTGGAGCATCTTTCCTATGAAGAAAGGTTGAAGGAGCTGGGCTTGTTCAGGCTGGAGAGGAGAAGGCCTTGGGAAGATCGCATTGTGTCCTTCCAGTACTTGAAGGGAGCTTATAAATACAAGGGGGACTGATTTTTCACATGTTCTGCTAGTGATAGAACAAAGGAGAATGGCATTAAACTAAAAGAGGGGAGATTTAGATTGGTTATTCAGCAGAAATTCTTTATTCAGAGAGCAGTGAGGCCCTGGCACATCTGCCCAGAGAATGTGGTGCCCCGTCTCTGGAGGTGCTCAAGGCCAGGTTGGATGGGGCCCTGGCAGCTGAGCTGGAGGGTGGCAGCCCTGCCCACGGCAGGGGGTTGGAACTCAATGATCTTGAAAGGTCTCTTCCAACCCAAGCCATTCTATGATGTGCCAACCAGACAAGTACAGCACACTTTAAATTCTATTGGTTCCAAGTAAATTTAGGAGTGTACTTAAACATATATTGAAGGTGCTCTGCTACATCATCTGCAGGATGCTAACCAGTTTAGATTAAAGAAATAAAACTGTCTCTGTGAAATTCCTTTGTCTCCTTTGTAGCAGACTGTAATACTCTGCTTTGTAAAACTACACTTAGCCCTGCATGTATTTAAAAATTTACAAAGAATATGTAGTAAATAAATGCATTGCAGCACATTTCTGCAGAAGCAGCTATCAACAACCAACAAAAAACATTAGAAGATGGATAATGCAACCTGCATTTGGTCTACAGAAAAACAGGAATAGGTAAGATATACCTGGTCATAGTCTAATATTTCTTATGGATTAATCCCAGCAAGTCTCTGAAGACACGCTTGTTCTTCCCAATGCATGCTTTAAGAAATGTCAGCAACCAGGCTGAATATTCAATCTGTGTTGATGTTGTCCCTTTGCAGTTCGCACTACTGTCAGTTATTCAGCCCAGTCAAACAATTTTTTTGTTTCCTGAAAGAATAACAGAGCTTTGTAAACAAGAAAATAATCAGCGATTCACTTTCAAGATTCACTTCAGATGACTGTGGTTCAGATGACTGCCAAAAAAATCACTTTCAAAAATCATTAATGTCTTCACGAGCACTCTCTGAATATTACCTAAGTACAAATTCACATCAACAAATAACGACAAATCACACTTGTCTTTATTTTCAAGGCTTAGTTTTGTAGCTTTTAATAAACTGTAGCCAAAGGCAACAAAATACCTTGTGGAAATTCCACTTACTCAGCTTCTCCACTGCTGCCTCTTCAGAGAGATGCTTTCTGCACAGTGAACCACAGCACGTATAGAGCACTGCAACCTTTGTGATTTTGGTTTCAGCAACAAGGTCAACAATACTGAGAAGAACAGCTTTGCCTTAAAGGTAAAATCTCTCCAACGATCTAAAATGGATCTTTTAAATGTAATTGAACTATAATAATTCACTTCCATAGGCCTATGAACAAAATGCCTTCTAGATTCGCAACCAATTTTACAGTATTTGGCCACTGACAATACATGTAGGCAGAGAAGCTGGACTATTACTTCTCAGATTTCATGCAACGTTAATTCAGACAAAAATTTTTAGGCAAAGACTGACAACCAACAAGGAGCCCTGTACGAAGAACAAGCAGATAAATACAGAATGATCCAAGCCTGTCAGAGGCAGGGGAAGGCTCAGAATGTTGGGGAAGCCAACAGTCCACTCCTGCAGTCACCAACCTCTGCAACCAGGAGGTGCCTTTCCCTGCTGCCAATATGACTGGCTGCTCCAAGACTGGCTGCCTTAGGGTACCTCAGAGAGGTCCTTAAACCACAGACACCCCTTTTTCAAGTTAAAAGTGTTGCTAACAATCAACAGCAGGAATGAATTTATTTATCATCATAACTGAGGGACTTAATTCTTCATTATTGCTTTATGTCCCATATAACAGATCTACCCCTGCAAGCATAATGGTGCCTGGGTACCAGAACAGAACAATTGTTTTGGAGTGGATATGTTGACAGCACAGTATGAGAATAAGAAAACATATTTTAAATGTGTAAGTTTAATTTTACAGTTTCACACTGTGGAAAGCTCTTCTATTTAACGTGCTTGGATAAATCCCTGCAGGTTGGGTGAGGCAGCAGGAAGGGAGGCCTGCACGTCTGCTGGGTGCCATTCCATTACCAGCAGCCCCTGCCTGCAGTGCCCATCGGGTACAGGCGGCATGGAACAGCACCTCTGCCTCTGCCAGACAGGAGATTACCTTACAGAGGGGGAAAGGAAATAACGTTTTACAGATTTCCATTCTTTTCTACGGTTGCTCCATCTTCACTGCAGGCTTTTCTAAACTTCCTCCTCCATCACAAGCACGGCTAACTGAGTAGTGCTCACCCGATTGCAGCCTCGCCTGTTAACAGCGTGCGTGCCGGCGCCCTGCACAGCCGACGAAGGCTCAGTCGTAGCACGAGGGCTTCAGCCTTGCCGTTTTATCCCCCAGACTAAGCTAGGAGAGCGCGGTGACCGAGCACCTCCTTGTGATTCTCCGCATCGCCCGAGAGCGGAGCGAGAGGAGAAGAGGGAGGGACGGCGCCTGGCGGAGGCACGGGATGCGCAGCGTCACCAGAGGCGCCAGGTGCCCACCTGCGGTACGAGAGTCCTCCGGGCGTTCGGGCTGCGCGCCTCTCACCCCTCGCGCGAAGGCACGCGGCCGGACCCTCTGCGACTGCGGCAGGAGGCGGGGAAAGCCGCCTCGAAGCGGGGACGGCTGAGGGCAGGAGGGGGGCTCCCTGCGCGGCGAATAGGCTTAGGCACGCTCGCGAGCACCGGCGCGCGTTTACCAGCCGGCAACGGGCAGGGCAGCGCGGCTCCCTGTGGCGGCCGCGGGGCTGTGCCCGCAGGAGATGCTCCCCGCCGGCGCCCGGCTCGGGGCCGCCCGCTCCGCCTCGGCGGGGCGCGGCGCGCCTCCCTCCGCTCCGCTCCGCCCCCGGCTCCCCACATCCGGGTTCCCGTCAACCGCCGCCGCGCCGCCGCCCGCTCCGCGTTTCGGGGAGGCGGCGGGGCGGGGAAGGGAAGGGAGGAGGCGGCGAAGATGGCGGCGGTGGGGAGAGCCGGTTCCTTCGGTTCCTCCTCGGCATCCGGTGCCGCGAGCAACGCCGGCGCGGAGCTGCGGGCGGCCGGCGAGGAGGACGACGGGCAGAACCTCTGGTAATCGCCCGCCCCGCCCAGCCCCGCCGCCGGGCTGCGGGCCGACACGGCCGGGCGGGCGGTGGCCGCCGGCCCCGCGGGGCGGGGAGGCGGGGGCCGCGCTGCGGGCGGGAAGGGAGGGAAGCGAGGGGAAGGGAAACGAAGGGAAGGGGGGCCCCGCGGCCCCGGCTCAGCCGCGCCTCTCTCCGCCGCAGGTCCTGCATCCTCAGCGAGGTGTCCACGCGCTCCCGCTCCAAGCTGCCCTCGGGGAAGAGCGTCCTGCTGCTGGGTGAGCACCGCGGCCCTCCGGCGCGCACCGCCGCGAAGAGCTGGAGGGCTGTGGGCGGGTGGATCCGCGGGCTCGCTGCCGCTCCCCGCTCGGCCGGCCCTCCTCGCTCCGTGTGGGAGCGCGGCTGAAGCCCGGGGGGGTCGTGCGGGCTCTGCGAGCGCTGTGGCTCTTCGCAGCCGCGTGGTCATCCCTTTCTCGAGGGCTTTTTCCCGAGCGTCTTCTCTCAGCCTGGAGCTGCCTGTGGCTGCGACCCTTCCTGCTCTGAGCGGTGCCTCAGAACTTCGCAGCCAGGAGCATACTGTGCGGGGATCGTGGGGCTGCCTGCTGAACCTGTTACAGAACTTCTTGCCCTCTGATTTGTTGCTTGTTACGTGATGTAACTGAGTAGGCTTTTGAGATTGGAGGTTCTGCTGATGTTGAAGAAGGATTGCGTAATGATTGAGAGCGTTTTATGTGATCCTTTGGAATTAAATTGGATAGCTGTTCTTGGTGGAGTTGGAAGGTTTCTTCCTTCCAGTGGTGATCCTTGCCAAGAAGATTACGCCGTCTTTCCCTCTTCGTAGTGTGGTGTATGGGATAGTGCTAATCTTCAGTGATCAGCAGTGTGAGTCTGTGTTTCCTGCAGAGCTTGGAGGCATCGTAGAATGGTTTCAAACACTCATTCTGTTGGTTTAGTCTCTTGTATAGAGATATGCTGGTTTTTTTTTTTTATGTAGAGCTCGTAGGTGACTAAATCATAGAACCATTAAGGTTGGAAAAGACCACTAAGACCATCTGGTCCAACCACCAACCCACCCCCACCATGCCCACTGCCCACGTCCCTCAGTGCCACATCCACACGGTTCTTGAACACCTCCTAAATGCAACTCTTCTTTTCAGCTGATGCCTTTTTTTTTTTTTTTGTGGTTGCGTGATTATTGTTGTTGTTTTGTTTGTTTGTTTTTGGTAAGAATTCTACATAATCTCTGTATTCAGTTGACTGTACCTTTGCAAGCCAAGGTGCTGTCCCTGAAGCATGCTGCCAATGGAAGAGGAGACCCTGTGTGTGTGCTGTACTGGACAGATTGAGGTTGGAGTAGGTGAAGCCTTATCTCTTCAGGCAGCTTCTCAGTTGTCTCGGGTTTCCTCTGTTTTTAAGCTTTCTTCCTTTAAGTAGTTCTTATACTGGCTTTTTGTTGTTCATAAGGATCACTTCTTGCCATGACTATTTCCAATTTCTTTACTCTTAGAATGCTTTTAAGCAGGAGTTGTAAAGTACATTTTCATGTACTTTGTGCTAGAGCTGTTATAATATTGGCATGTTAATTCTGCTATTTCAACATTTATTTTTAACTGTGTTAACATCTCATTTTTAAGAACCTAGAATGCATTTCAAAACACCATAGAAATAACTCAAGAAAAGTGGGATACCAGATGTCAGTTTCTGGGTATGATGCACTGCTTTGTGAAATGAAGGTTAGCATATAATGCTGGTAATTCTTTACTCAAAATTAACAAAATCCAGACTAATTTATAGTTTTATTTCTCCAGAATTGTTTCAGTCTTAATGTAAAGACTTCAAACTTTGATTGGCACTGCGTGTAGTATAAAAGCATTTTTCTATGATTGTATGAACTAATAATAGAAATACAAGCTTTCCAAAACAATTCCGTGTAGCAAGTATGCGCTGATCCCTAAGCAGTTCTGTCAGAGCAGCCTTAGCCACCTCATTTAGCACATCGTAGAAAACATGCCATCCCTGTTTTCTTAAGGAAATGGGCTTGTCTTGTGGCCAATTCTAGGTACTATTTTGAAGACAGCTGAAAGCTGTAGCTCTTGTTGTTGGCATTTTTCATTCTTTTTTTCCCTCTGCTTTTTTTCCTTCTGCTCACTTGTATGGTAAAGGAGCT
The DNA here is from genome assembly GCA_035772895.1 of Perdix hodgsoniae. Lineage (NCBI taxonomy): Eukaryota > Metazoa > Chordata > Aves > Galliformes > Phasianidae > Perdix > Perdix hodgsoniae. Next base: position 4,583,506 of record JAPSGF010000062.1, on the reverse strand, counting down.
GGGCAAAAGAGACTGGTGCTTTTTGTTGAGTGTGATGATAAAGGTGATGCTTACCTAGAGCCCTCTTGTTCAATCCTTCCTGCAGTAATTAAACCTGACCCAGCAAGTAGGATAGACAAAGCAGCTGAAATGCCACCATTGCAGGTTATGGATGGAATCCACAGCAGCACAGAATGTGTGAAGGCTTGAATTCAGAGGCCTGTACTAATCATTTATTCAATAAATTGCAGCATGTATTCAAGCAGTAATGTGCAAAGTCATTCCATGATGCATGAGAAACCAGGCTCCCTAGCTTGCAAGCCAACTGAATAGCTGCTTTCTAGCAGGCTTTGTGTTTCGTGCATTCCGATCTCTGAAGCATAGCACAGTTCTTTGCCTGCAATTCTCAGGATGTCAAACCATCCAGTGACACGTGCACCCGACTGTGTCTTGTGTTGCACACTTACACTGCCGTTGAATCATTAGTATTTTGGCTTTCTCTGTGCTTTACTCCACTCTGTAATAAAGGCTCTGAGCAGAGTGGGCAGTCAGCGCTCAGCTGCCTCGTGTGCACATTTTCTCGCTTTGCAGGGCCAGACCTGTCTGTTTGAATCTTTGTGCTCTGCTCCTGTCTATTAGCTGTCAGGGTACTTGAGAAGAAGTTCCCACAGCCCATACAGCTAATTTGCAGGTGCGCTTTTCTGCATGTGCATGTTTTGGGAATGACTTATTGCAGAGAACAGGTATATCCCAAGGAGTTGTTTCAGCTTGTTGCTTTCCTTTAGTGGATCCTTGAACTCTATAGCAAGCTTCAGCATTACACTTTGAGAGAGCAGATTGTCATGAGACTACAAAAAATAATATGAAATATTTTTACTTATTTTTTAGCATTGAACACAACTTCAATTGTCCATTCGCTTTTTTTTTTTTTCCTATTCAAATGTCTGGCAGCTTTTCCACGATCACTTCATGATTTCATCTGATGAAATGTTGCTTGTTGATTGTATCCTGTTGTTCATCTTGAACGATTTATAGTTCTCTAGTCTTGCAAGAGTTGCCAGATAACTTCTTTTCTTCCTCTTCAAATCTAAATTTGAACTTCTTCACCTTCTGTGTGATAAGATCCTTCCAAATGTAAGCCATGTTCCATTTCAGTCAACGGAGTTACAGTGCTAAAGTATCAGTTGTTTTGATGGGATGTTTACCTAGATAGTGTAGCAGCAAAACAGCTAGGTTACTGTTTCAGAATGAAGGTGTGCTTTTGGGAATGTTCTTCTAACTCGTTTTCCAAGAGGCCGGAATTAAATGAAGGTAGTGTAGTAAGCCATATTTAATCATAACAGCATGGCAAACTGTGGAATTCTTGAACCGCATTTAGTTAATTTGTTTCTGCTTTGCCAGTGGTGCTGCTGATGTCTGGATCTATCTCAGAAATAGCTTTGAAGGTGATAATGTGGAAGGAATTGTGTTTCTGTACACTCCAGGTAGGCTAGTGATGGGAATGCTAATAAAGGCATCCCTTTGATAGTAGCACAGGATTATTCTCTTTTGGTAGTGAACCTGGGTTAAAATGCAGTAGATGGCTTACTGCTGTGTTACAGGGACTTAGTGCTTGCCTTAGAGATGTGCTGCCTGTATTCAGCACGCAGTAATACTGTTACTGCTCTACCTGTTTCCATGGTCAGCCCTTCTATTCTTGTGTTGCAGGACTTCACAAAAGGATGCTGGAACAGTTGTTTATGCTCTGCTTTATATTCTGCTGTTATGCAGAAGTACAGTTTCTGTGCTCCTCAGAAAAGCTGTTTAATTTTTTAGTGCCACTGTAAAACCAAGCAAATGATGTGTGAGGAGAAAAATGTTTTCAGTGGGGTAAAACAAAGATTTTGTCTAACAAGTGAAGTTAATTTGGTGGTGAGTTATTCCAAGACTTGATACGACCTACTGACTGCAAACTTGCACATTGTTTTGAGGAATGGTGGAGAAGAACCTTGTCAGCATAATTAATTTTGTTCCTCCATTCCCTGAAAGCAAACTAAACTTGGCTTACCCTGATTATTTTGGTCTGGCTCCACAGAAGGCATTCTTCAATTAGTATAGTATGTGTAAGCAAATCTCTTTCACTGATTGATATGAGGCTGTGGAAAAGGCAGCTACTAGCCTGTGCTTGAGAAAAATGTTTTATCTGGAAAATAGTACATGTGCCCTTGACTGTAGTGTGAAGGCTGTTGTGTCTCCACTCTGCTGGATTAGGGCTGGGAGGTTCCACGCTGCATAGAATAGAGACCACTGAGATTCTGGGAAAGCTGAAAGAAACATTTTGCATTCTGCTTTGTTGATTTCACGTATTTTGAACACATTTGGTATTTTACAGTGGAGAAGATTTACATAAGTGCAAACTAATGTCTGTTGTGTCAATAATGAATGACACTCAGGATGGTTCTATGTGCAGTAAGAAATTAATAAATGTTTGCCTTGTTCTAAGACCAGTGATAATCTACTTCTGCTGTCGTTTCCTAAACTGGAAGAGAAGTGGAAGTATGAGTAGTAAATATTGATAATTATCAATGTTTAATGGAACAGAAGTTCTGTAACCTAAATTCTCTCTGGGTTTGGGGCTGGACAGCACCCAACCAGCAGGAGCAGGGCAGGGTTTTGTAGCATGCTGCCTTGGTGCTCCTGGCCAGGAGTGCTTGAGTGGCTTGTCAGGGAGTGAAGGAGCAGCGTGGGTATGGAAGTGAGACGGCTTTTGTTCAGCTGAATGCAAGGCTCTCCTTTTGCTTAACAAGATGGTGAAATACTGTGTAAGCAGATTGCTTTGACTGCTTCCTAGCTTGGCTTCCGGAAAAATTAAATCTATTGTCTCTCATGTTTGTATTCAGCTTTAGTGTACAGCACTGCTTGCTGGCAAGCATTGCTTCTGTTTCCTCGCTGTGTGATTAATGTACAAGTGCAGCTTGATGTAGTGGGGAGTTCTAGTTCTTCAAGATTTATCTTAGAAAAGGAGGGGTTTTGGTTACTTATGAAAGCAGGATGCAAAATCTTACATATGCATCTTGAGTTTTATTCTGCCTTGTAGTTCTAGAGCAAGAATTGCATGTCAGAAGTGTTTTGCTCTGTGAGCTTACATATAGAAATTTGATTATCGTATCTTTTGAAATAAAGAAGCCAAAGGATTTTCTGTCTCAAAATTTTGGAGGGAAGAGGGGTATGATGATTGCTTCTCCTGAAGGTGTATGATAGCAGCACTCTGTCCTGCATAGTGTTTCAGTAGAGCTTCAGATAAAATGAAGCACCTTATTTCATAACTTGAACAGGCAGTAAAGTTTAAGACCTGGGGATATGAACTGTCCCTTTTGTTTGAAACTAAGTACCACTGCTTTTTTACGTACTTCAGGGTTACCCAGAGACAGTGACAAAAAAATATTCTGAAGTATGTTAGGGTTCAGAATGTCAAATGCTACAGATGTGTATCTATGTATCATAGATACTGTGCCCAGGCACTGTATGTGCCTGGCAGTACCTACACTAATTGCATTATGTCTGTTACCCCTCAAACTTAAAATAACCAACATACTTCCATTTCCTAACCAATATTTTCCTTGTCCTCTGGTAGAAGAAAGCTTCAGTATATATTAAAAGCATTACAATTGAAGATTTGGGTTTTGGGATGCCTTAGAGGTTAGTATTGCATGCAGGCAGAATTTGCTGAAAAGTAATTAGAAAGCAGAACTATACTGCTGCTATTAACCAGCATAACTTGGGCATATTCAAAATTGGTTGACTTCTCGGGATTTTAGTTTTGAAGGCTTTAGGATGAGAAAAAAGTAGATGGATAGCAGGGATCAAATGTATTTGCAGCTATCACAGTTGTAAAAGGTATGTCCAATGTGCTTAAGAAATAGAGGCAGAATGGAGCATCAAGACTATGTTCTCTTGTTAAAGGCAACCTTTTCTTACTTCCAATGAATGGTGTGGGCAAGGAGGAAGAAGTGCTGACATCATACACCATGATGTCAGCATAGTTTTTACTTTCTGACAGCTTTTTCCAGACATTGACTCTAATTTGGCTTATGAATCTTTTGGGAGCTAAGGATCACCTGTGGGCTGGGGCACATTTGGCAATGCAGCCATCTTGCAGTCTTGTGAGTAGTTGCATTTGTACACTGCTTAGTTCATGAGTTGCTTGTTTTGGACCACTTGCCAGTGTTCTTTTTAATGCCTTTCTTCATGTATCCTTTGGCTTCCTTTATGTCAGCCACACATCTCACTATTCTCTTCATTTACCTGACTAATTAGGAAATTAAGGGTTTCTTTTGTGATATTTGGAACTTTTCATGACCACAGATGTTTCTTAGAGTCAAGCTGCAGGCAGTTTTGTTGAGAACTGGCAGATGAACTCTGCTGAAGGTGCTGAACATTCCCAATGCAAATAAGTAGTAAACTTTGTTATATGTGAAACAAAGTAGAATGTAAGAGAACTGGAGCTGGAGGTCAACTAGTGTGAGCAACCTGGGAAGTGGCAAACTGCAATCCTCTTTGAAAGGAGTAAGGATTGTTTTGTCTTCTGAACATTCAGAACCAAAGCTACCTAGTTTTGTGGGATTTTTTTCTTTTTAATTTAAGCCTGGTAAAACATATAGAAAACTTTAGCAATAGTAACAGCACCTTCTTGCACCTTGCCAGCGCAGCAGCTCAGTAGTATCTCCACAGTTATTTGTAGATGACAAGTTCAAGAAGTTGGAGTATTTTGGTGAAGGGAAGGGAAGAACTGTAATTCATCTGGGGTGAAGAGGCTTCAGTTGTTCACCTTTCAGGCAGAATTTCTTATTTAAGAGGATATTCATACAAGAAGAAGAAAAACTTGTGTGAATAGAAACTTGCTGTGCTTTCCAGCATTTAGTTAAAATTACCTGTAATTGTGTTTTCTTAGGTGTGCCCAGACTTAATAAAGTTAAGGACCTCACAGACTAATTTTCCAAACAAATTTAAACTTTAACTGACATCATTTCATTTTTTTTTTCAGTTTTTACTTTTCAGTTTTCACTCTAAGTAACCCAGTTTCATGGGTTAGTTAGAGTAAATAGCATTGTGCTTTCTGGTAGCTTCTAGACTATTGGTCAAATCTGAAGCTGAACTCTACACTGAGTATTTCCAACAGCAACCTTGGGCATTTTGTGTTGGGAAAATTCCACATCAGTCTATCAGTATGATTTTTCTGCTGTCTTCTGTGGCTATTTCTGTGGTCTTATTAATCTAGGTGTAATATTCATCTAGAGAATGATGCCCAAGTCTCTCTAAAGGGAAAATTCATCCTTATATGTAACAGTGGAAATTATTGCACTTTTATCTCAATTATGTAGTGCTTACACTTTCACTGTATTGTTGGGACTTGAAAAAAATGTTCTTTTTGGCATAAATCTGATAAGGTACTAGGAACCTGTTATTAATTTTGATTTTGTAACCTGTGGGTGAGCTCTGGGAAGTTACTAATCTCCGTCTTCACTAACTCCCATCATGGAATCAGAATCCTTAGTTGGAAGGGATCTTTAAAGGCCTTCTATCCAAACTCCCCTGCAATGAACAGGGACGCCACAGCTACATCAGGTTGCACAGGGTTAATTGAGCCTCGCCTTGAAAGTCAACAGGGACAGGGCATTCACCACAACACTGGGCAACCTGTTCCAGTGCCTCACCACCCTCATTGTAAAAGACTTTTTCTTATATCTGACCTAAGTCTCTTTAAGTTTGAAACAGTTCTTCTTGCCCTGTCGCCACGGACCCATCTAAAGAGTCTGTCCCCTTCTTTCCTGTAGCTCCTCTTTAGCTACTGAAAGGCTGCTCTCAGGTCACTTTGAAGTCTCCTCCAGGCTGAACAGCCCCAGCTCTCTCAGCCTGTCGAATGTGCTCATCACTTTATCAAATTGGAGAAGCAAACCTCTGATCTGTGTCCAGGTATACTTAGGTTACTCTTTCGGACTTGAAAAGTGGTGCATGAAGTTTTCCAGCTCTAGGACGTGTACCAAGAAGATTTTCAGGATGAGTTTTTGGCAGCAGTTGAGCAGTTGTAGTGTGCTTATGGTGTAAGGTTCACTGGCAATCTGAGGTCCCTTTGGAGAGGAGGGAATAAGTGGGCATTAAGAGTGGGATCAATGGATCTGGTCTGTAGGCTGTGTCAGAATGTATGACAATAGTTTCCTGTTTTCCACTTCCTTTAAAGCTTCTTCAGAACTGTAGAAAAGATTCAGAGAAATCAACTGATAAAACTATAAGGAAAGAGTTTTTTCCTATTCGGCCTGGTGTTCTGCCCTGTTTGGGGGAATTGTCAATGGTATTCTTCTGATTGTGTGGTGAACTTACTCTCACTTGGACCTCTCCTTCATAAAGACTTTGGTTACAAGTGAAAGACTGAAATTGTTTCAAGTGTTAAGTTAGCTTGTAAAATATGTATAAAACTCTATTCAAAATGGATATGTACTGTCATAACTGCCTTTGTAACTAATTAGAGATGAGACTTGAAGATGAAGCACGTGCTTTAAACAAATGAATGAGTTGAGCAAAGCCCTCTATATTTTGAAAATTTAATGAGCTCAGTTGTCTTGTTAAAGAATGTTTACTTCTTGCCAGAAATGATTTTTAAATGTAGCTGAGTTTAAAGATTGAGTGTTATCTAATTTCTGTCTCTCCAGGTGAAGATGGAGCGGGTAAAACTAGCTTAATAGGAAAAATTCAAGGAATTGAGGAATACAAAAAAGGAAGAGGCATGGAGTATTTGTATTTAAATGTGCATGATGAAGATCGAGATGGTAAGTTTCTAATAATATCTTAAACCAGAGTAGTGGTTCAGTATTGTGATGTTTAGAATGAAGATGGGATGGTTTGCTTTTTCAGTAGAAGGTCAGTTCAGTCCACAAGCAATTTGTTATAATGAGGTTTCTCATTCTAATCTCCTTTACGTATATCATGAATGACCAGGCATGAGGAGGAGAGCAGCCAGTTAAAAGGCTGAAAAGGCCAGAAGAAAAGCAGTCTTTGCAACGTTCTGAATGGATGGCAGGCAAAAGTGTGCTCATCAAACCTAGAGGAAAAGGTGTTTAAGACTCACACTACAGATATTTGTACCTGTGGAATGCTTAATTCCACCCTTATACTTAAATTGAGGGGGAGAGTGCGAGGGAAGGAGGCTGTAGGCTGTTTATGCATTGTAGTATAGAATAGTTTGGGTTGGAAGGGACCTTTAAATACCAGTGAGTTCCAACCCCCCCTGCTATGATCAGGAACGCCTCCCACTAGACCAGTCTGCACAAAGCCCCATCCAGCCTGGCCTTGAACACCTCCAGGGATGGGGCATCCCCAGCTTCTCTGGGCAACCTCTTCCATTGCCTCATCACGCTTTGAGTGTAGAATTTCTTTCTAACATGTAACCTAAATCTTTCCTTTTTCAATTTAAAGCCATTGTTTCTTGTCCTGTCACTGCATGCCTGTATAAAAAGTTCCTCCCCGTCTTTCCTGTAGGGACTCTTCAGGTACTGTTGCTATAAGGCTTCCCTGCAGCCTTCTCTTCTTCAGGCTGAATAACCTCAGCTTTCTCAGCCTCTCTCCGTAGGAGAGATGCTCCAGCCTTGTGGCCTCCTCTGGATCTGATCTACCTGATCCATATACTTCCTATTTTGAGATCCAGGGCTGCAGGTGCTGCAGGTCAGGTCTCACCACTAGCTGATGAAGTGTAATGAATTTTCTAGAGGCAATGCTTAGAAGCAGCTGAATGTGAATAAGAACATACAAAAGTACTTGTGGGTAAAAATGACTTCTTTGTGCTATGAAAACAAATGCAGGTTGAAGGAGAAACAGAAGTTAGTTCCTTTTACCTTCTGAAATCACCTACTTTCTTGACTTCCACCTCTGGTCTCAAAGATGACTTGACATCGCAAAGTTAAGAATTGGTTCTGAATGTTTTCCTCAGAGCTTCTGTATCAAGCAATAAAAATTTACCTGAAAGGAAAATGTAATTATGCTATCTAATTTTGAATCACTGGCCCTTCATTTACTTCAGAAGTTGTTTCTGTGTGTAGGAGTTCACTGTTTTGGTGGAAGAAGCAGTAGGATGGCCTATCTGCACTGATTGTCCTTCTGCGGATCTGAAGAATAACTTTCTTGCCTGTTCACTCTCTGTCTAAATCATTAAAGCTTATGACAGAAACTTGCAGTTCTGCTTCAATTTTCTGATGGCTAAGATACAGTTACACATGTACATCGCATTGAATGAATTCAGCCATCCCTTTTCAGCCCCTGTCTGCTCAGCTGACTGCCATCTCCCCTTCAAAACTCCTTGTTCTAAGTCGCTTTTCCAAGAGAACCATTTTCCTTCACAAATGGTGAAGATTAACATTGGAAATATTCAATTTTCTCTCGAGTTTTAATCTTCAGGTACTGTGTTCAAGATCTTCAGTTATGGCCATTAAGCTGAATTCTTCAAACTTCAGTATTTCTGAGGGGCAAGGGCTCTCCACAAGCTGCAGTTTGCGGGGTGTGTGTGTGTGTGTGTGTGTGTTTGTGTGTGTGTGTGTGTGTGTTAAGCCAACTGATGAAGACATGTGTTTTAATTTTCTTGACTTGTATTTTACGTACTTACTGAAAATGTAATAGTTACTATGGAGTGGAGTGTTGCAAGTGAATCTCAAAATGTTTCTTTTGCTATAGACCAAACGAGATGCAATGTACGGATTTTGGATGGTGACCTGTATCACAAGGGTCTCCTTAAATTTGCAATGGAGTCAAACTCATTAAAGGACACTCTAGTTATGTTGGTAGTAGACATGTCAAGGCCTTGGACTGCAATGGATTCTTTGCAAAAATGGGCAAGTGTTGTAAGAGAACACATTGACAAGTTAAAAATTCCTCCTGAAGAAATGAAAGAAATGGAACAAAAAAGTGAGTATTCTGTAAATATTTAAAATTCCCCTTAAGTCAAGTATGCTTAATGCCTTCTGTACAACTTAATCTCTCCATTGCAGTTGTTTTCTCTATTGTAAAGGTGGCTTAAAATCAAGAGTTCCAGGTTGAATTTGTTCTGTTTCCTAGAGGAACAAGATAGGATTTATCAAATGAAAAAAACATAATGGCTTTCTATTTTATATTTAATTATTTTAAAGGCAGATCTTGATCTTTTACACTGCTTAGTCTTTTACTTGTTCCTGTAATCAATCAGGATAGATAATTTTGGATCTTTTTGTGTTTAACAAAAATGTAAGTGTTGAAAGCATTCAGGATTATTTCATGCACGGTAATGTTTGGGCCCTTTCTGCTTGAGGAGTTACTCTTGACACAAATGCAGCTATGTATGCTTTGGTTTGGTGTTTTGTTTTTTTTTTTTTCGTGAATATGCTCTATTGCTTTCATATCTTTTTAACTTAAATATGCAGGACACAAGGTTGTTGCAGAATTCCTTGAAGTATCTGACTGAGCTTGCTAGTATCATAGCACCTACTAGTTTTGGGCAGCCATTGTATTTCACTTGGGGTACTAAATCATGAAACTTGCCCCTTCACCTCTCTGAATTACAACAGGAAGAGATTATTCTAAGGGGAGTGTCATTCTTGGAATCATCTTAACTTCTTACTGTGAAAAATTAGGAGGGGGAGAAAGAGTACTTTTGAGTGTTGGTCATTTTGATTTGTTGGTGGGAAGGGTGTGTATTAAAATCACCAACTGTTTCAGGATATGGTTTTAGTGGATGAAAGTAGGGATGCAATATTATTGCTATCAAAATTGTGGAGAGCTTTGCTTCTTTACCAACTGACTGAACAGAATAGCAAAATTTTACAAAATGCAGAAAAAAATATTCCAAGGTCTCTGAGTTGATACAGTACATTAATCTTTTTTCTTCCCTTGTGTTGCTGGCATATCCTGGTGAGAGTCCTGGATTAAAAACATAATCAGTCTGGGAGGCTCTCAGACCAGACTGAAGGGACAGCATTGCTTTAATAAGAGCCTCAATCAACTGTTGAAGTAGAGATGATGATCTGTACATATGCTTATTTTTATTCTGAATTTTGGGTAGAAGAGCTGAATAACTTCAGCCCAATGCACTTTTCTCCTGGATGCTGGATAACTCAGTGTTCTGTTAATTCACCCAATGCTTTTCTAGGTAGGAACTCAGGCCTTCAGTCACTTTAGAAAAGGTAGGGATGGATGAAGGCAAATTGGGACAAAGCAATAAGAAAGTACTGGAGTAGTGAGCTGCTGGTGTGTATGATTCAGCTAAGTCATCTTGCTGCCTGGATTTTTGGCTGATTCAGGCAGTGCTACTCATGGAGAAGTAATGGAAGTGGTTTGGGATAGAATCCTTTTTCTGCTGGGCGAAATCAGATACTTGATGTGAAAGGTACAAACATCTGATGCCTGATACTGCATCCCTGGTGGGAAGCACATTAAGTGACCTTGTAATTAGAGCTTGGGCATTTGCATCAGAACTGACAAAAGTTATACTTACAACCTTGTCTTTTTTTTTTTCCTTTTTAATTCTTGTTGGATTCTGACTTGCCTTTCTTGTTAAACTTTAAAGTAGTATCTGATCTGTTGTAAAATCATGCCAAATATTTAACATGCTGCTACTTAATAATCTGGTTAACTATTTTTTTTGTTTGTTTATTATTAGTATAGATTCATGGTACAGAAAATTGTGGATGAGGGACTTCTAGGTCAAACCAGCTAAATGATCTGTGTAAGGCTTGTTTATGCTGACAGATTTTCGCTAATTTCACCAAGAACAATGCAAGGGACCCTGGTTCTCTAGGAGATTTATCAAGCAATGATAGCTAATAGCAACTGCCTAGTGGTTCTTCCACAGTGCTAAAAATCAAAACGGGTTAATGTTGTCCTCATGGACACGTAAAACTGGCCATGTTCTTCTGCCTATCCCAATAAATGAGTGGTGCTTGCTGCATGTTCAATTCTTTCAACCTACAGAAGTAGAAGCACTATGCTGTCAGCAGTACTAGAGATCAATGGCAGTGGAAATCAGTGTTGAAATACTAAAGTAGATGATTTTTTTTTAATATAACTTTTTTTTTTAAATTTCAGTGGTAAGAGACTTCCAGGAATATGTAGAACCAGGCGAGGATTTTCCAGCTTCTCCACAGAGAAGAAATACTTCATTACAGGAAGACAGAGATGACAGTGTGATCTTACCCCTGGGTGCAGATACACTAACATGTAACTTAGGCATTCCAGTAGTAGTAGTTTGTACAAAGGTTTGTTTCACATTTAAGGTTTTTTTTGTATGTTTTATTAAGGGGATGCAATAAATTGTGGATTTGGGGTAGGAAACTCTTGGTTCTCAATTCATTCTGAATAAATTTTATAAAAATTCTTATAAATAGACTTTATGTTGAAGGTTGGGAATCTTCTGGAAGCCCTATTTGCATGTTGATTTGGGTAGAGTATTTCCTGTGGTATTACCAGTTTTCAGGGAATTGAGAAATACCTCAGACCTGGTTTTGCTCTCAGAAGTGAGCTAATCAGTAAGCAACAAAAATTCCCTTTAATTTACACAGCCATTCTATATTCTGCAAACAATGGTCTGGATTTTTAAATACTTTTTTTTTTTTTATGTGAAGGAAAATGAGTTTCAGGTAGTAGTAGAGTGCTGCTCTGCTAACATTGCTCAGTTCCTACGGTGTTTCTGTGACCTGATTGGATTTCTGTTAAATACTTCACATTTTAGTCTAGAGAGAAAGTAGTGTGGCTCTCATGTTTTGTTCTATTATCCCATGGCTTTTCAGTTCTCATTGGCATTAAGCATACTGCATCTGCAGCCTCTGCTGGCCGACAGAGAAAGAATAAATCTTTTGATGCATATGCTGTTAGTTCTAGAGAAGGCTGACCCTCTCATTTGAAAAGCACCTGTGTTTTTTGTTTTTGTTTTTTTCACCTCCTGGGTCTCCATTATTCTTCCCTCACCACAACCACTATTTTTTTCTTCTCATCTCCATGCTTCTTGCTTTGGCTTACCTTTGCAAAGGGCAAGCAAGTAGCCAGTCAAATAGACTATACCCTGTGATAGAACAGCGTGTGAAAGCATTGTGCAGAGAATGCTTGTATTCAATGGATTGGTGTTCAATAGAGATGTTGATTTATTGCATAACATGGTTGCAGTTGGGAAGAGAATGGAAAATGGCAAACACTTTAACTCCCAATTTAAGGCAGCCCATGCTATGTGCATGCCAAGATGCATATTTAAAGAAAAAATATTTATGTTTCCAAACAATCTCAGTAGGCTTTTGTTTTTTCGCTTTGACTCCTATGGCCCAGTTGTGAACAGGATGTGCAGCAGCACTGCTATTTCAACAGCTGGCTGGAAGTGGTATATTAATTCTGTGCTTATTTTAACAGTGTGATGCCATCAGTATTCTGGAAAAAGAGCATGACTACAGAGATGAACACTTTGACTTCATTCAGTCACATATCAGACGGTTTTGCTTACAGTGTATCCTTGAGCACATCATAAAGAGGATAAGGACTCAAAGCTTTGCATTAATTGTGACCAGCTTAAAAGAATGCTCGCATCTCTACCAAAACTGTACACAACTCCTTCTTTGTGGCTGGACGTCTGCTTTGGTTATTCCCTACATACAATGTTGGGTTAAATATTTCTTCATTCTGTTGAATAATTTTAATTAATTCATTACAGATATGCAAGAGTCTGGCATGTTTCCTTACTTTGAATTTCTTTCCTTGCCATTTCCATACTGAAGAATCAGTTCCTAAATCAGCAAATCTTAACCAACAAACTCCCTAAAATAGCAAGATAATTCATTTTACCACAAAATCATTTCAGATGCCAATAAGATGTTGTTCTTTTTGACCGAATATGTGGTGTCTTCAAGGTTCAGTAATCCCACAGGATAAAGTGATGAGGGAAGAAAGGAAATACAAATTGACGTGGGAAAGATCCCCTGGCTTTCCTATTAGTAGGCACAATGTATGTAAACTGTCACTGTGCTACATATAAAATGTTGTTGAGGTAGCTAGGTGTGCTCAGATCCAGATTTTAGATGCCAATAATGTGCCTTCAGTGTGTCATCATAATGTGTGCTGTAGGAAGTGGGAGTCTAAATACCACTGGAGAGAAAAAAAAATAACAGGTGGAAAGGTAGTTCAAAACCCTGAGATCTCATTAAAGTACTGTGATGGCACCTCCTTTGGATCTAGTTTTTCAAAATGGTGTTACAGATAATTGCAGTAAGTTCTGTAGAAGAAAAGGAGTATGAAAGATTAGTAGGAATTAGTCCATGCAATTGCCATATGCAACTCAGTGATGTTCAGAATAGAGTACTGAATGGGAATCAGATCTTCTTAGATTACTTACCTCTTTTAGAATTTGCATTTCATCTATATAGAAACTGGTTAGGGTTTGGGGCATTTTTATAATATCAAAGTGACAACTACTTGAAACTTCCCTTGCTGCTTTTATTAATCCTGTGTGTAAATAATCTTCCTTGATACTGAACCGTACAAGAATAATAATCACTCTTTTTAGTACTAACGTAGAGCACAACTCATTTACCTTCCTTTCAAAGGAGATCACTCTGTAATATAAGAGCTTGGTCCCAAATTTAAAAACCCAGCTGGGAAAGTGAAAGACCTTTTGTATTCTTGGAACTACTGATGTTAATGCTGTAGTACCTGTGTTACATCTCTGTGTAGTCCTGCAGGATGGGAGAATGATGAGATAAGGATATGGCATGAAAGTTTTCGTTTGCTGAAAGGAAGGGAAAAAAAAAAAAAAGAGTTTAAAAGACATCATAGTGAAGCTATTGGTATTGTGGGCTTTGAAAGTGAGAAGAGCCTTTACTCAAAAACCAACAGATGAGTTGCCCTAAAATATATGCAGGAAGAGAGACTTAAGTTCTTAAATAGCTTATTTTAAAAAAATAGCATTGGAAGTTGCTTGACCTATTTGATTTTTATATTCCTCTTAAGTGTTTCAGAGGAGATAATCTTTACAATAACAAAAGTGAGTCATTTTCCTATTTCTTACTAACCACTAAAATGGAGTTTTCTTTAACAAGTGAACTCAGATGGGGCCGCGCTTATTTACACCTCGGTAAAGGAGAACAAAAACATTGATCTAGTTTATAAATATATAGTCCAGAAGTTGTATGGGTTTCCTTTCAATGTTCCAGCTGTTGTTGTGGAAAAAGATGCAGTATTTATGTAAGTTATCTGCACTATTGTGTGTATATGACTACAATATATATTTGTACAGGACTGCAGAGCCTTTTTTGTCCTATGTTTTTGAAAGATGAGTGTAACAGTGTGATGAGCTGGAGGATTTGGAGAGGGAAGTTGGCTGAGATAACAAATACTCGCTGCCTCGAAGAGAAATGATAAACCAAGAGATATTTCCTTTCTGTTATGGTGAACCAGTCCCTGTCTGTAGCTACCTGTACTGGTCAATAACGCCCTTGCACAGAAGAAAGGAAATGACAACTTTCTGGGCTTTCAGTTCCATATAGATGAGAACGTTGTTCAAGAATAACCTGAAGTAATGATGGAATTTAAAGCCAAATGATCCTTCTTTCTAGTCCTGCAGGTTGGGATAACGACAAGAAGATTGGCATCTTGCATGAGAACTTTCAAACACTAAAAGCAGAAGACAGTTTTGAAGACAGCATAAGAAAACCGCCAGTCAGAAAGGTAAAATGAGATGTTTTAAAAATGGAATACATTTTGTTAATATTTTTGGCAGCTTTTTATTTGCTTATCTCCCTGTCAGCTTTCAGACTTCGCTTCCAAGAATATGATAAACTTATTTTTGCTTATTTTGTCTTTTCATTTTGTTCTCAACGTTTTCTTAGTGTTTTGTATAGCTCTTCTCCAGCTTACACAGTATGTTCAGAACTTTTTGGTGTATTTCTTCTCTCATACCGTTTAAGAAAAAAGGCTGAACTGTATGGAAAACATGGAGGAATTAAACAAAATTTCAGCAAAGTGGACCCCGTTTATATGTAGAAGTTATTGAGTCACAAAAATATTTGCCTTCTAGTAAAGTTAAGAGTTTGGGAGTGATTGTTTTCTAAGTGTGGATCATTTCAGCTGAGAAAACTTAATGCTGTCTCCTTCAGGGGAGAAAACAAGATGTACACCAGTGTGTTGAGTACTAAGAATCCAAGGGAAACGTAACTGGCAAACTTTTTGCATGCTTACATACTCTAGATTATAAATTTTGATATTTGCCTTGCTTGCTTTGGCAAAGCTTGTTTGGTGACTTGCTAGGTAGACTTGGGATCTAAGATGTTTCTATTTCTTATGTCGCTTCATCCTAGTTCAAAAGTTACCGAAAGTAATGCCAAGCTTAGGCCAGGATAAGGTAACAGCATGCGCCAGAGAGCGTGCATCTATGAACAGATACTGTGTATCCTGTGCTTTATGTTGTATTATTGCAGATCCTGGTATTAGTGTTTTTTTTTCTTTTGTGTTGCAGTTTGTTCATGAGAAAGAAATCGTTGCAGAAGATGACCAAGTGTTTCTTATGAAGCAGCAGGTAATGTTCTGTTTATAAAACAAACAGCCGATGCTTTATTTAACAAGGCTCTTCAGAAAAAAAAAATAATTGTAATATCTAATAATACATGGGTTTATTGGTTGTTTTTCTTTTTTGCAGTCTCAACTGGCGAAACAGCCACCTTCTGCTGCAGGAAGGCCAGTGGTTAGTAGTAACAAAGTACTTCCAATAACATCACCTGTATTTGAGGGCTGTTTGTTTCTTAACTGTGTGATCAAATAGTTTTGATCAATTTATTTGTGTAAACTATGTAGTGTTTAAAGCCTATTTCTTACGCTGCTCTAAAATGATGACGCTTCTTCTCAGCTAGGCATGACAACTTGTATTGGCAGCAAGGGCTAAATGCTGTGGCTTTACTTTTCATATGTTAGAGTGCATCTAAGCAGTTACTTGACTACCCTTTCCATCCCAAGAGTGTGCCAGGGAGCAAACTGTATGTCAGCTGAATTGCTTTGGTGAGTTTTATATCCAAAATTTGGCGCTGTCATTCTAGGAATATTGAAACTCTGGGGGAAAAAATATATATGGTTAAGTGAGGATTATGATGTCTAAATTCAAAATAACTAGAAAGTAATAGTTAATAGGGAGCATGTAAATTTTTAGAGATTACTTCAACTTTTTTTAGATGAACTGCAATTTTACAAAAACATCTGTTATCATTGAAGAACTGAGTAATATTTTGGGGGGGTTATTTTGGAGCTTTTTTATTCACTTGTTTTTTTTTCCTTGGACTGCCTTTAGTCCTTTCCACATAATTGGTGGCATGTGGTGTTGTCTTTCCAAGAAGCTGATTTTAGGTCCTCTACAATCTCATTGGTGCAGTTTTCACTGTGGTCAGATGAACTATAAAATAACAGCCTCTTCTATTTCTTTGAGGTGCCTGGAGGGAAGCTTCAGCAGTGCTTCAGTTGCACTGAAGTTAATATTTGTAATAATGTCATAAGTGTGGAGGAAAAAAACAAAACAAAGCATAAACATAATCTAGTCTTGCCTCATTTCAGTTGTGAGGGAAACTACATTGTTAAAAAAGAAGTAGAACTGACAAGCAGGTGCTTAATTTCATATGCAATTACAGTGCATGATTTGATTCTTTGGAAGACTTTTTAATTTTCTCCTCTTTCTTTGCACAGGATGCTTCACCGAGAGTTCCTGGAGGATCTCCTAGGACACCAAATAGATCTGTAACATCCAACGTTGCCAGTGTTACACCTATCCCTGCTGGGTCCAAAAAAATTGATCCCAACATGAAAGGTACCTTTTTTGGGGGGGGGACGGACAAGAATTAATTTGGGGAAGTACTTTTCTTAAGTATGCTTATTTAGCATAACCGAAATATGGAATTGCTATTTATCTGGACAATGTTTGCATGTTTTTTCGTCTTCCCCCCCACTCCTGTCTCCTTGTAGCTGGAGCTACCAGTGAGGGAGTCCTGGCAAACTTCTTCAATAGTCTGTTGAGTAAGAAAACTGGTTCCCCTGGTGGCCCTGGTGGTGTTGGTGGCAGTCCTGGAGGTGGCAGCACAGGAGGTACTGGCAGCAATCTACCACCATCAGCAAAAAAGTCAGGTATGCTAAAAAGATCAGCTCACAATTTAGATTGAGCTGTTCATCATTCAGTGTAGTTTATCAGAAGTATGAACAGTATTACTTTTAACTGCATGTTTCATTGGCTATGGCTTTTTATTCTCACAGTGATTCAGTATTGCCTACCCTTCTTATGGCTCAGAGAATCAAAGAAAACCTTCTCTTGTAGCTGTGTAAGCAGCTTATGCCATATGCAATCTTAATATTATTCAGATACACTGGGACTTCATTTCAAAGTGATGAGCATTTTTTGTCATCGATGTTAAAATGACTTCAATACTTTTTAACTTCTTAATACTTCTTAAACTTCCTTTTGCCAGAGCTATAGCTCTAATTTAATGAAGGTTTTGACTGAGTGGCTTCAGCAGTCAATCAATTTAGTGTTTTCTTTCAACAGCATGTTTAGTATTCATCCAAAATGTCTGACAGTGATTCCTTTAAAGGTAGATGTATGCAGGGCTGGGGAATAAGAGTTACCAGTGACTTAGTGGAGGGGGAGAGGGAGGAAAAAAGGTGTAGTGCAAGCTAGGGTCAAGTTTAATTGTGAGTGTATAAATGTTTGTGCTATCCCAAGTTATGGGGGAGGTAAGCAGGTGAGGAGAGTGAAGGATTTGCCACCTGAAGGTGTGCAGACACCTTGAGCAGCGGTGTCAACTTCAGCTGACCAAGTTTGTGAAACAGACTCTGGTCTGTGGCAAAACTCCTTATTTCTATTCAGAATTGCTTCAAAATACAGCTGATACAGCAAATCTTTCAGAAGTATTCATAATTCATAGGATACAGAGAAGTGTATTTTCTAGACTTTACATTAACTCTTCATATGCCTACAACTTTATATTTAGTTATTGAGGTTACTTTGAAAAATCTGAAATACAGGACATGACTAGATTTCTTTTGTTCCTTTGCTGATTTTTGGCCTTAGGCCTTTACTGCATGCTTTGGGTTGCAGAGTAACATTTCTAGGATTTGCCTGAAGCAGTAACAGGTTGTTTTTTTCTTTGGCTTTTTTTTTTTGTTTGGCAGATTTGCAGATGCTTCTTGAGAACTGAAAATACAAAGACTTTCCCAAAATGGTTTCATTAACATCACTGAACGATGTGCATTTATTTTGTAGGTCAGAAGCCAGTATTAACAGATGTTCAGGCAGAATTGGACAGAATTTCACGAAAACCTGAAATGGTTTCGCCTACATCACCTACGTCTCCCACAGAAGGTGAAGCATCTTGAAGACACCAAATAAAACCAATTGTTCAGTTTTCTGGGGTAATTCAAACTTGCCTCTGCCTCTTCCTTCAGTGACTGGAACTAAAGAACTGAAATGCCGTTTCAGAACACAAAGCTTGTCTGTCTTTCTTTCATGTGTTGCCCAACTTTACAAAAGGGAGCTGTACAGGTGAAAAATGGTATCACATCACGTAGGACTACTGTTCACAGTGCAAGAATAGTAGATAAATTTCTGGGTTTTCTTGATAAGTCAGTGTAATTCTGTGAAACTGGCAATTATGTCCACTTACAGATAAAGATTGCTTAGAGCAGGAAGCTGATGCTCACCACAGGCACTTAATTTATATTAATTTCCCAACTTATTAGTTGATTTTAAAACCCTCTTAAGTAGAGCATAAACTTGTAAAGGAGAGAACTACCACTAGTTGTTGGAAAATTGCACAAAACTGTAATGACAAACTCCAAATATACTTGAATGTTTGATTTGGAGCATGTTTGCAAATGTTTGTTTGATCTCCCCTGACATCTATACTGCATTCAAAAACCCATGCAAAAATTTCATTCCAGACTAAGATCTTAAATTAGTGGCCAGTTTTTTGGTTGTTTTCTTTGATTAATTTCAGACACTGAATAAAAGATGTATAAAGAAAAAGCAGAGGTTAAATGTACAGACTATCAGTATCCAGATTTGTCTATATATATATGGCTCAGCCTTAATGTCCCCCACTATGTTTCCCATATTAATTATGGTTTAAGATTGGTCATCAAAACTGTAATCAGTTAATAAAGTGTTCTCTGCATTCAAATTTAAGTAACTTTCATTGAAGCCATGGTGTTCTTTATTTACAGCTAAATTTGAGGATGAATGTAAAACATCTTAAATTATACTTGTACCTCTCTTTGAATAGTATCACTGGTAGAGACTTAAACTTCCTAACAGCACTGTTTCTGGGAGGAACTGGATAAAATTCTGCTGTGTTTGTTGCTAGCAGTAAAACTAGCTTCTCAGACTTGTATGGGTTCTGCTGCAAGCACACTAGTTACACCAAGAATCCTGCTAATGACTCCAACATGTTAGAATGGCCTGGGTTGAAAAGGACCATAAAGATCATCGAGTGTTGCAGTAGATAGCTGACCAAAGTCAGGGCTTCAGCTTTCAGTACACAAATGCATCCCTTCACTGTTCTGTTTCAAGCTTATGGGCTTTTCCTACTGATAGCCACAGAATATTAAGTGTAAAAAGTATATCCCAATCTAATAATTACCAAGTAACTTAAATGAGTTTAAGGTTTTGTTGTTTTGTTGTTTCATTGTTTATTTAGTTTTGTTATTTGTTTTGGATTTTATAAATAAAGCCTTAATTTCTCCAGCTTATTTAGGAAACTTCTAAAGGCTCCTGCTGAAGGAGTACATCTTCTGTATTTTGAATGTGATGCTAGTTATATTAAATTCCAAATTAGGTACACACTCCCAATGAAAAAGATTGCTACCCAACAGACTGATAACTACATTGCAGGTGTATAAATAGAAATTTGAAGTTAGTACGGTAGCTAGACCATGTAACTGAGAAGTCATATACGCATTTCAAAGACTGCCATGTTTTCAGCTGAAATGTAAGAACTGCCTGGAACCAGTGATCTTTTTCCCCAAATTTTCAAGCTTAAAATCTGCAGAGCAGGTTTATTACAACCACCCTAATCAAAGAAATTATGTAAGAGCGTAGAGGAAAGGAAATCCCCAAAAGAGTTTATTTTGTTGGTAGTTGGTTCCTTAACTACCCAGGTTCAGCTCTGAAAGTGCAAAGTAACTCCTCTATTGTGTAGTGGTTTTGCAGTATTCATACTGCGCAACATTTTGAAATACTACTTTATGAAAAATCATCATCTGCTTTTCTTGTGTGCTAGGCCAAAGCCTTGTACTAAGTAACACCAGAGACATTAAAGGCATGCAGGAGTGATTAGAAATGTAATTGATGTTATTGGTGCTGTTATTACTTGTAGAACTGAGATCATTGCAAATCTCACCTACAGTTTAGGGCACTGAAGAACAATAATGAATAAGGAAGAGGTATCCTTTCCAAGCATTCTTTCATTGTTTTCACCAATGGGTGGCTTTGGTGCGTGAAAGAAATGGAAATAGCCCTCTGTCACAAAGCCTTGCTTTGCATGCTGCTTTTGGTAAACTCCACTTTTTTCATCTGCTGTTGTCAAAGCTGTCCAGCCAGAATAAACAGGCTGTACATAGTGATGGCAGATTAAAGACAACTTAAATTGAAGTAGGGAGGCTGGCTACTTGGATGCTATTGAATAGAAAGGCCAGGTACAGAAAGTCCTTTCTTAGCCTTTTTGTAAAAAGTAATAATAATAAAAATCTGTAAAAGCCAAACAGCTAGCAGTTGTTAGGGAGGAAATATATTTAGAAGTTTTAAATACAAAGAAGTGATTTTCTGTTTCTAGAACTTCTATTTATGAAGTGAAATTCGAATGAGTCATTAGTAAGGTTTTTCCCGGTCCCTGCCTCTACAGAAAAAGAATAAAAGGCAAACCATCCAGTTTGATGGCTTCTAATATATTGTCTATCTTTCCCAGTGTTCTGATGGTGATGCATGCCCTGCATCCCTGATGGGAAGCTTATCCCACCACATCTTCCAGGTCAATTCACTCCATGCAGTTGTTCATCAGCAGGTCATGCATTTCTCTATGTGTCACCTTTGCTGAATCACCACCGAGGGCAGAATTGTAAGTACTGCAGTTGGAACAATTGATTAATGGTTAGTGGTCCCTATGTGCCAGTCCACTATTCAGTAGTCTGAATTAATTGTAGTAAGTATGGCTAACTCTTTAATGAGAAAGTATGTTGTCCCTTAATCAAATTAAAATATAACAAATAAGATGTTTGTATTTTGAAGTAATACTACTTAATTTGCAGTTGTAGAATCATTAGCTGTCAAATACCTCATGGCTTTAGAATTCTTTTTATGCAGATGCATTGCAGAAAAACAGTGACGAGTTATCCTAGCCCAGTATTTGGGAAATGTGGAGAGCGTTGAGCATTTTATTTATTTTTGTGCCACGAAGCCTACTCAGAAATAGCTGTAAGACATAGCAATTCCTGATCTTTGGCTGTTTAAAAATCCTACCCTGGGGCTAGTTAGTACGGTGCTCAGACATTGTGAAGTTCAGCTGCAACACTGAGCTCAAACTGAGCCTTTGGAGCTGAGCAAGAGTTGGGAGATGCAACATGTGTAGTCTTGCCTGAGTTTGTCCGCTTGTCACAGTCCTTGCTCTGTGATTCCCATGGCTAGCTGGTCATCTCATGCAGAGAACTTGTGGAAAAGAGTGCTGCTGTTAGATGCCTGCATAGGAACTGAAACCAGGGGAGAGCTGTGCCTATGGCTGTGGAGTTTCCCAACTTGTTCTGTGGTGATCTACCTCACCACTCTTCAAATGAAATGGAGCCTTCCTCCTTTGGTGGTTTGGGCTTTTAAATTGCTTTCCTATTCTTATTCTTCCTTCTCTTTTGCCCTCCTTGAAGGAAAGTAAAAAGAATTGTGTTTGTGAACATAGGAAAATGAGAAATCACTTGTGAGAAGTAAGGTCAAGGGATGGAGCCTTGCTGCTAATCTGGACTGTGAAGGATTTATGTTTCAGCTTAATCTGGGTAATTCTGGGTAATACAGCA
Source organism: Perdix hodgsoniae (assembly GCA_035772895.1). NCBI lineage: Eukaryota > Metazoa > Chordata > Aves > Galliformes > Phasianidae > Perdix > Perdix hodgsoniae. The sequence goes on along the minus strand of JAPSGF010000062.1, from coordinate 4,561,474 downwards.
CGAAGCTAGTTCCAAAGTCTACTGGGGCTTCGCTTCATAAAAGCTGGGATGATACCTGGCCTGTATTCACCATATCCCAGGAGCAGACATTTATTCAACTGCTTTGTCACTCCAGTCACACTTCTTTTGTAAATTTTTTTCAATGCGGTGAGGAGTGATATCCGTGTTATAAAGCTATACTGTAATCTCCCCTAATGACGTAGCTTTCTCCATTTAATAGGCACTGCTTTATGGTCACTGTGGTGGTTATCTTTGGAGAAGGATGTAATACGGGAGAAAACTAGGTCACTCATCACTAATCTGCTCCCACCAACCTCCTACTCCTTGGCTGAGTGGAGACGTTGTGGCAGTTTACAATCTAAATCCAGGACTGCTTTCTGCTGCAGTGTCCTGCTTTAAGCTCAGGCTCTGCCATTCTGGTAGAGGTTGCATGAGTAGGAAAGACTTTATTTTTGGAAAACTGTCCATACATAAAGAGAAGAAACTGAGTAAGATACCCACCTGGAATGGGATTTCTATTCCATCGCAGCCAGCTAATTGCAGTTGTTCGCATTAAACAGACATTATGTATCACAACCACTGTTTTGATCTGCATTCCCTCTTTAAAGGGGAATGAACTTTAAAGGTGTACTTGAAAGACAGTTTTAGTGAAAAAGTAAAGAACAGCTCTAGTTCGTGTGCATAGCAGCATTTCCGTGTTTTAACAAAATGTTGTAACTATTTTTAAGGTATCTTGTCCTGTGCTGCCTGGTTTTCATTCCTTCTCTGCTACAGATCTTTGTGGTTGCTTTGCTTTCCATGCATTGCCTTATAAATTAAAAAAAAGCAGCCTAAATAATCTAGGATTTAAATGGCAAGCCAGCTTTTGCACTTCCTGCTGAAGGTCTGAGCAGGAAAAACAAATCTGAGAAAACAGCAGTAAGTAGAAAAAGGTTACAATATATTTTATCTTTAGTCAACTTTGTGTAGTTTTTCTGTTGGTCCTTGAGAAGCAGCTCCTCTCAAGAGTTGTCCTCAGCAGTAACATCTGTGTCCATCCTTTTGCAAGGCTGTTAGGATGTGGGTAACAAGACTGGGAGCAGCTACAAGTATCCTTAGATGGTACTGAATACTTACTAAGGAGAACTCACAACTGCTTCCGTCTGCCTAAGCCTTGTTTCCCTCAGACAAAAGTAGTCTCACCACACAGGACATGTTGTCATTCAGCCAACTTTAAAATATAAACACGAAATAAAACAAAATGGGAAATTCCTTTAGATAAGGCCTTTGTAATACAACCTTCCTTACAGCCTACTAATGTAAAAACCAGCAATGAAGGCACAGCAGTACTCTGGATCCATAACAGTAAATATCATTCACTACACTTACCTGCTCAGCCCTGCACTCCCGGGATGCTGTATGCAAAACTGCAACGTCCCAACCCCCAGCAGAAGCTGTGCTGCACTCATGGCAATACCGTCCTTATTTCACTGGGAACTCCTGTGCCTGAGGGATCACAGGGTTTGCCGACTCACTTGCCTCTAAAGCCAACTCCTGCAACAGTCACTGTTTATGGCACAAACACACCTGCACCACCCAGCCCAGGGCTCCCGCAGTGTTCCTCTGGGTTGTGTCTTCCTACAGGGAGGGATGCCATTTACAGCTTGCTAGCAAGCAGTAGCCCAGAGCACGCCCCAACTGCCTTCACCTGCTCTGCACTGCGTTAGCTATCCAGGCCTGGTGGCTCCCAGCAGGCACAGATGGCGCTTGATCTCTCGGTGCTGCACACGTCCTGCACTGCTGGGCTGAGCCGGGCAGTGCGACCATTCACATGGCTCCTTCAGCACGCACTGCGCTTAAACAAAGCACGAGTAGAACTAAGGCCAAGAAAGCATACTGCTGCTTTTCTGTCAACAGATCATACTTAGCAAAGCATAGCTGAATTTGACTGTGAAGGACCGTAATAGCTCTGTGGATAATATGCTAATGGAAGTCAGTGTGGTACGCTTTTGCTTACATACAAAAGGCTTCATCTATTTCCTCATGGCACCGAGAGCTGTAGCTGCCTATGAAATTAGCTGTGGGCAGAGGTACGGCAGCACGTTAGAATCACAGAACGGAGTTGGAAGGGACTCATGAAGACCATCGAGTCCGACCCCGGCCCCACACAGCACTACCCAAAATCCAAACTCAGCGTCTAGGAGCGCTGTCCAAACCCTCCTTGAGCTCTGGCTCCTGTGGCCTCTCCCACCGCCGTCCCGTGGAAGTTCCCAGGGCTGCGTCCCAGCTCCCGTGCGAAGGACGGCACGCCGCTGCCCGCCCGCCTTCTCGTACGCGGGGCCTGCAGGAAGCGCTTTTGTTTCAGCGTCGGCGGGCGGGGCGCTGCCTCCGCCTTCCCGTTCCCGCTCCCTGCCGCGCCGCTCCAGCCGCCGCCCTTTTGCTTTCGCTTCTCGCCGGCTCGGCGGCGCGGCCATGGAGAACGGCGGCGTCTACAACGAGACCACCGAGCCGCGGGCCAAGCTGCCCCTCCGCCGCCGCTGCGGCTGCACCCTGCGGCACCTGCGGGGCTGGCGGCTGGCGCACAAAGCCCTCCAGCCGGTGAGTCCCTTCGGGCGCGGCGGGGCGGAGCGGGGCGCGCTCCTTTCTCGTGCCCCGGCGGAGGCGAAAGGCCGCCGCCAGCACGGCTCTGCCGCTCGCTGCCGCGGCTTAGAACCCGAAGGGCAGTGCTGTCTGCAGAGGGCGACGGGGGTGAAAGAGGAGGTGGCGACCCTGCTCTGAAGCTCCGGGTACGGCTGTGGGCTCGGCCGCTCCTCACGCACCCCGGCAGCGCCTCTCCTGCCTCCTGCAGAGCATCGCACGCGCTGATGGTGACCGTCCGGACAGCTGAGACGCTGCTTCTCAGCCGGCGGTCCCGGTGAAAACGCTTCTCGCCGGCTCCTCTTTTGCCTGCTTGTCGTCGTGTTTTGAGTGCCTTCAGCACGTGGGCGCCCGATTCGCGCTGCTGTCTGTCCAGCGGTGCTGGTAATGGTGCAGGGAACAGATAGGGGAAGTACTGGCAGGACCGGCTGCTGACTGTAAGTGGGTCGGTGCCTGTTTTCCGGCCAAGTGGCTGTTCAGTCAGATGTCTCGTGCTCGGAGGAATCATAGGTGGTTTCCAGCCCTCTCTCGTGTGCTCACTGTGCAGAAAAGAGGACATTCTGTTTTTAAACTTTGGCTCACACAGAGTCAAAAGGAAAAGAAAGGTAAAGGCAAGACTAAGTGCTGCCAAAAGCAATGCTTTCTTGATAGCGTTTTAAAAACGTCCAAGAATACTTTAAATAGATATAACAGGATGTAAGCTTTTACTTTGTCATCTAGAGATTGATTGACTAAGTAAGATCTGCTGGCTGTTGCTCCCAAACAAGCAGATCATTTATATCAGTAGTGGAAGAAAATGGAAGAAAATATTACATGTGCAACTTCACCAGTGTACCAAAGTCTTCAGTTTGTTACCTGAGCAGAAGCATTGCTTAAAAAAGCTTTCCAGGCAGGAGAAAGGGAAGTTACGAGGGGCCTGCCCTAACCATGATGTACAGCTGCTTGATAGGCTCCACAAGTAGTTTGTGGTCTATACTTGTCCTACAATGAGAGGAAAAAAACAAACTGAATTACAATCATTCACTCTCCTGATTTCCGACAATTTTTCTCCTTCCTTTTGTTTCCATTTACCAAAATGCACTGTTCTGGAGTTCTTGGTCAAAGCATCTAAAAGAAGCACCAGGAATTACTGAGGGTGAAATCCTCAGTATCCCCAGTAAGATAAATGTTTTGGGAAGGACTTTTGGAAATCCCTGTGATTTAGCTAATATTAGCTGTCTGTTAAAATAGGGATTCTTTATTATCTTGGGGATTACACACTGATTATCACTGGGGTGGCCTGCTAAATAGGGTGTTGGTTTCAAAAATCACCCATCTTTGTTACAGAATAGAATAATAGAATCCTCAGATTTTTAAGGGACCTTTAAAGATCACCTAGTCCAGCTCCACTGCCATGAACAGGGACACCACAGCTACATCAGGGTGCTCAGGGCCCGACCCAGCCCAGCTTTGAAAGTTTCCACCACAACACTGGGCAACCTGTTCCAGTGCCTCACCACCCTCATTGTAAAAGACTTTTTCCTTATATCTGACCTAAATCTCCCCTCTTTAAGCTTGAAACATTTCCTCTTGCCCTATCACCACGGACCCATCTAAAGAGTCTGTCTCCTTCTTTCCTGTAGCTCCTCTTTAGCTACTGAAAGGCTGCTCTCAGGTCACTTTGAAGTCTCCTCCAGGCTGAACAGCCCCAGCTCTCAGCCTATCCTTACAGGGGAGGTGTTCCATTACTTGGATCATTTTTGTGGCCCTCCTCTGGACACACTCCAACAGCTCCATGTCTCTCCTGTACTGAGGACTCCCCATCTGGATGCAGTACTCCGGGCGAGGTCTTACCAGCACAGAGCAGAGGGGCAGGATCACCTCCCTCACCTTGCTGCCCACACTTCTTTTGATGCAGCCCAGGATATGATCAGCTTTCTCAGCTGCAGGGGCACACTGCTGGTTCATGTCCAGCTTCCCCTCCATCAGTACCCCCAGGTCCTTTTCAGCTAAGCTCAATCCCTTTCATCCCCCATCTTGTATTGGTAATAGGGGTTGCCTTGACCCAGGTGCAAGACCTTGCACTTGGATTTGTTGGACCTCATGAGGTTCACTTGGGCCCACTGCTCAAGCCTGTCTAGATCCCTCTGAATGGCATCCTGTCCCTCTGGTGTGTCGACTACACCCCACAGCTTGATGCTATCCACAGACTTGCTGAGGGTGCACTTAACCGTGCTATCAATGTCAATGAAGAAGTATTAAAGAGTACCAGTCCCTGCAGTGACCTCTAGGGGATACCACCTGTCACTGATCTCCCATCCAGACGTTGAGCCATTGACTACCATTCTCTGGACTTGATCCTGCAGCCAGTTCTTTGTCCATTGAACAAGCAAATCAAGTATTTTATAAAATACTGTGAAATCACCTGCAGAAAACTTCTTTCTAGGCGTGGTTTTCCAGATTGCTGTTTTGTTTTACTTTTACTATAGCTGGATTGTTTGGTTTTTTTTTGTTTTTTTTTTTACTCCATGACTGGTTCAACTTCAGCACTAAGTTAAATGTCATGGTGCCTATTGTGCCATGGTTGAGGTAGAAATAAGTTCTCATCTAAAGCAGTAGTATTTCTCATTAGCAGTTATTTTACTTAAAAAAAAAAAAAAAAAACCTAAACAGAAAGGAAAACTGTAATTCAGCCACAATCTGCTATTTGTCCTGGACTGTTTGCTTCCTATAGTAGCCCTCACCTTGGAGCAGTACAGAACTAACATACATGCTCATCTAAACTGGAAGGTTTGTGCTGGGAATACCACTGCTGCTTGCCTGCTGGCAAGTTCATTGATTTACTTTATATTTTCAGCATTTCTTTGTGGCCTTTTCTTTATTAAACCCACCTGAGAAACGTGACATTTGTGCAGAAACTTGCAGTAGCAGTAATGTCAGTGTTGAGGAAACATTTCTTCCTGGCAAAGAGCAGAGGAAGATATTTATTTTCTGTAGGAGAGGGAGGGAAGGTGAGAGCTGCCTGTTTGTGCCTTCAGGTGTGACCTTGGTCTTCAGTGTGAAGGAAGCTCTGTCCCACAGGTTTACCTGAGCTGCCGCTCTCTGCTCATTGCTGACAGCTTGGAGGAAAACAGTTGTTGATATTCTGTCCATTTACTGCTTGGAAGTCTCCATAGGCACAGTGTGGAGAAGGCAAACGTGAAACAAAAGCAACGGACAAGTCCCATAAAAGACTCCAGTTGATCAATCCTTTTCTTTTCTTTTCTTTTCTTTTCTTTTCTTTTCTTTTCTTTTCTCTTTTCTTTTCTTTCTTTTCTTTTCTTGACATGGAACTCCTTTAAGTACTCCTTGAACGTGATTTTCTCTCACTTGCTTGTACACTCAGCCAGGAGTTTTTGTTTGTTTGTTTGTTTTTTTCTCAGTTACCTGGGCTACTGAAGTCTTCTGAGGGCAGGTTTCCAGAAAGGCTTTTACTTTCCTTCTGGTCTGTTTTGTTTCTGGTGAAAGTGATGGCTGATATAAAGAGTGCTGATGTATAAAGGGGTGGAAATCTAAATCACAGAAGAGAGGGGAAGAAAAATAAAAATGTACCTCCTATTTTAGCTCACCTTGCAAAAAATGTGAATTAGTCACTGGACACAACTGTAAACTGTGTAAATAATCTTTTGATTATTTAAAAAAAAAAAACAAAACTCTCTAAAAATTGGAAATTCAGAGCTTAATACATTCCTTGGGCATCCATTGTAATTGCTGATTTAGGTGTGAGTGTTCCTGAGCAATGTGCTTTTGCCAGCAGCTGCATGAGGGAAGGGAAGTATGCTGAGGCCTGATTGTAATATGCAGTTTCCCACCTCCAGTTCTTTCCCTTTCTGAGATCCTGTTTACTTTATACATGATTGTGTATTCAAAATAGAGTGTTTTGAAGCGCCCTTCTGAGGTCTGGCTTAGTTGGTGGAATGTGTGGTTCTCATGTGCTAAGTTGCTTTTCTTATTTTTACTGTCAGAAAGCCAAAACTGAGGACAGATAATCATTTTCCAAAATAAGGTGCCGATAAAGCACCTGCAGCTGTTTTTACATGCCATATCTGGAAAATGACAATTCTAAATTCTAGAATTTGGTATTTTTCATAGAATAGTCATCCTCCCACATGCTGTTATTAATAATATGATCATCCTTGCATCAGTCTTGTTCTTATGACCGACTCTGGTTCCTAATCATTGCTTTGCTCTAATTTGCTGAACTCCTTACTGCACGGATCTATATCCTGTGTCATCTTTACAGGATGAAGAAAACCAGTGAGAAGTGGCCACAAAAGAGGGATTATTTAAATACAGCAATATTCCTTCCTGCACAAAAAGGTAGCAGAAAATCCAACAGCAGATGCATGACAGCTGTATGGGAATTAATTCATGCTGCGTCCTCAAAAAAGGACAGTTGTAGGAAGGCTAGCATAAGCTTCTGCACAGATTAAACATTGTCCAGCGTAGCTTAAATGTAGCTTAAACTTTCTGGTTCCTGCAGTTGAGCCGCTGTTGTTACAGGGTTCTAAGTACATAAGCTACGCTTTCTCTGAAGTTGATCAAGAGAGGCAGCTGGCTGCATCAACGTCTTTGTTTTCTCCCCTGCCCCAAACCAAAGTGCATCTAAAATTAAATGCAGCTATAAGTGGTAAGCAGTAGAGTTTGTGCTTCTCATCTGCCTGGTTTGCTTCCCGCTGCCTCCTGCACAGCATCACAAATCAAGAGTCTTCACTTTCTAACCAAAAAGCGAGTTTGGCAGCATGTGCTCAGCTTAACCGAGTGTCATTCACTGCCTGACTTTAGCATCAAGACAAAACGGTGTCCCTATATTTCTACATGTAATAAAATAGTACAGAATTTTATAGGGTTCTTTTTAGATCCAGTGTTTTCTTACAGCTGTCTATCTTAATATTGATATCAGAGGCATTCAGACATTCATTTGTTAAAGATATTGATGAGACTTGGTATGATTGAAGTATGTTATTTTTTTGCAGGTCCTCTCTTTTCTGGCTGTTATTTTTGAAGAAATTGTGGAGGATTGTATCAACTGTCATGGGCTGTACTTCTTTGAATTTGTAAGCTGCAGTGCTTTTCTTTTGAGCCTCCTGATCCTCTGTGTGTATTGCACTATTGCATATGAAACGTTTGGGAAAGATAAAGTAAACAAAATGGTAAGGAATTTGATTTGTTTTAAATAAACCATTTAATGTAAGCTCTTCAAAACTGCTGTGGAATCAAAAGGCTGTGTAGAGCGAATCTCCTATTATTCTCCATTTAAAAAGTAGATTAAAGGAGGTTATGTTACTTTGACTGTTTCAACTTTAGGAGTCTTCTTAATATTGACAGTTTTTCAAAATTGTCCTACATGCAGGATGTTAGGACTTGTGTGAAAGCCTTTCATAAAGGCTTCCACTATTACACTGTTATAATAGATCACTCCAAATGCAATGCCTCCTATTTATTTCCATGGAAACTACAACTGATACAAAGAGCTCAGTAACACTGTGAGATAGAGCAAAATCACAGCTAGAAAATGCCATTTGTCATCACAGTCACTACTGTCATCTATGCATTTTCACCAGAGATGAACAAAAGCCTGCATGTCGCACTTGTAAAAATAAAAATTGCACCAGTGGAGGTGACCCACTGTTGCTGTCACCACTGCTGAAATGCACCATCCACCGCCTCATTGTGCCAACATTTACTGTTTGATCTCCATAAACATTCAGCAAGTGCCAATGAATGTCAACGGGTGCCATTTTTTCCACATGGAGGAATTCAGTTCCACCCTTTTGCTTCATCTGCACTCCCGTGTCAGACGCCATTCTGTCAGACTGCCCCTCTGCTGCCATCCAGCAGACTGCCATCTGCTATCCGTCACGTAGCAACAACACGTGATGGGATAATGGTGGGAAGGTTCAACCTCTGCTGCCATCCATCAACATCTGCCTGCCTCTGACCTTGTGGGCCATCATAATAAATTAGGATGCATTACTTTCAGAGCAGCCTTCATATGTATGATATGGTTTACTGCCAGCATGGTACTTGAAATCTGTCTGCGGTATCTGTTTTCCTACTGAGTGTAGCCTACCTCCTTTTTGATAATAATTGTACTGGTTACTGCTCGTGCTTTTATGTTTCAGGAGGTGCACTGGTGGCACAGTGTCACTCTGTGAAGTCAAGAAGGCTGTTGTTTTTGGACTGTCTTTTCAATGCAAGCAGTAACATTATCACGTGAAAGTACAGATAAGGGAGTGTAGTCAGAGATTTGAATGAGCACCTTCACTTACAGGTTTCTAGTTTCCCAGATGGAATAATGCTAGCACGATTGACCTGCACTTGAATTTGACTGTGAAAAAGGTTAAATGTAATGAGAGAAATACTGAAAGAAGATTAAAAAAGAAAAAGGATTTTACCAAGTAGACTTTTAAAAATAGTTAATTATATTGAATGTTGGTTGGTAGTGAAATCAGTTTCCTGAATCTCCCATGAACGTCAGTGTTTCAAATCGTAAATTCATTGTCAGATTAACTTGGTTGCTGTTAGGATGTTTATTTGTTTGTTCTCAGGTAGCATATCTATGTTTGTGTAACATTCATCTCTTTTATTTGCAGAATTTTTGGACCATGCTAATTATAGGTGCCTTCTTTCTAATAGCTTCAATAGTGCTTGCTGCAACCAGCTCTGGGTCTGCTTTTGAAAAAGCTGCTTGTGTAAGTCTTATAATTGTATCATTTTACTTTACATTTAAATTGTATCTTAATTTCTCTGCTCTTGAAACCACACTCAGTTTGCAGGCACGAAGCTGGGCAGGCAACAGACTTCAGAGCATTACGTTGTTTCAGGAAGAGAGAACTATTTAGGAGCTTCTACAAACTGGAAAGCAGGCATTTCTTTGGACTTCTGGAAAGCTCTGTGTACTCTTGAGCTCCCCGGCATCTTCGTTCCTTGCTTAATTTTGCTCCCTTGGCTCCATACTCTTCTGTGTCCTCTGTCACTGTTGACAACACTGCCTTCTCTCATTGCTCTCTGATAATCTCATCTCTGACATGCAGATCAGCTGCATTTCCATAATATCCTCCAGTTGTAAAGTCAGCAAGCAACCATATCTTTTGTCAGGCATTATAAAACGTATGTAGAGAATGCTGGCTTGTAAAGGCTGCGATAAGAATCACAGTTTCCTCAGTGACAGAAATAGAACAACGGGGCATGCATCTCTCGGGAACAATGAAGAGGCTCAGAGCAATGCACTGTAGAAGATTTGTGGCATAGTTCCTTACTTATTTGGCACTCTTTTTAAATAACCTTGAAATTGTGAGTATGTGAGTTTAAAAGATCAAATTTTGATTTTTATTCTTGAATGAATGAAAAATGGATTAGAAAGGAAAAGTTAAATACTTCCACTCCATAGGCAGGATGAGTTATTGGATACGCACATTTTCATGTGGTCCTCTGTTTTGATGCTGATATACTCATCCCTAATGGTTTGAGTATAAAGGCTTTTTTTTTAGAAAAAAAAAAAAAAGCTGGAAAAGCAAAGAAATTGTGATTTAAGACTTATTAGTGTCTAATTGCTTTGGGGAAAAACAGCTGCTTAAATTCAGTCAAAATGAGTGTAAATGTGTACATTTGAGTCATTACTTGAAAGAAGGTGCTAAAACCAACCTTCTGCTTACCACTCTTCTGCTATGACTAACAATGAAACTTGTCATCCTTACTTGCTGACCCAGCAAGGCCTTGCTGAGGTTCTGCTAGTTTCTCTCTCTTCACCTTCCATCTGTTAGTCTTCTTTGCTTGGTCCTTCTAAACTGCATGCATCTGTTGTATAACTGTTCTGCTATACCATCAGTGCTATACTTCTTCATTAGTTTTACTGGAAAGAAAAAAAAAGAATATATATATATAAAGATTTGTTTAGAAAATATTCTAACATTCATAGCTGATTAAGAAAATGAGAACCGCAAAACCTTTTACATTTTATATGCTACAACATGACTTCCAACTCATTGCCAATTTAAATGGAACTAATGATTTAATATATGAGCATTATTAATATACCTCTCCAGACACTCAGAATACTGTTAATGTTTGTACATTTTTAATTCCTGTATTCCGTTTACTTTCATAGGTGTTTGGATTTTTTGCAAGTGGGGCATTTTTAGCTGAATTTATATGGGAACTTTGGTGCAGTCGGAAACAAAGCACTGAAGAAAGCTCTGAAAATCCAGGCCACACTCAAGGTGCCACAGAAGATCAGCCGCTGAATAAGCCAAGCTAAACTCTGAAATTCATTGAAGTTCTTTTTTTTTGAGTGGAGCAAACTAAAACAACATTTCAGTGCTCTGTAGGTAATAACTTCTGTCTCTTCCTTCTAATCAGTTTTGTATGCATTGTTCATCACAAAAATTTAAAGATCTGTAGGCAAGTAATGACATCTTGAGCATTGTGCTTTATTTAATTTTCTAAGCAATTGGTCCTGCCATCTATTTAGGTGGCATACATTTAAAAAAAAAAAAAGTGTAAATAGAATAATTGAAGGACAATAGTGTGCTGATTTGATTTTGGTAGAAGTGACTAATAAAGGGAAATATGTGATGCAGAAATTCTTAGTTATGCTCTGAAGACATTTTCTATATAACTTGGATCAGATACTTCTCATACAAGTTCCAAATTAGAAGAGCAAAATTCATTCTTATTGGTCAAGCAGTGAATGTAAGAGACACCTCACTGCAGCCTTACAAAAATGCTTATGCTTATGTAAGAGTGTGGGATTTTGTTTTTACTATTCAACCTCTTTCTTCAGCTCTGCCTGTGAGGTCAGTTTAATGAAAGCATACAGTTTTTACGCAGGGGGTAATGTAGTTGTTTATTAAGGAAAGAGCTTTGCACATCGTGATCATCGGTGTTCACACTTGTATGACAGAATGTTCTTTCAGATCGTTTCAAAACCAAGAAAATTTGCAGGAATGAAGAAAAGCTAGCTGTGAGATTTGAAAATTTGAAGAATAAGTATTTTCACAAAGTAACCCTAAATTAGCAATTTGAACATCAACGGGAAAAACATTACTGGGAAAAACATTACTTCACACTGGTGCTATCCAGGTGAATTATGATTTGCAAGGTTAAAGGCATACACAACTTGTCTATGCAAAGTTAATGGTGAGCTTTACTGGAATTGTTGTGGACCATGTTTTTTTTTGCTGTAGCACACTGGTATAAGACTTCTTACTACTGGCTGGCTCAGCTGGTGAGCAGGTAAATAAGTACATGTACCCTAAAGCAACAGGCCATAGGACTGCAATAAACACTGCTGATGCAGTATGTATCAGACCAGTGATGGACATATCAGGCTAGATGCTGATGGCTATAAATAAAATGGAAAAAAGGCATTTTTTTAGATGTCTGAGGTAGAAGCAAAATTGCTAGACATCATGTAGAGGAATGCCTTCAAAAGTAGGGCAAAATGCCACAAGCCAGGAGATGTTCCAAAAATACCAGAGCATGTGAGGAAAAAAAAAAAAAAGCTGATTATGCAAAAACAGTTCTTGTTTGAGTTCTCATGACATCTGTAATGTCTTCCAGGCATTAACACCATTTCATCAATATTCTTGTCTGACAAATTTATAGTCCTGTAACCTGTTGTGGCAGTGCTGAGACTAAGCCCTCCAGAAATCGTGTATGAGAGCTGTATTTGGAAAGGGATGAGGAAGCCAGTGTAAGAGAAAGCAGTGTAAAAGGTCAGCTTTTTTTTCTAGTTCTGTTACTTTCCAATGAACATGAGTTTGTGATGTTCTCTCCCTAAGCTCTGAGCCTTAACTTTAACACTACACTTTGCTTGGGGAATGTAACATTTTGACAGCTGGTGTGAAGCACCAAGTTTAAGCTGTATCTTGGTTTCAGAGCCACGCATAAAATACGTATTTCCTTGTATGGAATTTCTTGCCTTGAAGATGAGATGTTATTTGGACCGTCATTTATTTTCTTGTATTTATTAGAATCCATTTGCACTAACCTGATCTCAGTGTAGGTGTACAGAGCTTGTTGTAGCTGAGTCTGAAAACTGGGTAGATTAGAGATGTGTTTGTTTACAATAGGCAATAGGAAACTGGACATAGGGAGAAATCTCTCTGCTGCAATTCGCAGTGTCTGACTTTGGCGTATATGTTCACAATGGTGATTAGCATTTTAGGTTGGTGTGAGCTTTTTGTGTGTTTGTTTCTTTTTGTTTCCTTTTTAGTTTATTGCCCAAGATTCTTCTGAATTTTTTCGACATCGAGATTTCTGTTGTTTCTTAATCTTGATGCTATAAATACAATGTAAAATTAACAAGGTGCTGCTGATATTATTTAAACAATGCAGGACTATGACAAAACTTTCATCTTGGGGTAATCTTTCCTTCTCTCTTTTTTTTTTTTTTCCTTAGCTTAAAATATATGAAGAGAGTTATGTGTTTTGATTACCTTCTCTATCAACTTTTCTCTGCCTAAGTGCTTTGCTATTGGCATCCATTCCTGAATTGGAGATGTAGGTACTGAGAGGGATCCATGGAGCCATTTCTCTGCCTTGGGCCTCCCTATTCTATATGGTATCTACCACTGATTCTTTACAGACAAACTGGAATACAGAACAAGTTATTTTTAATAAAGTTATTTTTACCAACAAGCAGTTGGTGTTAGAAGTGACTGGAACTGAGTTCTGACTCCCACGACCTGTGTCAGACCTTCTGAAACAGAAATGTTGCCAACCTTTGCAGAATAGTTTGATGGATTCTCTTGCTACGTACATGCTGGCATCCCTGATGTATTTCAGGTTGTTAAGAGTGAGGATTCTTTAACAGACACTTCATTTTCCTTGTAGCTGTTCCAAGCAGTTAGCGTTTACACATTCCCTCACCAACTGACTGATCTGTGTATGGATTTGAGAACCAAATTCTGTTGACTGAAAGGGATGAAAGCATTGCCACCAGCTAAAGAAAATGAGCAGGTAGTTTTTCTGGAAACTGGTTAGATCTGTTTTCCCTTGTCATAGGATTTTCCTAATGGGAGACATGAAATTCCTTAAAACAATACGTAGTTCTCCATCCCAGATACTGTTTAACTGGCATTCATCTGTGATATAGTAAAGTAGTTAAATACCACAGATGGGCTATGAGTTTGAGGTAATTGCTAAACTGTTGCTACCAAAACAGCTGTTTGTTAACAAAGTGGTTTCTGTATGGTTGTACTGTTAATCCTAGGCTTTTAAGCTTGAGGGTAGGGTGTAGTTAGTTTTTTGTTGCTGTTGTTTAGAAATAGTTGGGAATGAGGTTTGTTTGTATCTATGCAGTTCTCTGCTGCTGCTTAACTCGCTTTGTCAGCCCCTCAGGGTACAATGTGGCAGGTAGATGTGTGTGCCTACAGTCCTGCAGGCCAGGTAGGATGAGAGACTTTCTTACTACCACAGCCAAGCAGAGTGGTCTCGTGCTGTCCTGATGTGCTCCCCTCATGTTCCTGGTGTTGGTTGCAGGCTTTAAGAGTCTTTCCTCCCATTAGGCTGATCCCAAAGGATAGCACTGGATTAAACATCAGTTTTTGCAGGAGCTCTTTCTGGCTGTATGTCTCCTACACTCTCCTGCACTGTCAGCAAAGTGATTTGCAAGTTTCCCAGCCTGTTCCTGATTAAACCACTCTGCTTTCTTTAAATCAGCTGTTTACACTGCTAAACGAAGTCAGCTGAATTTGACTGAAGTGGTTTAGGGCTGGTGAGAGAGAAGTGGATTAGAGAATAATGTGAGCTTTAGCAGAATGGCAGCTATGAGAAACTATCTTAAATTTCTTTTCCTGATTGCAAAGCAGCTACACTTCTACAGTCTTAGCTGAGAGTAAAACATGTGGAAAGGAGCAGTCAGCATGGTACATCAAGCTGAAGATTGCCTTCACCTTCAACACTGTGCTCAGCAGTGGTGCTGCAAGCCTGCTCAGACACATTCAAAGCTTTAGCCTTCTCCAGTTGAGCCCGTCCAAAAATACTTGAAGGCTCCGCACTGACTCTCAGGCATCTCTTATGCTCACGGTGCTGTGAGAATCAGTGCAGACAGTTCTCCAGGACATGTGAAGACTTGCTGTTAAGTAGATGAACTGTGAGTTTTTGCTCTGAAAAGCCACATGTACGTTATGTATTTTTAAAGTGTTAACCACATGTTAAAATCACAATGCTAGCAATGCCCTTTGGATTCAAGTATTTGAAGGAATTGTGCCCTACAGCTTGTACTCTGCTTGAAAACAGCAGGGCAGGGTTGTGGTCCTGTACAGTTCAGTTCTACCATTGCACCCACCAACCTTAAAATGCAGTGAACTGCAATGCTAAGAGCTCAGCACAAGATGTCTTTGCAAAATGGCCACTGTGGTAATCCTCACTCTGTTCAAATTTGTGCAATAAAAATACCAAGCTTACTACACTGAAGGGAAATATTTTGTGAGATATTTGAGGGCTTGTATGAAGTTGTAATGAATTAATATGCTGGTAGTGCCTTTAAGATGGAAATTCATCTTTGCTTTATTTTATTGCTGTAAGCAGCAGGAGATATCTAGATTAAATTTTATGCTGTTCAGAACTATCACTTTCATACCTTTGAGAACTTAAGTGCCTTTTAATGACTATTAAATCAGAATGATAATGCAATTTTTTAAATATATAATAAAAAAAGCATATAGTTTTGTAGCCAATGTTGCCTTGAACTTCCATTAAAATAATTGTGAAATATTTAATTATTTTTCCATTCTAAATCTTTTTAATGTACTGTGTTCTTTTGCTCCTTAAAGATGTTTTGTAATCATTTTTAAAATAAAATATTAATAAATAAGTTTCTTGTTTCTACTGCTAATGATTCTGTAGCAGTATGTAGTTCTCGCAGAACAAACCATAGGAAATAACATCATTCTTTGTTCCTGGTTTGGAGGAAGGAGCTTGCATTGTGTTTGCCTGTTACTGGGGAAGTGTGTCCAACTTGTAAATCTGCAAAGCTGGATGTTTTCAGTGGAAGCTTCCAGGAAGAAAGGTCCAATAAGGTCAGTATTGCCCCATGTCATAGGGTCCAACCAAGCTAGTCAATGACAGACTTCACACCTACTATGGCCTAAGAGTTACTGCAACACGTGTAATTCAGGTGCTGGTTTCCTGTTGTCTTGATTAGTTGGAGATGAGAAATGAAATGGTAAATTTGTTAAAGGACGGAACACAAATAAACATAAGGTGTCATGAGCAAATTGTATCTTTTGGTGTGGAAAAATGCAGATGACTGAGCTACCATGTTGAGGAGGAGTCACTGGATCCTTTAGAAATGTTTGATTGTAAGTGGCTGGGGTATGGAAAAGGAAATAATAAACTTGCATGCTTTCTGGCTGGGTAACTTCTTTTTTTTTTTTTTTTTTTTTAATAATCAGGTTGCTTCTTGCTTATTCATCTTAGGAACAGGGGGAGAATTGCACTTTTTTATCCTCTACTTTGAAATTGGAGTAACGCTATATTTTCTTTATATCCATTATTAAATGTGAAATTCTCTGTGATGAATTTGCGAGTTCTAAGAAACTTGATAAAGATTTAATAATTAGGAGCATAACCACAGTTTGTCCTGTTACTGCTAGAACTGTGACAACTCCTTTCTCAGCAGTGTAATCCAAATTAATTTACTGTAAATTACCAGAGTGATAGAGTAGGGCTGAACATAGATTGGCAACCTGCATCTTTTCTTTGTGAGTGGCACAGGCATCTCCTGACTGCTGTTGTGTGCTGACCACCTGCCTTATCGCACAGCCTCCTTCATGTGGCTGTGCAGGAACCTCCTTGGGTTGTGGTTTTGACTTCCCTTTGAATTCAGAATAGCTATTCCTTGCTTGTTTAAAGGAAGTCGAGTAATGTTTTTGCGTTCTGTTGGTGATACCCACACGGTGCAGCTTCACATATTGCTGTCTGCATCTGCTGAGAAGCTGCAGGAGAAAAGTTTGCCCACAAGAGGGCAAAGACGGTCGGGTAATTGAAATGATCTGGTCCGAAGGAGTTTGTTCTCTTCCAACCTGTATTTTCATTGGAGCTGAAGTCCATTTACCCTTTGCTTTTGTCAGTGTGACTATAAATTGAACAGAGTATTTTAGTGATCATTTTTACAGTCACTTCTTAAAATGTAGCTTGGTGGATTTCTGGTAGTAGGTCAATATTGTTTCAATGCAATACTTCAGCTAAGCAGTTTGGAACAGTAAAGGTTTTGCTTTTATTCCTTTTGTTTTGTAACCTGTCAAGAGATCTCTTTAAGTTTTCCTTATTTTTATTAAGAAGTCAAGCTTCAGCTGCATGATGACTCTGTACTTATAACGCAGTATTGCAGCTTTGAAGACTTTTGTGGTCTGTATTATGCTGTGGCTTTTGGTTGAAAGGCCTGTTGATCCTGGGTAGGTGAGGAGGCAGAAGAAAGGAATGGGGAGTACCTGTGCATTTCTTAGACTCTGGGGAAGCTAAATGAGAGAAGCTTATTATCAAAACAAATGCAAATGATGCATGCTGGAAAAATGTCAGGGACCACAAACAGAAATGTTGGCACACACAGCTGTAAAGCATGCCTGACAAGGCTGCTCGCATTTCCAGTCCTCCACAGGCACCACAGCAAAACTTGCTTTGAGCCACTTGCATGTTCTGATCGCTCATTCAATTTATTTCATATGACCTATTATCTCTTGGCTGAATATTAGAACAGGACTGGAGAATTAAAACAGCCTGTGCTGTTTTGAAGTTGGCACGTCCTGAGGTGAGAGTCAGGGCTTCACAAGGAGGTGACAGCATAAGCACATTCTTCTGTAGTGCAACTCATTTGCAGCTTGATGAAGACAACACACAACGAGCATATCCAGTCAGGTATCTGTTGCTAGATATTCTGCACAAAAGCATGTCGCCGTCTGCAGTGCCAAGTTTGGAGTCTACTTCACAACTCCCTTTAGCATCACTTGTGTTTGTCATAAGACTTACTGAAGTCATAATATTGTACAATGTAAGCATTACAAGTTTTTTTATTATTATATGCTCCACACTTGCTTAGAGAATTACTAGGTAAAGTGTTGCTCAAAATAACCCATCTGACCATCTTCATTACAGCCTTCCTTCTAACTGCTTCCTTTGCACTGGCTGTCATTCTTCTTCCAAAAATCTCAGTGCAGGCACTATTCTGAAATCCCTGCTCCGATCCATACATAAGGGAAGAGTGGTCTGTAACCACGCTTAGCTAACCTAAGACTTGGAACTGCTGCTTTTTTAGCTTTACTGCATCTCTGCTGGTTTCTCAAAGCAGCTGGGATAAAGTGACTGTGGAGGTCTAGCTGAGGGGGTACAACACAGCATTAGAAACGAGTCTAGTTAACATAAGTCTGCCTGTTTTCTGCCTCACAGTTCGCTTGCCCAGAAAGGCTTGTTTTATAAATGAATAAATGTTGTCCTTGACTCGGTACAGTTTTTTAATTGTTAACTCTTGTTTCTGGCAGTGGCGCCTCTCATTTGAGGGTAACAAGGGCATAATTATTCAGCTCTCATGCATCACAAACTGCTGAGCATGAGGTATTAATGGAGTGCTTTTCCACCACCATAGCTTAATAGCTACAGCTGCAGCGTTGTGCTCGTTTGGCTGGGGCTCATGAAAAAGGGGTATGCAGATCATTAAGTTTTATGTTAAGAGTGATTTACAGATGTAGAAATAACAGTAGATTGTGCTAGATGGACAAAGCACTTCTGATACAGAAGGAGCTATTATACCAGCAGTGCTGTGATTCACACGCATGTCAGGGAAGCCATCAGCACTAGTCTACCTTGGTACAAACCCCAGTGATCTCAGAAGAAAAAAAAAGCAAAGAAAAAAGCTGGGCTCTGTAACTGCGTGTGCTGCAGGACTGTGCTGGGGGAGTGGGGAATCAAAACTTAAACTGATACTTTTGGCTGGCTACAGGCTTTGAGGTCATAATACTGTAGATATGATACACAGCTCCTAGCTTGCTCTCTTCACATCCACCCAGCTATTGCATGAGCTCTGTTATTAGCCGAGAGGCACGTGTTGGAATTAAGAGGTGTGTGCTGCTGCAGATCCACATGGCAAAGCAAATCTACTCCAGCCATACCCTGAGATGTTCCACTCCACGTGGTAGCTGATGGAGGAAGAGGCACATTGAGAATTAACAAAAGGGTAATGTATGCTCCTGAGTCACTGTGCTGCTGTGAATCATTCTCTGCTCTCCTCTTCATTGAGTGCACAAGGAAGAATGGCTAAGTATTAAGGCCAGTCCTAAGCAAATAGCCTCCAAGAGACACATTGCTCGTCCCTGGCAGAATGAAGTTTATTTACTCTCATTGGGCTGTGAAAAACAAGGATGATGTAATTTCCTAGTCTGTCCCTGTTAGGGTTAGGTGCCTCTGAGGCTACACCTTTGTTTTCTTCCTTCAGGTTTCTAGAGCCTTGCTGCCCTTCCTCCTATGCCATAAGGCTACTTGACTGCTGTTGCTCTTCCTGCACAAGTGCAAACATTTAAGAACAGAACATGTGTTTCAGACACACTGAATTTACAGCTGACACTGTTAGTGGTCTGGTGATATTCCGTTCTGCAGAGATAAATGATCCACTGCTCTGCATGGCCTACTATGTCATCCACGCACCAGCTCCACTTCAATTGCTGGGGCATTTTTGTCTTTCTGGCAGTCCCTTCATCAGCCACAGAAACATGCAGATGTTTCCTTCACCACCAACCCTTACTTTTTTCTGCACTTGGAAACACACACACACTGAGCACAGGTTACTTGGTTCATTGCTTTCCTTCTGCACAATTCCTTCTCTTCTGCAGGTGCTTGGTTTGCTAAGCACTTGTACAGCTTTGCGGGGTTCCATTTGCCTATGGAATGCCTCAGGAAAGAGGAGTTCTGAGGGTGATTTACAGGGCAGTACCTCTGTGCACCAGAACAGGACTAACATCATTTTAAGGGACAACCAAAGCAACCTGTATGCTTTGTAGCAGGGAGTGTTGGCATGGAACACCTGTGCTTCACACTGTGCCTCAGTGTTGGTTCATGCTGCTGGCTGAATTCCCTGGTACAGGGAGGAGGGCAGGACTGCCGTGCTTTTGCAAATGTCTTAGGTTGCAGCTTATTAATTTCAAATGGTTGCTTTGTGCACTGCTGTTATTCTAGGTCTATAAAAATCTAAAGATCAATACGAAACATCCACAACACCTGGGGCATTTTGAATTTAACTCAGCTCAAGCCAGGATCCAAAGAAGTGCGTTTCAACTGAAATCAGCCAGTTTATCTACTTCCTTTCTTCTGCTTCAAAAGCTAGAGCTTTCCTGACTGGGTAATCTCTGCAAGACTTCTGCTGCTCAAACACAAGCTGTACCTGAGAGCAGTAGGCATGCACCCACTGATAAAACTGCTTTTGAAAACATTTATCATATGCTCCTTTCACGAAGCTGTAGTTCAGCACTATGGAACAAACAGGTGCCGCTGCAGGTTGTGTTCAGGATGTGATAAGAAATCACTAACCCACAGAACAGCAGTGCTCTGAGCTGCTCTCTTCAGAAACGTTGGGTCACTTCGATTTTGGTTTCGTTTGCACTTTTTTTTCTAGCTCTGCTCTCCTCAATCCCCAGTACCATTGCCCTAAATGGAAATGGTTGCTCTCCGCCTCATTGTTATTAACCCTTCCTATCACGCTGCAGTCCCAGTAGCTTTTGCCAGCACAAAACAAGCAGCTGCAGTACTGTGCATGCGGCTGGCTGCTCTGTATTTCTAAAGCCTAGCTTTCACATTACCAAAGCCAGAACAGTACCAGAGATTTCAGAATCTAAATTTGTTGAAATTTTGAAATGTGAAGTTGAAAGTCTTGTCTTGGCAGCTACCTCACCCACGAGGGAGGAAACTTCTTGGGGCTGCAGCGTGGCTGGGCCTGGCAGGTGATGAGAGCTTGTTTGATAGTTAATAAATTGTAAAGTCATTAGCCCAGCAAATCTGTACAGATACAAGGTGACAGTCAAAAAGAGCATAAAGCTATTTCATCTGTTGTTTATGGGCTTTTCCTTTGGATTCAGACTCCAGGTTGGTGGGAACCCACTGCATACCGGTCAGTCTCTACCAATAAACAACGGAACATGCTTACTGTGTGCCTGCAAGAGGCTGGCGTGCTGAACAGGGGACTGGCTGAGACTGTTGGACTCTGGGCTTAGGGACAGGCAGAACTGAAACAAACTTCAGAGTGGCCAGCTGGAAGTAATGAGCAGCCTCTAGAATGGAGGAAGATGTGTGTAGGAAGGAACAGCTTTTCCTGTTTTCCAGCTACTGTCTCATGTTGGAAAAAAAGTAATAATCCTTCTCCAGGAGGGAAAGACAACAGCGTGAATTTCTGACCTCCTTCTATGGAGTTGAACAAGCCCTGGGACCAGGAACCAAAACCATAAGCTGTGTGTTCCCAACAGGATGACTGTGAGAGTGTAGCCCTACGCATCTGCAAAGGAGAGAAAGGTAAGCCAAGGGCACAGACCCTGCACCTGTGCAGCAGTCTGAAAACTGAAACAGCCTGAACATGAGGGGTGCACACAGCCTGCTGAAGAATACCCCAGAGCTCTGCAGAGAGGGCACTCTCTTCCTCCGTGGGCTTAAAAAATGGCAGGTTGGTCTCCTGCAGGCCTCTCTCTCAAGGCTCCAGCCCAGTGCTAGGCTCAGCAGTTAGGCCCGGTGATGCACAGCTGCAGCTCTCCTTATCTCTGTGGTGAAGAAGTCCAAATGCAGCTGTGTACCCCTAGCATGAAGGGTGCACGAGGCCACTGCCCAGCACTCAGCCCCTCCAGCACCGCAGCAGCACTTCGCTTTCCGTTGTCTCTAAGAAAAGTAGTCTTAAGTTAAACAAGGCCAAACATGCGGCAACTTGATGCTATTTTCCTCAGCCTCTAGGCCAGGTTTATTGCAGCTTTTTTAAGCTGTAGCAGAACATGAAATTCCTAGACAAAGGTATGTAATATGCTGTGGGAAAGCAGAGAAGGGAGACTTTTCTATCACTGCAGGCAGGTCCGCTGTTTAAGCTCTAATGCAGCCATGAGCTATTGGTATCTGCCAGCTCCTCTGACAGCAAATAATGTGCTCACATTAGATTCTTCCCTCGTAAGCTTTCCACTGATGTTTGCACCTGCTTTTTCTCCTTGTGCCCTGCGTCTTTTTGTCCTAATGAGCTCATAGTCCTCTTTCCTGGAGCATCACTCAGCATCCCCTCCTTCATTAAAGCCACAAAGTTAATTCATTTTTGACCCAACATCCTGTCGTCTCATATCCCACATAGTGATGTATTCCTAAATCCCCTTTCGAAGCAGAATCCAGTCCCTTGCAGTGAACAATGCAAAATACAAGTATTTTAGGGCAACAGAAAAACCTGTCACATAACCTGCAGTCTTCATCCAGTACTGTGCTCCTCAAGCTTTTCAGAACCATCCTTCCTCTTTTTTTTTTTTTGGTAGAAGTTTCATTTCCCCTTCTCACTTACCCAGTTCTTACCCTCACAAAGGCACTATTCAATCTCTAGCTTTTCTCAAATCCCCAGAGGTCACACACCAGCTTTTTCTTTTTTTCATTATGAATCAGTTTGTTACTTATTTTCTTCTCTTCTCTTTTTTTTTTTTTTTAATTCAATTTTCAGCAAAGCTGAACCCCAAGATCTACCTGTGTTGATTCAAAGGAACAACAACACTCTTCTTGGGACTGAAGAGGATGGACATTTCTGTTTGGGACAGTCAAGAGACCAGCACATCTACACACCAGGAAAGGTGAATAGTTTTTTTTCTGGGGCTCCTAGCATCGTTCATCCTCCAGAACACTTCCTGATGCTCCCCAGACAGAAAATCACTGCACTGGTAAAGGAAAAAAAAAAAAAGGAGCAAGATAACAACCCAATTATCAAAGCCATTACATCATCCAAATAGTGAACATACATAGTTTATTTTTAAAACAGCTGGAATCTCATATTTGACAAAGTCAAAGACAGATGGAGCTTTCAGAACAAGGCTGACACTGAAGGAAAGTTAAAATGCTTTTGCTGGCATAGGTACAGCAGCGAGGTGCCAAAGTCCCTGTCAGACAGAGCTGTCATTCAAAGTTCTGCTAGTAGGTTTTGATATCACCAAAAGCTGTGCATTTTTTGGTAGACATGTTTCACAAGAATCTGGGAGAAGTGAGGAAGTTATATCAGCATAAATATCAGCTTTCCAGCCTGAAAGCATCGTGCTTTAAGAGCTTCTGGTAGGTCTATGAACCCAGCAGTGTCTCAACAACAAAAGCTACAGGCATATCTTCGGCCTGCTGATGGGCACAAAACTAGAAGGGAACTTTACGTCTCTTGATCCAGTGTAAAAAGTGCAGCAAAACAGATTCTGATCCAGTGTAAAAAGTGCAGCAAAACAGATTCTTTGGGTGATCAGACTGTGTCATCCAGAAATCCTTTGGTGGTTGGACTGCAGGAAATTCCCTGTAAAGGTTTTCCCTCCCCCCAAATAGTAACAAGTGACAGAGTAAAGAGGAAGGCTGAAAAAAAAGATAAAGAGATGAGTGTGCAGTGCACGGAGAGGAACAAGGTTCCAGCAGAGCGCTGAAACAGCCTGTTCTTCACCACAAGCTCAGCCCCAAGCCCAGCCTTAGCAGATGCATCTCCCCATTGCCAACACAGCTCTGTGCACTCAGCTGCATTCATGCTGAGTGCAACTGAGCACTTGTTTTCCTTTGGATTGCCAAGATGGGTGAAAGCCGGTGGAAGGTGCCTAATACCTATCTGAGCAGCATTCTCAAGAGGCAATGGTGCTACCATCAGAAACAGCACTTTCCTGTTCTCCCAGGGGAAAGAGGAGATTGTTTCCTTAAATACCTACCATGTCAATTCAAACTGAAGTCAGGGTGCTGATCTCCAAAAACTGTGGCTAAGTCAGTCTTGGCAGAGGAATCAGTGAACAACTACCCTTTGTGCCACAAAATAAAATCAAACCACATATATATTTCATAATCTTCTGCAGTCTTTTCGATCAAATAAGATTTATTTGAATAACCTTCTGTATTCGTGTTGAAGCAGTTTATCTTGGAGTGAACACAGGTTTCTTGATCCACAAGAAGTAGACTTCTATGCATTCAAACTGTTTCCTGTTGTGTTGTTTTACGTCACTTAGGGAAAGAAAGCAGTAAGAATCACAGAAACCATGCACCACAAGGGAGATTCCTGCCTTTCCAGGTTGCCTGCTCAGTTATTTTCACTTTCTCAAGATTCTTAGAACTTTAGAAGTTGGCCCATTTATCTCGTCAAAGAGTGAAAAACAGATAAAATAAAATAAATAAATCAATGCAGAGAGAGACCCATACATAACAAATGGCAATGCATGTTGATGTGCTATGGGGCACAAAAACATTTCTCAAAAACCAATCATTAAATTAATTAGCAGTATTTTTGCAGAATTTAAGACAGGTAGAAAAATGAACAGCAGGCCAGAAAATGCTTCTTTCCTCTAGTCTGGGGCTGGTAAAATATATAAATCCTAATTTTTTATTTTATTTTGCCAAAACGTGCTGCATCGTCCTGCAATTGTCCTCACAGAAAAGACCAGCTTACAAATGCAAGTTCTGCTTCACAACAAGACATGAAAGGGAAGAGAACCAAGGAAGAGGGCTTGAGCTTCACTTTTTTCTGCAAAAAGTTTCCAGTTCACCAGAAATGGACTGCAAAAGGTCAGAGAGAAGTGCCAAGAAAATAGCAGCATTGTCTCCATTTTACAGTTACAACCAGCTTCATAACAATATCAGGTTGAAAAAAAAACTGTCCAGGCTCTGAAAACATGGATCCCAGCATAGTCAGAAGGGGGAAGCCACATGTAAGAGAGAGAAAGAAGCACGCTGCACTATTTACGATGGGCTTTCCATAAACACTATTAGATTCCAAAGAGAATAATATCTAGGAAATGCACAGAAATTTCCCACAGAACAAGTCTTCAAAATGTCCATTCCACCAGCAACTATTTATGAAAAGGAAAGAAAAAGATCCCGCAAACCATTCAAGCTTATTCTTGAGTATGTATTTCCTGTATTTGACTGAGAGAATTTTTTAATAATAATTTTTGATTGATCTGATTTCATCGTGTACTGCCAGGGCTAGAAGGGAGTACTTGCAATGATTTATACAAGTTGCAGTTCATAATTTTTGATAGGACTGAGCTGCTGTTGGAAAAATTCCATGGTTCTGAACTTGGGTCAGTTTATCCATTCACAAATCAGTTTGTAACAGTTCCTTTGTTGAAAAACCAGCCTTGGAAGTTAAGAATCAGGCAGAAATTTGCAGTATTTCCCTTCTGTAAACAGATGGAGGAAATCAGGAGCACTTTTTTCCATCCCTTTGGAAAGAGAACCAAACAACTCTCCAAATGAGTTTTAAAGGCACTTACTGCAAATAGCTGGAAATGACTGCAGCCCAGCTTGAGAAACAGAAGCAGCATTTCTCTGTAAAGCTCAGAAAAAAATATGGTTCTCCATTATATGCTTCTTCTGGGGGGGGAAGTAAACTTCTTTGGATGAGGACAACAAAAAAACTTTGGTTCATAACAATGTTTTGCATAAAACTTCAAGTAGATCTTCAAAAGCCACTGACTGTCCAGACTAATAACAAAATACCCACACACTCTCCTCAGTGATGGACGGTCCTCTTTGGTATAGTATTTTGTAAGGCAGACATCTTGTTGAGATGGAGGAGTCATACAGCTGCATCTTAGAAAAGGAAGAAAGTGTCACTTGCACCACCACAAACAAATGAATTTACTTGATTAAAGAACGCACAGGAAACCTTGTTTTGGTGGGAGGGCGGGGAGGTGTGGAAGATGAGACAGCACCGATACTTGCTAGAGGCAAGTTATTTTGCTCCACTAGTTAGCTGTGAAAAGTTGTTAGTAGCTGTGACACATGTGTTGACCAAAGAGTAGAATTACTGCTTTGTGAGTAATTTTGAGCAACAAGGAATAGGCTGTTAATAAATCCTTCCAGGCAGATACTACCATGGGAAAATATAAATATTCATTTTGCGAAGCATTTTGGCAGGCACTAAGCATGATACTTACTTGTTGACTGCGTGATGCAAGAAACCTTGTAGGACGACCATATGCTTAAAACACAAAGGACTGTAGCTAGGAATCCAAATGTCTGAATGAAAAAACAGACAAACCACAAATACTTACCATTAGATGACACAAAATCCATGAATGTATGGACTCCTGTATATTCAACTACATATTTTATGATGTTAACAGACCAAAAATGAAGTTATATTTTACACCATTCTGCCAATGTGCTAAAAAAAATAGTTACCATAGTATAATAGGAGCTTATGCCTTGTCAAACCAATGACTGAAAATCATATGGAGTAGAGAGAAAAAGCTGGACATCTACACAGTGTCTCACCTGCTAGACTTCTCATTAGGACACTGCATTAAAGAAAAGACTTTTTCTGACACCTCTGATTTTTGCTCTTTGGCAAACCCCAGACAAGTCTTTATTAGTCATCTGCCAGATAAATGTCTCCTTCTCCATCTGCATCTACAAATAATCATTGGGACCAAGCTTGTGAAAGCAACTTTTTATCCTAGTTGCATTGCATTTTAAATTCTGTTGCCCACACTCAAAACTCATGTCTCTGAAGAACACTTCAGCCAACAGAGTACATCAACCAATACATAGACCCAGGATGACAAAGGGTTTTAATTCAGGAGAAATAATCTCTATTCAGGTGCAGAAGATGCAAATGTAGAAGACTAGGGTAAAATGCTAACTTGCAGTTGTTACAACAGCCATTTATTGTCTTAATTCCTCCCCGAAACACATTTGTCTTTATGTGTTAAAGCTAGAGACTTTTGTTTCGACACATATTCATTTTAGTGGTGAGACTGGAGCCTCACAAAACCTCTTTGTTGGTGTTATGTTATGGAACATTCACTGAAATGAGATAGAAGACAGTACACCAACCAAGAAACAAGCAAGGCAAGTCTGTAAGAAATCAAAGTGATGAGAAATAGATTTCTTGCGCTCAACTTACATTGCAGTAAAAAAGCATCAAGACTAATAAACAAGACCTTACCGCTCCAGCCACTAGTCCGGTCAAATTGTAACTCTTCGATGCTGCTACAATTGATGCAATGAGAAGCAGAATTGTACCAATTAAGTAATGGAGAAATTCCTGTAAAGACAAGCACAGTTTGCTTCAGAAGGAAAATTTATCAGAAAAGCATTTCAGTATCCATCAGAATCAGAACAAATCAGCAGTGGTTACTCAAAGTTAAAAAAATAAAAAAGAAGAAAAACATAAAAAACAACTGACAAGTTTCTGTTTGAAAGGGAAGGACCAATCTGCAGCTCTACTACATGTCACTGGAATAAAATCTACTTGGTAGGTACAGAGTGAATCTTTTTCATTCAGTGCAGTACAGTATGGGGGGAAAAACACGTATCTTTATTGTACCAAGAATGCAATTTACTCAAAGACACCATTCTGAGGAAGGGAAGAAGCCTTGGGAGCACATTTCTCTAGCCTACATGCATGAAATAGCAATGAGTAGCAGAGGAAATGCAAGTGTTTCTACTTCTAAGCAGAAAATAACCTGGATTTACTAACAACTTCCTTACATCAACCAAGCCTAGAAACAGGAGAGAAACCACAAGAAGCACAGCTATGCAGACATGTGTAAGCAAGATCAGGTTCCAGAAAAGCTGCCCAAGTCTTGCAAGCTGTAGCTTAGCAATGCAGTAAATCAAACATGATGCAACAATTTTTTTTCTGAGAACACTGAGGCACTAGATTCTAGATTTTCTCTGGTGTGACAAATATCAGCCTAGGAGTCAAATTTGCCTCGCAGTACGCAGAGTTATCTGTGGGTTTGTGTTTTGAATCCTCATGGAGGTTACATCAATCAGTACAGGTGTCTTCAGAACACTGTGTGGTGGGATGTCCTGGTGGGATATGTGCATACTGACTTTGTACTGCACTACCAGCATGAGCCACGCAAACACCACATGTAAGGGAGACAGAAGATTCCTTCTCAAACCAAAACAGAGAGTATATAGACCCAAAAGGAAATTACTCAAGGAAATTCCAAAAGAGAAACAGTCTGTCAAACGATACCACAGTTTCCCTCTGTTCAGATTTTTAAACAACTGAAGAAGATCCTTTCTATAAAGCAGGTTCTCAGGCTACAAATTACTTTTCCCTTGTAACCTTGTTTCAGGTGATCAAGATCATAACCCCTGTTTTTGCTAGAATAAAGTATTTCTATTACAAGTCTCCTCCAGTTAATCCACATTGCAGCAGGCAAATTAGGTATGCTGTTTCTTTCTTAGAGACATCTCTTACAGCAATGTACACAGCCTACTACTTTCACGGAATCCAAGGGATAGAGGCAAGTTGTAAGTGAATTATCAAAGGCCATGTTACATAGAGAATGAACCCCTGGTAGGACCAGGACGGTGCCATTCTGGAAAAATGCTTTTGCAGCTTTAAAAGTTGTAATTACAGAACAAACTCCGCAACCACCACAGCTTTACTGATTGTGAGGCACACCGCTGATTGCAATGCAGGGATCTTGCCAGGAAACTCAGCCAAACACTAATCCTTATTTCCCCAAGTCTCTTACAGGCTTTTCAATTCTGTTCCAAAGATACTAAAATATTTGACCGAAAAGGAGGTGGTTGTAAAATCAGGGAATCACAGAATATCTCGAGCCCAACCCCTGGCTCCTCACAGCACCACCCAAAACCCAAACCCAATGTGTGAGTGCTGCCCAAAGGCTCCCTGAGCTCCAGCACTCAGTGCCGTGCCCACCGCCCTCTGGCACAGACCCAACTCCCAACCTGACTTCCCGCTGACACAGCTCCATTCTCTTGTGTCTCATCACTGTCACACAGAGCAGAGCTCAGCGCTGCCCTCCGCTCCCTGTGAGGCGCTGCAGCCGCCATCAGCTCCCCTCAGCTCCTCTGCTCTGGGCTGAGCAAACACAGGGACCTCAGCCTCTCCTCACACACCTTGCCCTCCAGAGCCTTCCCCATCTTTGTAGCCTCCTTTGAACACAAACAGCAATGTATAAGCATCCCATTTCATTAAAGCTATCTGAACAGCCACAAACCGCAGTGCCTTAAATTCACCGGTGTGCTGTGGAACATTTTGAAATGAACAGACAAGAAAAACAAAACGCAGTGAATGAAAAGGTCAAAATGGCAGAGTTCTGTTACAACAATTCACACATTAAATATTGCTTTACAAAACTCATTCCCTTTTCCATGCAAACATATTATCTCTAAATAAGGACAGAAGTACTTTCTAGAAACAAATAGAGGTACATATTTTAAAAAGTGTTGCAACTGTAATCTTCATGTTAAAAGAATTTACTTTTTTTTTCTTTGTTTAGAAGTGGAATAAACTGCTACCTCACCTCTGTAAACTATTTACATAGCTTCCATTAAAAGCCATTCAAACACTTCTTGAATTTCAAAACTTCCTCTATATCTCTGTTTGGCTTTCCTCAGCCCTTTAGTTCTTTCTCTGTGGGATTAACAGGTCACTATGCATCCAAGAGAGATGTTGTCAGGGGTTACTAAAATCTGTGATCCCACACCAGGACAGATGACTTTTTTGTTAGCTGATCTAATCAAAGTTGTTGAGGAAGTTCAGGTCTCTCATTTTCTGTGGTGCTTGTTAGTTCTCTGCTAGGATATAAGAGATGGATGTACTGGGGAAATGGTGGAATGAGGTAGGATATCCTGCAGGAAGTTCCTAGTGAAGGCCCAGCTATGAGCAGCCAGGCTGAGGATTCTATTTCTCGCTATTGTTTAAGCTCCCTATAGCCATACCAAAGAATCACATTTGACTTAAATAGCACATATAAACTTTATTTTGGGACAGGATGTATTACATGAATTCTAATGTCATGAATTGGTACTCTAGCAAACATGTTCCTACTATAATTGACCAGTTAGGGCCCATCTGCTGACACCTTTTTCCAGTTGCCTTTTCTTATTGCCTTCACTGGAGCAAACCTGGATTTATATCTGTGTAAAGGAGAGCAGGATCTGATCCAAGTGAGCTAAAAGACTTATAATTACAGCATCTTCTGAACTCAATACTAGTAATAAAAGCAGCAAAGGGATCTGTACATGAAAGAGAGCCTATCAACATGTGACAGCACAAGAAAATGAACTAAGTAATCCAGATATCAACCACAAGAGAAGCAAAAAATGTAGACCATCTGACAGACTTACCGCAAGTGGCCAGCTAACACAAGTGAGCGTCCTGTAGATTCTGAAAATGTGGATTATGTAGAAGAACAAAATCATAACCAAGTCGCACATGGTAACAATCTGAAAGTAGCTGTATGCACTGTAATCAGTCCACTGAGAATTATTTACACTGATGAATCCGACCAGCAGTGAGATCTGAAAGACAAAAGACACATTAAAGGTCTTTAGAACGGTGCTCAGAGGCCTACCAAGATGACTTCAAACACAACGATATGTCATTTAGAAACAGAAGGCAATCATCCAGAGTAAACTGGATGGTCCCAACCAGGAGGACAAAGTAATAGGCACAGAAATGTTCAAAGCTGAGAAAAGCCAACTGCTAAAAAGAAAGCAATGGTCCCAGACAGCCTGCGGGATCCAAACTGAAGTCTGTATTACAAAACAAGAGGTCTCAAATAGAGAACAGGTGCTGACTGACTGGGGTTGCAGCAGCAACTGAAGGACCTAAACCCTATGAAATTTCAGAAGGACATGGATGGCTCACTGCAGCTGAAATCACTGAATGCTGTAGAAATGAATATGCCCATGAACACCTTTATTTCTGTTTGCTGGGTGCTGGCTGTAATTGAGATAACAATTTCACTCCTCTTTTTCCGTCACCTATGCAGCAGAGGTATCAGTAGATTGCAAGATAGTACTGTAGGAAATGATGTAACCATGTGAAGAAACCTTTCAAAAGTTTTACTATGTTAACAGTGTCACATAAAACCACAACTTCTGTTACTTGTGGGCTTGCAAAGGACCTGCCTAGCATGGGTGATTGAAAAAAAAATCTACCCAGGCTACAGCCGAATATTTTATTATTACAGGCTTTGGTAACATGCACTTTCAGCCTCTGTAATTTTCAGCTCACCCCAAATGAGACAGGAATAGTAATGATTCACACTTTAAAAGTTTCTTCAAGACATAAAAAAAAAACAACCAAACTTTCTGAAGAAGCCTGCACTTCAGTACTGCATGTATAATCATCCTTCAAACTCCTAATCAACTCCATCCATTATCGTTTAATTAAGATGAAAAGGAAAAAAAAAAAACAACACCCAAATAACATAGCTCAGATCCTTCCTGCAAAAGAGCCAATTCATTGTCACAACATGATGTGGCTGTTTGGATAGAGTTTGGTCAAAATAACAATTTATTGTGAAGTTCTGATGTGCATATGGAGCTTTTGCTTGCACCTGGGAGTGTATTCTGTTTAGCCTATCCACCTAAACAGGTGGAATTGGGTCAAACATACAGCAGGAAGAATCTGAACTATGTTGTTTGGGTGTTGGATTGTTTTTATTTTTCCTACCTTTCAAAATGCATGATACAGGTCAGTCCCTGCCTCCCCAACTAGTTTCTGCCCTCTAGTTTGGGAGTTCAACACTGGCAGCATCCCATCTGTTTGGTGCATCTCTCTACATCATGCCTATTCTCCGCCTCCCAACTCAGGTCTCACAGCTTAGCCACTGGGTAATCCTAAGTGCACAAAGTCGTGCATTTTAAGTATGGTGGAGATTTCAGACATGTTACATTTCATAGAAGATGAGAAAAATGCTCTCCACAATTCAGCATTTCTTACTTTCTGGCCAAGTTCTTGAATTTTGAGATCATTTTAATGATCTCCCCCAAGTGAGGGAGAACAAGGGAGTAGCTAGGGCTGCTAGGGAAACAATGGGAAGCAGGAGCCAGGCTGGCTCAGGTTGACATCTCAGCTCCCCAATCTTAATGTCAGCTGAGCTGAGACACCTGACTGAGCTGCTGGATGACCTGAACCATCAGACAGAGATCAGCAGGTCATTTACCATATCATCTAAGAGATCATTTGCAGTGATACAGGACACACTCCTAATAATTCAATAGGAAAACAAAAATCACATTCAGTGAAATTTAGCTCTGAAATAAGACTCAACAAAGTCACAGCAAGTGCTGAATCCTGCTTATAATCCACGATGGGATGAGGACAATGGCTGTCTAAACACCAAAGGCTAAAAGGAGTCTCTCTTATTCAGGTGCTTTTACAATGACCATCTTCAGTTTTTACACAGTACAAGCCAAAAAAGGAGAGCCAGTTCACAGAAATGTTGAATCTGCCTATTTCCTCATTTCACACTTGAACCATTTCCTTTATCAACTTTTTTACTGTATACAAAGGGTAAGAAAGACTGGGGCCCTGAAATATAGCTACCATCCGAATAAGCAGCACTGGTAAACCTTACTTACTTTAAATATTACCATATCTAGTTGCTAAGCTTTATAAGTTGAAAGCATAAAGGTTTCCTTTTCTTCCTTTTAGATAGCAGGTATAAACATTTCAGAACAAGCAGAAAGAAGAATGGGAGCCATCCAACGACAGGATCAGAAAACTCCTCTGGAAAGTTGCATTCCTCAGAAGATCCAAGGGAAAAAACATCTGACCAGCTCCCAAGAACATGGTAGAAACTTGGATTTAACAAACATGCCTTCCATTCCAAGTGCCAATTCTCAATTAAAACAATGCCCAAAACAATTAGCAAAGATTCCTCCTTTCTTGCTTTCAGATGTGCCTCAGTTTCCCCCATTGGTAGGAAGAAATAATTATGGGGAAGATGCATTTCTTTCAAATATTTCCTTTCTTAAAATAAATTTCCCAGCACAAGATTTACACACAAATTCTCAAGAGGGTTCTTTTTCAAGCCACAGAATTTTATTTTTCTTTTTAAAAGTGACAAATACCAAAGTTTCCTCAGGTATTAGAATTTATCACAATATACTCATACCATATATAGGCAATATCTCACTTTTTTCTCTGTAATTTCTGTTTCCAGAAAACTTGGGAGTGAGTGGTAAAATGATTAACATGTAACTGTCTGAGATATGGTTTAATATATACCTCAGAAGTCAGTTTGTGGCAGACCACATATAGATAAATAAATATATATGGAGAGAGAAATGAATGGCAAAGTGCTCAAATGTTATGAGAATTCTTTATGCATCTAAGCTCAGTGGAACAGGTTAATACATCTTGAAAATAAAACCTAGAGACACAGAAAACTGAGAGCACTGCCATTTCCATTTCAATGTAATATTTCAGATTGTGAAAGCAGCAGACTCAGACCTCCAGCCAGCAGGCCAGTCACACCAGAAGAATGAGGTAAAGGTTGATCAGCATTACTGAAAATATTACTACATAAAATGGAAGCAGGCTGCTGACCTGTGTTGCTCAACGGGCGAGAGATGTGTTGCAGGACATTATTGATATGTTTTCTGGTTTCTGAAAAGCAACACAAAGAACATACGCATCAATCAACTTCAAGGGACGATTCTGGGGTTTAAGTTAAGCTCTGTATTTATTCCGTTTCACAAAAGTTGATTAGCTTAAGCTAATCCACTTCTTGACTTTCCATTGAACCAGATATTATAGCTGAATTATTAAGACTTCAGGAACACTGGGATATTTCAGCAACCATCTCCCAGTGAAGCCAACATGAGCCAACGGCAATCAGCAACTGCCAGAAGGCACTCAACACCTTACCAGAGAGAACAGACACTACACAAGAAAGACAGTAAGAGTCCACATTCTCTTCTCTATTTCGAGCTGGAGAAAAGTCAACCATCTCCTCTGCAATGTGCCTGTGGAAAATGCTAGCCGTTGAATAGCAGTGACATAAACTCTCAAGCCTAAACACCACTCTGATCTGAAGTGAGCCTAGCTCTACCAAAAATTAAACACTTAGCTTTTGCCTAATACAGTCGTCCTTCAAAAGCCAATCCACGTCCCCTAAAAAAGGATGAATGAGCACAGATTTTTAGTGTGCATTAATGGGAGATGGGACATAGCTTGGGAGATCTGATCCTCAGATCGGGGACCAGGGTTTATGCCGCTGCTGCCTTTACTCAGTGAGGGCAAGGCTTAAGACCTGCTCTACTTTCTGCTGTGGCTTCACTTGCTAAATAAGCCAGACACAGGCCATGCTAATCAGACATACCTAGGGCTGACAGGAAAGAGAGGAGCTGCGGCAGCATGCTTCTTTTAACCATTCAGGAAATGAAAGGCGTGATCCAGTTACGTGTCGGGTGCTCTCAGCAAAAATCGCAAAAAGACTGAGGCTGGAAGGGACCTCTGGAGGTCATCTGGTCCAATCTCCTGCTCCAGCAAGGACACTCAAAGCAGGTCTGATCATGTGGCAGAAGACTGTAGTTTATCTGACCACAGAACAATTTTATAACCCAAGAATAAATCTGTGCAAGTGCCTTGTACAATCTTTTTCTACTGTCCCACCTTAATGGATGTAATAAATAAAGCCCTGACTTTATTACCAATACTTAATTCTTTTGTAACATTTGGAGAAAACCAAATTTTCTTCAGACACAGCCCACCTGCACAAATATAAATTCAGCATTTTCTCCAATATTGACAACATGGGATAAAAGAAAGCTTAATGTTCTGAGCACTAGAGACACACTTCCACAGACAAATACTGACAGAAGATGGGAGGAATTGAACATCAGTGCCTCCTGAGTTCCAATCTCAGTTTTGTAACCTTATTACTGCTTAGATTTGAGTAAATTATGTAATTTTGTGCTTCAGTTCCCCCATTCACCAAATAAAGGCTAATAGAATAGAATAGCTCAGTTGGAAGGAACACTGAAAGACCAGTAAGTCCAACTGTCTGACCACTTCAGGCTAAACAAAGGTTAAAGCATGTTACTGAGGGCACTGTCCAAATGCTTTGCTGACAGGCACATGGGTTACCAATCACCTCTATAGAAAGCCTGTTTCAGTGTCTGACCACCCTCATGGTATAGAATTTTTTTCTAATGTCCAGTCTGAACCTTCCCTGGTGCAGCTTTGTGCTATTCCTAAAGATTTGTGCTAAAGTTCTTCACCTTCCAAACACTTTAGACATATAAAACAAGGCAAAATGTTGAACACTGCGAATAAACAATCAAGATGTTTATGACCCTAGGTCAAGATGACTGTTTTCATTTATAGTGTAAGTAAGAATAGATGTCTACAAAAAACAACATTGAGCAGCAACAACAACAACAACAAAAACAAAACAAACAAAATCCACCAACAGATTGATGCAACAGATAAATGTGAATTAATAATATATGAAAAAATTCCTAAAAAGTCCAATGGAGATGTCAGGCAACAAGTAAAAGAATAGAAAAAGATTGGTCTTTTGGGGTTGCTTTTGGGTTGATTCATTGCCATTACTAAACACGATCAATAAAAATGAGTATTTTAGCTTCTTGTAAAATAATAGTGTCTGTTTCCTGACTACTGCCATCTGAAATCCAGGAATAAAATCACTAACTCCAATGACTCCAATGTGGTGTTGGTAAGCAGGCATTCTTTACTTACAAAGTAGGATGTGCAAGGGGTTATCTCCACCCTAACCATGCACACCTTGCACAAAACACCTTCAGCTTACATATGTTACTTACGTTACACACATGCAAAGGTTTCCCCTGGACAGTACATACATACTCAAGAATCCCCTCCAAAATCATTAACAGAGCGTCCTGCCTCCTTGTACGTGCTCAGTGATTTTGGTTGGTGGTCTCAAGACCCTCAGGGGATGAAGCAAGCAGTTGTCTTCCTCATGACCACAGTTTGTCCTCCTCTTCTTTTTTCAAGTTGGCAGTTTTCTGTAGCTCGTTTGCAACGATGAGCAACTCTTTATAACTTAGCTCCCTGTTTTTCTAACCTAGTAATAATTCCTTGTAGGGTGATATACTGGAGAAGGCACCCACACTGACCCAGATAACAATTATATACTGGGCTCCATGAGTAGATAAAGGATGTTCTGCTTAGCATCAAGTATATTCTGCTTAGTATCAGACAATTAAGACAAGTGTGTTTTGCTTAACATCAGCTAGTTTTGTGAAAGCATGTATTATTCAATTAAGGATATCACTATCACTTACTTACAGTAAACTCTGATATCACGTGTTGCAAAGAAAACACCCAAAATACATCCCAAATAGAGCCCTGTTTTCAATCTGGAAACATAAGCTGCAAAGTTCAGGCCACTATTCATCCTCTTGACCGCTCCTGACTGTTCTTTCCCACAAATTATCACTGGCCTGTATCTCACTGTTCTTTCACTGTGCCAGTAATGCCCATGGAGTAAGGGTTACCCTTTCTCACTGTGTCTGCATAGCACCCAGTACAGTGGCCGTGTACTGGGTCTGGCTGGGAAGGAGTTAACTTCCCTTACAGTAGCTGACACGGCGCTGTGCTTTGCCTCTGTGGTGAGAAGAGCATTGACAGCACACCAGTGTATTGCCTATTGCTGAGCAGTGCTCACACAGTGGCAAAGCTTTCTCTCTGCATTACATAAAGCATGAAGGCTGGGTCTGGGCAAGACACGTTGGCAGGGTACATGGCTGAGCCAGCTGCCCCAGGTGGCCCCAAGGATGTAGCAGGCCATGTGATGCAGTGCTCAGCAATGCGCTCAGAGCAAGGAGAAGGACGGGATGACGTTCGTGGCTATTGCCTCTGTCTTGCCATGCAACCATTATGAGTGCTGAGAACCTGCTGTCCAGGAAATGACATGGCATCTGCCTGTCAATGGGGAGTAGGTGAACAAATCCCCCTTTTTGCTTTGCTTTCAAGCACAGCTTTTGCTTTCCTTATGAAGCTGTCATTATCAAAATCCACAAGACGCATTTCTATCTTCTCTCCACCCCAGAGGAGAAGGGAGCACATGAGAGCCAGGGTGGGTGTCTGGCTGTTGGCCATGGTCAGCTCACCTCATTGGCTGTCAAGGCCTGGGACTTCCAGCTGCTGCCGTACTACCAACAGCAGTACCAAAACCTTAATTCTTCCAAGTCTCAAGATCATATCCTGACCTGATAGGTCAAAACTGCTGTCTTAGCACGTGACTTTTAGATATGGATAATAGTTTTCTTTTGCTATATAGAAAATAAGATGTGAAATGCCAGCTAAACTGCTGGGAAGAAAAATAAGGTAGATAGGAAGCAAATCTTCATCGAGATACCCAGTTCCAGAGAAACACTAACTCTTATCTCAAAGATTCTGAGTAATACCACAACACATACATTGACATGCATAATCTACCCATCACTGCATTATCTTTCCATTTATTTTACTATGTGATATAAAACCACTTCCTTGCTTTTCTCTGCATATCTTCCTTTCTTTCTTGGCTACACTCCCCTCTGCTCTGCTCTCCCACAAGAAGTTTTTTTTAGTTCCATGGATTTTTTCCTTCTTTTTTTCTTATTATTCTTCCTCTTTCTTCTTCGCTCCCTACATGATACTCTGTACTTCCTCTCTTATGTATCTCATTCTTTCCAAAGAATCCAAATTTCTCTTCATGCATCTGAAGACAATTTCCCTCTTTTAATATATCCTAGCTATCTTCCCCATGCCCTTGCATCAGGACATGCACTGCAATTAGGTAAATAAAAATATTTCCAGAGGGATACAGTTTGATGCATTTAAGCCAAAGCTGCCAATGCCAAAAGCAATTCCTAGCCTTTCTACTCAGCCACTTTGTGCAGTTCCAGCACAGAGGATTGTGAGCTCAAAGAAAACTGAAGAACTGACACAGCAACACAATGACTCTGCTTGTGTTTATGTCCTCCCCTGTGTATGAAATGTTTTTCCAGCTGTTATCTGTTCTATAATTAGTGCAGGAACACAACAGTGGTGCCAGTGCAAGAGGAAAGGTGACAGAGGGAATGAGATAAGCAGCTGGGAGAAGAAACAAGGATACTCCTTTCAGGTGGCAATGCCAGCCAAGGTGCTCACAAAACTAGAAGCCTCAGAAGCCCACTAACCAGTGACATTTACTAAGCAGATGAACAGGCAAATGAGACACTGTCTCAGAGCACCATTCAGAGAAAAGAGGTCAGGGGACAGGACTCAGCATGTTACTACATCTGTACCAATACCGGAGGCAGCAGCTCTGGTCTACCAGCCCCCAGCTTGTAGCTGATAATGCGTGAAATATCAGAAAAAGCTTTTATTTTCCATCCTTCTTTGGAAAGGAATTCGGTTCTCTAGAAGACAGATATAGCCTTTTTTTTTTTTTCCCCTCCCTTCTTCCCTTGAATGCTATAAACAGCAGTGAAAGGAGACTTCTCCATTGCACTTAAAGAACTGGTGAACTACTGTACGCTTAGATGCTCCCTCCTCCTTAAGCCAATTCCTCCTCTCTTAGAACTTACCCAAGTCCTGCGCAAACAACTGTACAGAAGCTGTCTGTCTTCAGATTTGGAGTAAGGGACAGCAGTGACTCACATCAAGTTTTATTACTGCCTTTTTAAAAACACAGTATAATAAGAGCTAAATGCTTCTTTTATTTGAATGAAAAAAGTCAAAGCTTTTAGCTTGTGACACCAGTCAAAATAGAATGTGGAATTTTCCATCCGAAGCGTGCCGGTGAGGATAGCCATGTCCTGTTTAGGTGTCCCACACAGAGAAGAGCTGTCACCGACAAGCAGCTGTACTACCACATTTTGTGCATTTATGAACGTTACACCACAACACAGGGAAGCAATTTCTATATTATTGATTAGATATTTCTGGACAGAATCAAACGGTTTTTTGAACTGTTACTGTTACTCTTACTGCCAAAGCAGTAAGATAGACAAAGCTCAGGTCAAGATCACAAGCATAATTCATGCAAGACCAGTTCAGCTAATTTAAGCAACAAAGCTGGTTGATGCCATAACCAAAAGCTTCTTCTTCCAAAGGAAATGGGAGGTCTAACAGCCAAGCATACAGTAGAAAGATTCAAAAAAGGAAAAAATGATAAAGTACCCAGTCCAGCTAAAACCTCCCCAATGACAGATGAAATCAGCAATCTTCAAGTGCATGGATCTGTGAAGCAGTCAGTCTCTGGTTGCACAACAGTCTCTCAGCCCCTGCGTCTGGGCAGATTTCCTCCTGTCTGGCTGGTTTGCTAAAATAAGGAGGCTGCCTGGCCTCTGATAAGTGACTTCTTTTGTGCATTGCCATCCACAGCTATTTATTGAAGATAGGAATGGTGGGAGGGTGAGAAGAAGGCAAAATAATCTTATTTGACCCTCTAAGACTCAGATAAGAGGACAAGCCTCAGTATGAGGAAGCTGTACTCTTCATTTATTAATAAGTTATTTATCTGTTCTGACACAGGCCCCGGCGATAGCAAAGGATGTGAGGTAATCACAGAACCAGCGTGTGAATGACAGTATTAAAGAGCCCTTGTTGCAGGACAGCAGCCACGACGACTAAGAAAGCCATTCTCTGTAATGACCAGCGAAGTCACGCCTACTGCAGAGCACAGGGCAAGGAACACATCAGTGCCACCTCTGTCACAACAGCCAGCTCCTTGCCTCACACCCCACCATGCCGTGCTGCAATGAAAGACCCCACTCAGGTCTGTACTTTGTTAGCTGAAAGCTGAGGACTTCACCGTTATATGGCAAAGAAAAGCGACATTCTCGTCTAGCAGTGAATTTATTCAAAAGAGCAAAGTTAAGTTCGTTAACAAGAGGCTCATAGCTTTCTTTCTTTTCTCTCTAAACCAATACTAAAAGATTTAGGTTCTGCTTTGTTTTATAAATCAAATTCAGTTTAAAACGCTCCAACTGTAAAATCATTATCAGCAAGTTTTTGCAATCTATGTAAAAACATACATGCAAAACTCGTATTACTGCAGCCATGTGTGAAGTCAAAATTGAGTAACAGCACACAAGTGCCATATTCAAGTCACAAACAATTCCCAAAACATATAAAACTCATTGCAAAAGATTATTAATAGCACAGCTGACTTCTAACATCTCTGCAAAGGATACGGCCATAATTCTAAATGCAGCAACTGTTCTAGCAGGATTTTAACTCTGGAAAAGGCAACTGCTTTCCTTCAAGGAAAGCACATAAGGCCTCACAAAGAGGCCTTATGCCTTTCTAGGCACCCACAAATCCTAGAGATGCTGTTCTGGTCAAGGCCAGAAGTCCATATGCTTCGTGAACACATTGCTCCTTGTGCATGCAACAGCCCCAGCAGAACAGCCACCCACTCCAGCAGTGGGTGCACTCTCCCAGCTCACCTGTATTACTTCCTCTCCGCCTACCAAGAAGAAATACCTGGAGGATGAGCAAGGTACCTCTGAAACCACCATTCTGAACCATTCTCTGTGTACACTGAGTTGTACTGTTTGCCTGTCAGACAGCTAATGAAGCCCCATATTATAAGTAATACACAAAGCAGGAAGAGTTTAATCCATACTTGTGAGCTAGAGAGCTCTTGTACGTAAAGGTCATGGCTGTCTAAAAATGCATGCAGCAATCATGCATGGCAGTACCACCTACAGAGGAGGAGCCCATCTGGCCAGCCAAGCCTGGCTCGGTCTGCCTGTCTGCATGAAGTCCAAAGTATGTGGTGTTTGTGGCTAACAAACGTCCCCACAAACTCTGCACAACAAACTGCAACGCCTCCTACTTGATCTGGGTACCCAATACATATCTAGCAAGACACACCTACTTTAAGCTCAAATGGGAACATATAACACAAAACTAGCACCTCGTGGCAACCAACTCCCTACTAATCTACCAAACCAGATGCACAAAAAATAAAATGCTTACGAAATCTCATCTTCCTGAAGGCTTCTACTGAGATAAGGAGCACCTTGCAAACTGCTCAGGAAAGTCTCAGTGCCCATGCCTGTAACCCTCAGCAAGCAATTTGTTCATCCCTCTCCTTACAGATGCCGCTCACAACACAACTCGTTCTCATTGTCTGAGGCATTTATTGCTTGGCTGACTCGAATCTTCAGTTAGCACCTGCCATCTCTTTTCCCAGCCCCAGAGAATATCACACTGACATCTGGCAATCGCACAGAGAGCTGTTAAAAAGCCTGTATCTGTCATCTTCAGCAAAGGCTTTGCAAGCCATGACAGCAGCGCCTCAAGCAAGGTCTCCTCAAACAAGGGGAGACTGTTAATATCACTGAAATCTATGTTGTTAGCTGTGCTGCTACACCATATTTTTTTATCAGGAAAAATACAGGTGAACATTCCCCAAAATACTAATCTCGTGACTATTTCCATACCAACCAACATTATCACAGCCTAGTTGATGGATTAGACTGGGCCTCAGCACACAGAAGAGCAACTTCTTCTAAGTGCACACACTTTGTGCTTGGCAAGGCATTGGAGAAGTGAAGGGTGACGAGATAACGGATGAGATTCCCCAGTGGTACCACTGCCCAGCAGGTCACACAAACACCCAGGGATGGCACTGCCCCTGCTACTAGGAAGCCACGCTCAAGCTATCTACAAAAGGCTCAGTTAGCCAGCAGGTGACAAACAGCAGCTGGGGACTGGGTTTTTCCCTTGTAGATGAGAGGCCTCTTCAAGTGGCCTTCCCAGTTTCGGG
Organism: Perdix hodgsoniae; assembly: GCA_035772895.1. NCBI lineage: Eukaryota > Metazoa > Chordata > Aves > Galliformes > Phasianidae > Perdix > Perdix hodgsoniae. Next base: position 4,520,150 of record JAPSGF010000062.1, on the reverse strand, counting down.
TGAATGTGATTACAGACCGACAGGACAGTATCCAAAGCCTTTCTGCAGTTCTGCAGTTGCTACTGACCATTTCAGGTCTGCCAGTGTTTGTTTCTTGAACTCAGAAATGGTACTGCAATAAAACCAAACAACATTCCAAGAAAATTCCTCCTAAAGCAGCTTCTCAATCTTGTAATTGTCACGCTTCCATTTTCCTTGTGTCGACCTATGAGCAGAAGAGGCCCTAAGTACAAGAAAAGCAGATCAATTTGCTATGGCTTTGAAGGCTGCAGCCACATGGTTTGGGCCAGTCGGACATTCCTGTACTTGCCATTGTATTCATCAAATTCCCAGCATTGCAGGGCAGAAAACTGTTTCAGCTGTAATGGTTCCTTTGGAATCTGAGTTATGCAGAACAGAGGAAGCACGCAGGTGTGTGGAAGAAAATCACAGCAATTTTAAAGTTTGATCTCTGCATAGAGAGAGCAGCAATTTCTGGTTGCTGTATACTTTACATCTCACCACAAAAGAGGAGGACAAGCCCACAGTGCACATGATGGGACAACAGTGCAAAGGAGAGGCTCAGCCACAGGACTGAGAGAATGCCCTACAAGTACACCCAAGGGAGGGGAGCGGAGGAAACACTTACTCATAGCAGCCAAACACTGTCTGGCTTGTGGGGCCGATACAGCTTTGTCCCGGCAATGTAGAGCTGTTACCTAACATCATCATGGCCAGGCACACTGCCCTCACTGAGGTATGTCCACAGTCCCCTGTTCATGATGAAACACCAGGGCTGCAGGTGCAGGATCTGCTCAACAAAGGAATTTTCAACATTTTTAGGCTCTGAGCTATTAAGGACCACACTTGCACTGAACTGGTTTTCATTTTTCTGCGGCAGGAGAAGCAGATGTTCAAAGGGACGCTGTCTCCAAAGAGAGTGGAGAGGGGATATGGCACATTAGCAATTGTTAGGAAAGTCACAGAGCAATAAGAATTCATGCTTTTCACATCTGACAACCCACAGACACCATGCACACCTGATTGAGATTTCAAAATGCTGCTGCAAATCTAGCTTCCTGTGAAACACATGTGCCAGAAAACCACTGCCAATACTTCACTCTGCTCTTTCAAGCATGCTAAACACATCTCAGGAGATGTGGTAAATTTCTAGGCTTCACTTCCTGTTTTTTTCTGGTTTCAGAAAATGTACTTACTAGACCTTGTTCAGTCATAGCTACACAAAGAGCACTACATGCCAGCAGTGTAATACAACAAATCCTAATGGGTGGCCAAGTGAGCAAGGCATGATAGCTCCAATTTTGTGCTTGCAGGTAGCCTCTTCTGGAAAGAAATAAAGCATTCACTGATATGTTTGGAACAGAGATTCCCTAATATTTAAAAACAGCAATATTCTAGACTTGACTTTTGAGCCTTCTAGAGCAGTTGAAGCATCAGAAAATTCACTATTTTCTTTTCTTTTTGCTGAAAAACATAGAAATTGAACAATTAGACAGAAAGTAACCTAAGTAATTAAACCTTCCCCTAACAACAAAAACAAATAACAGAAAAGTACTAAACTCGTAGCTTGTGGCTTGAAGCATGTGGAACCAATTCATGCTTCTGCAGCTCCTGCCATTCCATCCCAGACACTGGCTGCTCCTGACAATAGTCTCAGTGGCTGCACTCTTCCCTCAAATCTTTTATGAAAGAAGTAAAGTGAAGGAGAGTTGAAGTAAAGCTACATCAGCTCCCTCGTTTGGCATACTGCACAATCTTGTAAACAGCTGCATCACTGCAGCTGAGAATGGCAGCACAGAGAAAATTCCTTCCACTGCCATTGCCTCTGAAGTTTTGACCCATCACATAAAACCGTGTCAGCCTACCACCAAGCATTACTTAGCACACAGGGAACATGCTGTCTGCTCCCAGCTCATATGCAAATACCTGGGCAGAATTTGTAAGGCCACCCCGAGCAGAGGAATGGAAAAAATATGCCTGGCCAAGCCAGCCTGTTGCGGTGATCTCAGTGTGTAAATAACAGGACTTCCCAGACCTATGGGTTTTAATTACGAGGCTTGGGCATTCCTCACTCAAATGCACGTTTACTTTTGAGCTACACATGACATAGACAAACCTCTATCTCTATGGCCAGCATGCCAAGTGAGGTCCCTTCACTGCGACATCTAGCAGAACAGCAATGAGCACCTCCAATACGTGTCTGACATCGGCCTGAAAATAATAACTTTGCTGCTAAAATTAAAAAATAAATTCGATTCCTTATTCTTTAGCCAGCCATTTGTCACACAGTTGCAGGCTGAAGACACCCATACATTTTCAAAGTGCTTTTCCTCATCTATTACCTTATCCACTACTTCATCAAATGTCTCCTAAGACTTTTTGTGTCATACATCAGGACATCACTGTTAGCTAGAAAGGCAGCATTTTCCATAAGTTTTCTCTTATCAGCTGGGATGAAGAGACAAGCAGAACACAGACCTGTTTGAGTGTAAGCTTGGCAGGTGAGCATCTGGCAACTTTCAGCCAAGCCTGTTACTTCTGGCCACTGTTTTCCTTTAGAAGAACTATGGACAGAGTAATTGTGGGAGAAAGTTGAAAGTACAGTCTAGGTAGGACAAAAGTTTACAATTTCAGCATCTCTGCACATATCTCCTGACTAAACAGTCTTATGACCATACAAGCAGAGCCATACATCACTAACACACTGCTGCATAGAACTAGATCATTTACTTCAATCAGCTCCGTAGACAAAAGTAGTTTGGGGCTCAAGTTAAAAGACTGGAGTGATTGGAAAGCTGCTCCAACAACATTTGCTTTTGTGCATTTCCTTTTCCTGTGTTGATGGTTTTGACCAGGAGTTTTTATCTTCCACCAACAGATCTTGCTTTCTTCTCATATTTTAACATCTTCTGAACGCAACTCCCCAGGACGTTTGGCTGATACCATCCCACACATTTAGAAGTTGATCTTGGCTCTAACAATCTAGCTACCAACATTTTTTTTTGCTTTCTGCATTAGATGTATTCATTTTCCCTTGAACACCATTATTCAACTGTATGTTTGTATATAATAACCCAAAGAAGTTTCAGCAAACTTCAGTGTTGCTCAGAGGCTGCCTGGTGGGCTGTTCAGATATCAAGTATGTAACTGCTCTTGTCGACACTTGGGAAATGAAATATTTACTCAGCAGAAGAGCTTTAACTATCGCCTTAGCAACTTTAAAGAGTTAAAAACGATGCTGTTCAGTCAACTTCCATTGGGTTTATTCTATTTTCCCCAGCTTTGAGAAGATTTCTTTTTGTGTCCGGTGAAACTGCTCCTTCCTAATTCAGACTGAATAAGATGGTCCTTAGTTTAAAACACAGCATACTGTGGCTGTGCTTGCTGTACCAGAACCACTGTCTGCTCAGTAGCAATGGCCTTACTGTGGGAACATCCTCCCTCAGTCTAGACTCTGGTCACAGTTTCCTTGGCCCATCTTGAAGGAGAGGCAGAGTGGCCACAGGTCAACCCCATTCCTCTCAGGATCCAGAAGCAAGGAACAGTCCTGGAATGGTTTGAGAAGTCTGAGACCTACAGAAGCACACACTGTGCTGTGATGTCTCTTCTTGCACACAAGAGCTCCAGACAGTCTCCAAGGGCACAGGAGACGTCAAAAGGTTTCCTGGTATCCTTTGAGAACTACCCAGTTCTTTCTGCATACCCAGAAAGTCCTGCAATAAAATAAGCCAGCAGTAGTACGAACACAGAACAACTTGCTTCAAACAAACTAGCGCTGTCAGTGGGGTTGTACTGAGAAGTGCCATATGTGGCAATTTTTCTTCATGTCAAATGTAGCCCTTGTAGTCGCATGGACTGTGCACACAGAGACACACGGCCCTGCACTTGGTGAGCATGCTGCTGCCCTAGAATCACAGAATCACCAAGGCTGGAAAAGACCTACAAGATCATCCAGTCCAACCATCCACCTATCACCAATAGCTCTCACTAAACCACATCCCTCAACACAACGTCCAAATGTTCCTTGAACCTCCAGGGTCAGTGACTCCACCAGCTCCCAGGGCAGCCCATTCCAGTGCCTGACCACCCTTTCAGAGAAGTAGTATTTCCTAACGTTCAGCCTAAACCTCCCACAGCCTGAACCACGGCAGGATCCTGCATGTAACACCCTGAGCACAAAAGGTACTGGCAAAACTGCAAGCACAAAATGAATGCAAGAAGGAACAAAAGGAAGAGCAATATTCAAATTAGACCAGTTGAAGGCAGAAGCTGAAGATACATCGTAACTTCTTGTTAAAAGCACAGCATCAATTCAGACAGGATTTTGAAAATGGAGTCCCTATTAACATTAGTGATGCTCATACATGAAAAACAGCAATAAGTGCCTTATTGCTATGTAAAGTGCACAAGTAACAAACTACTTTTCTCCTCCACTATATTTTCAAGATACCTATACAGAGCATTCCTTGCATATTTGAAAGTCAGGAACTCAATGCAGAAAACTCATTACCTTCTCGAAGCTGTAATTATGCAAAATAAAGGAATGTACGTAGGCTCACAGGCACGAAACATGCTTTTTAATTCCTAATTTCAATCTATACTAGATGCTACAGCCAACACGAGCTTCCATGTCACCCAGAAGAATTTAAAGGGAAAGAATTGGTAACATGGAGTCAGTAATGATCAGATTCCTGGACAAGCTTCTCATCTTGCACGAGACTGCTGAATTTTAAGGCTTGTGTTAAGATCCTTCTCACAGAAGAAAACCTGTGACATTATTTTCTGTTTCCTTGGTACAATTATCCTAGCACGTTGATGCTATCTATTAGAATAATTTCATGCATTCAGTCAAATTATTTATGCTAATTTAGGGGCTTGCAAACATCCTTTAGCATTACTATAAATGAAGAAATAAAAATGTTTGCTTCTTGTTCTCTCTCATACCATTTACTTCTTGGCAAAGGGGATTGAGGAAGATGGAGAAAAGAGATGCAGTAGTGCTCCTTCTTCATAACCTGGACCATTCAGAAGCCCAGTACTCTATGAAGCACGTTGAACGTTTATCTGAAAACAACTTACCTTTGTCCTCTGTCAGCATAATGGTTCTCCTTCATAAGAAGCCTGCAGTCCCACCATCCCCACTAACATTAATCTGGGAACATTGACAGTTTCATCACAAAAAATTCTGATCAAACACAGATTTTGCCAACACCAGAAGAACTGCATACTAACAAAAGCAGATTCATAGATATAGTGAAAAGAATCTCCGAGAAAAGATGAATTTTAGATAAATGTTGAGGAGTTCATCTAAAACCAGCTTGCCTTGGTCATTTCTACACACTGCAGCACAAGCGTTTTGTTTGCTTTGAAAACCATTTGAGAAGAATACATTACCAAGAGAATGCGTCAGAAGAGTTTAGCCCGCCCAAAGTTCCCTGGATAGCTGAAGTAATTTCTACCGATGTTATTTGTAAGCAAGCTGGAATGCAGAAAAATGTAAGAGGTAAAGTTGAAAGAGGGCTCATGGGAACTTGTCAAATCAGCACAGAAAACCACTAGCTTGAATTCCAATGATGTTGAACGGCATTCATAAAATATTATTTTGTATAAAATACGTTCAACATTACACTACTACATACACTTACATACATTTAAATACATTTACATATGTTGAAGTACGTAAACTACAGAAAGCACACACTCCACACTTTCCACGCACACCAAAACTGAAACTTCAGCACAAATACGGGCACTTGTGAGAGCTTACAGTAACAAGTAGGAAGCGTAGTGAAGACACATCAGGATGGACAGCAGAGAGGACGAGGTCCTTCTCGTCCATGAAAGGAATTGTGCTTTCCACAGTGGTGAAGGCGAAAAGCTAAGTGGGCTTCTAGTTAGTCAGCAGAGCACAAGGATACGGTTTTAGGACTGCGTGGTCAACGGCGATGCAGACGTGCGTTCAAAAGAGCATCGCCTCACCTCCTGTTAAGATACTGCAGATGCTCACGATGGCTTGGGAACAACCCAAGAGAAGAGGACACGGCTGACAGCCGTCGGCAGCTCAGCGCGGAGCTCACGCTGAGGGACAGCCGCGAAAAGCACAAAAGCTCCGCGTTTCCGCAGCTGCCGCCGGGTGCCGATACCTCACCGCTCCCGGCCCAGGAGCTCACCCGACGGCGGCCCCGCGGGCGGCCCTCGGCCCCCTCTCCCCGGACTCACGGCAGCTAACGGAGCCGCCCTCACGCTGCCGCGCCAAAGTTACGACTAATAACCAAGGGTCGCCGCCGCACAACTCTGCCACGGGCTCCGGACGTCCCAGCCGCACGGCGCGGCTCCGCACACGTCGGCCATCCCCCAGGCTGACACGCGTCCGTCCCACCGGCCGACGAGGAGCGCAGGCTGCTTCCGACGGGAGTTCGCGCTCGGCGCCCGGAGACAAAGCGGGCTCCCTCCTCCTCCCGCCAGCCGCGGGAGCTTCGGAGCCAAAGCCGCCGCCGCCACCCGCCGCCCCCGAGGAGCCCCGGGACGGGCCGAGGGTCCCGAGGCCGCCCGCCCCCGCCCGGCTCCGTACCATCTGGGCCACCTTCAGCATGCCGGCGCACGAGCGGAAATAGGCGCCGTCCAGCAGCTCCGCGTCCGAGCCCGCCGAGGAGGAGGCGGCGGCCGACGGCGGCGCGGCGGGTCCCGCGCTGCTCACCCCGGTGCGGATCACTCGCGCCCCGTGAGACATGGCTCCGTCCTGCCGCTCCGCTGCTCTGCCGCGGCCCGCAGCGGGAGAGGGGGGACGAGACGGGACGGGGCGGGGAGGAGGACGGGAGGGGAGGGGAAGGAGGGCGGGCGGCGGCCCGCGGTGCGGAGGGGCCGGGCGGAGCGGAGCGCCGTTCCTCCCCGCCGGCCGGGCGGCGCCCCCGGGCAGCGGGCGGGGCGGGGCCCGGAGGCGGCGGGAAAGCGGAGGCGCGACTTTGGCAGCGGCGTCCGTCGAGCGAGGCGGCTCGGAGCTGGGCGGTGGTGGCGGTCCGCCGCATCGCCCTGCGACGGGATTCGGTCGTGTGGAGACACAGCTCGGCAAGGGAAGCTCTACGTTTCCCCGAGTTTAAAAATAAGCGGCCCCTGAGCTCAGCGTCTGTTGCTCCTACGGAAACATCATCCTCTCATGTTTTGTCCTGTGCTTAGAACGCGCCTTTCGTTCATGTTTAACACTGAACACCTCCCTGAACAACGAAGGCTGCCGTAGGAGCATGCACAGGTAAGATCAGATGACGTCCAGCATAGGGAACTGCCGTGAGTGAGATGGGGCAGGTGAGTGTGAGCACCATAGAATCACAGGGTCCTCGGAGTTGGAAGCTGAAGATCACCTAGTGCGGCTCTGCTGCCTGAACAGGGGCACCGCAGCTGCATCAGGGTGCCCAGGGCCTGACCCAGCCTGGCCTTGAAAGTCTCCGGGTTCATCCACCACATCACTGGGCATCCTGTTCCTGTGCCTCACCACCCTCGCTGTGAAAGATTTTTTCCTTACATCTAACCTAAATTTCCCCTCTTTGAGCTTAAAGCCACTTCCCCTTATCCTATCACCACAGACCCTGTCCCCTTCTTTCCTGTAGCTTCCATTTAGATACTGAAAAGCTGCTCTCAGGTCTCCCCACAGCCTTCTCTTCTCTGGGCTGAACAGCCCCAGCTCTCTCAGCCTGTCCTCGTAGTAGAGGTATTCCATTCCATGGATCATTTTTGTTGCCCTTGCACTCCAACAGCTCCATGTCTCTCCTATACCGGGGACTCCGCATCTGGATGCACTACTGCAGTTGAGGTCTCACCAGCACAGCGCAGAGGGGCAAGATCAACTCCCTTGCCCTGCTGGCCACACTGTGTTTGGTGCAGCCCAGGATACAGTCGGCTCTCTGGACTGCAGGAGCACACTGCTGGTTCATGTCCAGCTTCCCACTGACCAGTATCCCCAGGTCCTTTTCAGCTGGGCTGCGCTCAATCCTTTTATCCCCGATCTTGTATTGGTAATGAGGGTTGCCTCGACCCAGGTGCAAGACCTTGCGCTTGGATTTGTTGAACTTCATGAAGCTCACCTGGGCCCACTGCTCAAGTCTGTCTAGGTTCCTCCGCATGGCATCCTGTCCCTCTGGTGGGCTGACCTTACTGATAGAATCATTAAGGTTGGAAAAGACCCCTAAGAACATCTAGTCCAACAGTCCACCTAGCAAAAGACCAAGCAGTGCGCTCATTATTTTCAGAGAGGAAATCTACTAGCTGCAATAAAAGGCAGTACCTCTCCCATCAAATTTTAACTCCTGTTATTAGATATCAAATGTACAACACTGCCAAATCACACAGAAGTAAAATGCTAGCAGCTGGGATTTTAAAACTGGTTTTCTTGTAAGCCTTATGGAAGAAGGTTCTAGTTAATCTCTGTACTTCCCATTAAGAAATATGTTTTTCTTTCCCGCTGACTCAGCTGCTTTAGTTCTTAATTTCTCATGAATTTCTCATTTCAACCCAGTGCAATAGAAATGCTTTTACATTAATGCACATGGAATAGTTGTATTTTCCACTCAAGAACACGGCCATCTTCTGTAAACTGCTGGCACAAACCCAAGTCTAAAACACTTCTGAATTTCAAGTTTTGATTATAATTCTCCTGCTGTTTACTTGTATCACAGTAAATGCATTATGTACGACGATGATGACACACCAACAACTCTTTAATTAATAAAATTTGATGCCCAAAAGTTAACAGCAAATATCCTTACTCTCTAGCACCTCACATGCCTCAGATTTTTCAGAGATACCTTTTGTCTGGAACATATTATATACAATGTCAAATACTTTCATTTTGCAAGTTGCCTAACATTTTTTTTTTTCTCAATTCTTCTCAATATCTCTGTTAAGAATTTTGCTAATGATTTCAACAGTTTCCAGATGTACTTTCAAAAAAAGCTTCTTAGTATCTTATGAACACAAAGAAATGCCTACAGCCAAAAATCTTCTAAAAACTGCTTTATGATAAACTACTGCTAGGTTATCTTCTTTATCCATATTATAACATACAGAAACGTGGATCATAGTTGTCAAGTTGGTATTTAAGACTAATACACCTGGAAGAAACATAACCTTTTGGAAGCTTTTTACCTTTCATTAGGCCTGAAATAAAAGAAGCCACCTTCAGAATTCTCAGCCTTTACTGATCCCTCCAACTTTAACTAGATATTCAGATTGCTTGAAAAACAGTTGGTAGCTGCAGAAGACATGAGAAATAAGATGAGAAATAGCATACAAAGTAAGGTGGTTATCCTTCTTAAGAACAAGGCAGATTAAGTTATGATTTGTGAAACAAAGAAAGCCAAAGATAAAACAAATTCCCACCTAGTACTTCTAAAAATCCAGCAGAATTAAAAATTTAATTCCCAGACTTGTCTTTGGGAGACATTCTGCACATCTTCCCTTGAGAATTAGGGCTGAAGACTCAGAGAGGACGTATTTTGCCAAAAGCATTCCCTAACCTACAACTGTATGTTTTTGTCTTTCATTCTTGGGTTTCCTCTAACATGTAGTGGCTGTTTTCTAACACACAGTTTACACAATAGTTTTAGGTATACTGGATAAAACATACTGCTCTCTCTAAGCTCATCTCTGTCTTTCTACCTCTATCCACAAGTGCTGTCTGGGCTATGATGTTAGACCAGCCCATCACAGTTATCATGAAACATTTATGCAAACACAGTCATGTTCTTTGAACTTAGATATGTACATCAAATATCATTTGAGAAAGAATTTTTCTTGCTACTCAAGCATTTTCACAGATGGGAAATCACTCATGAGATTTTGTCTGTTTCTAGTCACATTTACCCAGTTGACATTTGTATCATTTTTATGCCGTTGATTCTTTTCCAGCAATGGAAAAGAGCATATGGGATTTTAATGACACATTTTATCTGTGTAGATAAAATGCATAGTTGGTAGCCCTTCTTCATTCTCAGAACTGAATGATATTAGTAAGCAGGAGACAGCTTGACCTTTGTTATGCAGACCAGATGCAATTTGTGGACAAACGTAGGTATTTAAATAATATCTTGGCCTCCCTTGTATTGAAATCCTGTGACTCTGACAGATAATCAAGAATAAAACCAGGAGATTGAGAACAGAATTAGCTGGCTGCTGATAAATCTTCCTAACTGCAGGGTGTGCACATAAGGAAGCACACACCATTTATTCACAGGGAAAAATAAAGATTTTCAAGCAGTGAGATTTCTTTACTACCAAATATATTACTGCAACAAAGTTTCTGAAGACTGGAAAAGTCCAAATCCCCTTAATGCAAGAATAAGGGATTTACTCGCAGTCTCGAATGAGAAAACTTTATCACAAAATAATCACAATCTTGCTCTTTACATAATTCCTGGAAGAGATTCCTTAGGTAATTTGTATTTGAAAGTCATTTGCAAAGGTATTTGTCTTGGAAGTCATAATCTTCATCATACTTCTGCATAACTCAAAGATATTTAAATATGAGTCAAATTAAAAACTTGATTTGTTAAACTAACAACTCACAAATGAGGCTGGTAAAAAGGGAATGAGTGAGAAAATTCTTTGTTTCTGCTACTTAGCTCTTGATATTTCTTCTATAGATTTAATCTTTATGTCATTTGATAGCATTTTCAGGCCTACATTTTCAATATTACAAACTAACGAACTAGTTCTCAGAGAAACAAGAATTATTACCTCTAGTACATAGTTTGTGATATTCTCTGTAAGTTAAACACTGAACATTAAGGGTCTGTTGTCTAGAATTACACCAAGTAGTCTGCTAGATTTGAGAAACCTGTTAAGATAATGTGCTTCATGCGTACAACTTCTTCAGCAAGCTTTAAGTCTGTGCTGTTAATAGGTTTCAAAACCAACCTCAAGATGAAAACAGGCTACTGGAATATGTAAACTGACACAATCATCACAGTTCTTAATAGTACATATCTGCCTCTGAAAAACAGACAGAATAAGGAAACTCCTACTCCCAGTTTACAAAACATTCAAAGCTGGGTCAATTATTTATTTATCTTTAAAGTTTTTTGGTATTTTTCTTTTTCACAAGGTCACTTTGTATGCATATAATATCAATCTTAGTTTTGATTTGTAGCATTCATTACCAAAAGTACACAGGTGACATTTAAAAAGTTAAATTTACCAAACTGGCACATAATCTGAGTGAAGTTTATTAAAGGTTTAGTTATAACGTCTATACAATGTCTAGAAAAATACCATGTTAATTTTAAAAGAAGCAGTATGAAATTTTATTATACAGTACAAAGTCAGTGTTAGATGTCACTAAATATGATATCATATTATAAATATTCATTGTAATCTGAGTTTAAATATATTTGTTCAATTACAACAGAAATGTTCCAGAAGACCTAATCCTTGTTCCAAGCTTCCATCAAAAAGAGTATAATGCTCAAGACATTTTATTCTACAGAATTTAACACATTTTAACACAATTTTTACTGCAAAGTTCTTGATCGCCAAGATATAAAGCTAAAATATGTATTTCCAGCATAGCAGGAGGTAACCACAAAGGCAAAGAACTGTGGAGAGAAGAGTAAAAATATATGTCAGAAAAAATTTTGAGAGCATTCTCATTCATTTGAAAAATTAATGATGATATTCGGACAAAAGTAGCAGAATTACTAAAATGGTGGTCTCTGGCCTTCTTGTACTTGGGTTGCCATTGCAGTCAACATTGCTTAAATAAGCTTTGTGTAGGAATATGGGCCTAGAAGCAGCTAAAACATAGACTATTTCAACACTTATCTCCACATTATATTGCCTCAGAAGGGATCCTACAGACTGGATGCCCATCAACTCTATACTTGCAGCTTTTAACATCAGTTGTTGGTAAAGACCAAGGGACACTGTGAGCTCAAACTAATGCCCCCACAGTGCTGCTGTGTTCCAGGAGCTGCCTAACAGCCACCTGTACCTCAGTGTGGCACACTGTGCATCCAGATAGGTCATTTAGAGCAAACCTCAATTCAAAATTGAGGCCCAGGCATATTCCCAAATGATAGAAATTCCAGTGGTCCTCTATTAATGAATTTATTTCTCAGCGCAGGGAGTGGCAGCAACCACATTAAGATATTACTACATTATCAGAAAGTGACTGCAGAAGAACTTTCTATAGCAGGCTAGATTTATTTTATATTAGAAGATTTTTAGGAACTACAGAATATCAGTGATGTTGCCTCTGAAATCCTTACTGCATATGCACCCAGAAGCAAAAGAACAGCTGTGAACTATTTCAGTTATACTGATAAAGTCCAATTCAATGCCAGTGGTTAAGTTCCTGCTAATCACTGCATGTTGTTCAAAATAGCTTATGATAAGACCAGAATGTTTTGTGCTGGTAACTGAACCAAATAAAGCTGACATTGCAAACAGGGCAAACACTACTTTTCTTGGAGGTTGGCAGTGGTAGGGACAAGAGGGAACAAAACCAAGTTACAATAGGGGAAATTTCAATAAGATATTAGAAGAAAAAAAAAATCACTGTGGGAGAAATCAAATATGGCAATATGGCCTTGAGGCATTTTGGAATATCCATCCTCAGAAATGTTCAAAACTCAAGCGGACGAGGCCCTGAGCAACCTGGTGCAAGACAACCCTGTGCTGGGGGAGGGAGAGGTTGGACCAGATAATCTCCAGAGGTCCCTTCCAGCCTAAATATATTTTATGATTCTAGTAACACTTCTTGCTTCTGTCACTGGCCTAGGTAGGCACTGCAATTCTGAGAGCAAGGCTCTACTAGATATATATACAAGGCAGTAAATCTAAGCCTTTCAAAGATTTTGGGTGAGCCTTATCTCATGTAAATTTAATCTGTGGCACCAAAACTAGTAGATGATGATATAAAAACTGGTAACAATAGAAAATTCTAACATTCTTCTTACCAAAAGAATGTTATTTCTTAGAAACTAAAATCTCTATCCAAAATCTTCCCAGTAGAGAACAAGTATTGAAGATGGATGGATGATTTGCTAAATTCTCACAAACATATATCCACAAAACACTTGATATGTACAGAAAGCACTATTAAACTACATTTAACAGCTTATTTAGACAGTGCATTAGATGAACATTATTAGGGGGTATTAGAAGAGATTCCAAATATCCCTTGAGCATTGATGCATTTTGCATAAAGCATGAATCAGCATGGAAGATTATCTAGCAGCAAGCGAGCTCCTGTCAACACCACTGGCTGAGAAGCAGATCAATAATTACAAACTGCCAAGAGGTGAAGATCCTGAACACTACTGAAGTGACAGGGACGTAGTTACATCATTCCCAAGATAAAAACAGAGCAGGTGTTCAGGTCTCAGTGTTCATCACTGTGTAAAATAAGCTTCAGGCAGAAGACAGAATTTGTGAATAGTCCAGAAAGGACGACTGCAAATGCATTAACCATCAGCAAAGTAGCTGTAATTCAGTGTTACTCCAATACAATTGAATCTGACTGCTGTTACCAAAATGTGCAAAGTTCTTCTGCAACTCCTTTAACTTAGCTAGAGAATATTTTCACCTAATCTGGTCCCTATAAAATTAAAAAAAAATGTGTTTTTTTTTTTACTCTCTTTGAATGCTTTGAATTTCCAAATCTAAGTAGAAGGTCAGTAATGTCAAAAACAGTTGGAAGTTACATGATTTTTCAAGTGTTGCCCAAGATTATCAAAAGGTGAACTTGGAAGTCACTGTAGAAATGGTTGCACAGTTTCAGGGCCTTCCCACAGTGCTCTGTGCATGGCTCAGCCAACAAAAAGTTAAATGCACTTTAATCACACCAGTGCAAAGTCAGCTGGGTTAGTTTAAGCTGCTTTGGAAGTTGTGAGAGTGCACTAATGTAACTCTGTGTTCACCCAGTTTGTTCACTCTGAGGTAGAGGCCATAACCTCTGCTAGAAAGCTAGTAATGAATGGGGGCAGGGAGGGGGAAACAGCCTGATCTTAAAACCATTATGGCCTTTGCAGATGTGACTGTCATCTCCTGGTTGAATTCCTAGTTGCCTTCAAAACCTATAAACAAAATTACAGCTACCAATAGATTTTGTGTGTGAGTCCCTACTCCAGTCTTCAGCTTTTTGAAATCCGTAACGTGTGCATTTCAACCCTCACATCCAGAGAGGCGTTGTTTGGTATCACTTTGTTAGACATATAACTGTGATTGAAACAAAAAATGAACTCACTGAAGAAGCTGCCCAACTGTTGTAATTGTGACTGTCCAGTTCTTTGGTGACTGAAGATGCATCTACAATGGCGGCAATGAGGTACAAAATGAAGGCACTCCCATTAAAACATAGACCCTGTTGGAAAATAAAATAAAATTAGCAATTCATATGCAAAAGCATTTGTTACCATTTTCTGTTCCAACATTACAAAAATCTCCTCTGACACATAACGTGCACATCCAATGAACACAAAATGTGATTCTCAATGATTTTACCCTCTTTTAACTTTCTCTCTGTAAGATTAGAATTTAATTGCTTATTTTTAATAGTCATGAACATCAGAGCACATTTTGGACCAATTGCCCTTTCCATCAAACTAAATACTGAAAAGTTTAATTTAAAGCCAGGTATTCTGATTTTCCAAAATTGAAAACAGGTACACAGATTACTTATTGCAAGCTAAATACTAGGCAGAAAAAATATGAGACTACATGAAAGACAAACAAACAAACAAAACCCAACCTCCCATCTGCAATATTTATGGAGCTTTCAAAACTTTGTCTTCATTTTTGAAGGAAATAAAGTGTTAATAAAAAATGAAAAAAATACAATTTTTTTGGTGAGCGTTCTTTCACCATTCAGTAATTTTCCCTTCTGCCTGTTTCTGAGAGAAGAAAAAGCAAACAAACCACAACATAAAACCAAGGAGAACACACTGAATGGACTACATGGGTCACTGAAAGACCCATCCGTGGCAGACACTGCATTTTTAGTTCCCAGGAGAAGAGTTAAGGTCTCAGGGAGTCTCTGCAAGCAAAGCAGATGACCTTAATCTTACATAAAACTAGAGAATAATCAAGGACAGTTTATTCTGGTTTTGCATGTGAGAGACAACAGGAGGATGAACATCTAAGAAAAGGCAAACAAAAAAGTATGTGTTTATTTTTCTTTAAGTAAGTAACTTTAATACTTTGACATTATTACTCATTGCTTGCTCACGGCTATAGGAAATTCATTTGTGTTTAAAAAAAAAAAAATCCCCTAAAACTCCCCCTGCTGCTTGTCTAAGGCATATGAATTTGGCCATAAAATTCAGATGCAGTTCAGATGTCAGTGGAATACCCATGACACTCTTTGTACCTAGTTACAATCACAGGAATTAGTAACTGTGAATTTAGACAAAGCCCTAGTGTTGTACATGGTCCCCTCCCTTCAGCTTCTGGCCCTACGTTTGCACCTCACAGCATCGCACATATATCAAAAGCCTTAACTCTGTTGTCCCAGTTGTCTCTAAATGATGCAGACTGCTGCAGCTCCAACTTATTAATTTCCATGGTGTGACCCAGTGGATGCTGGGGATGTACATCAATTGTTCTGAATTCTGACTGAATTCACCAATAACGAATTCTGTCATGATCTAAAAAAAAAGGAGAGAAATGCAGAAGGCACCCGTGTCTGTCTCAGCAACTCCCTCAGTGCACCAAGGCACAGATCAGCAGACTGCAGTGATTGGTATGGGAGCTCCTAACCTCCTTCTCCTTTGATTCAAAAAGACCTTAATTCAGACTCAGTGGAGCCTGGCCCACTGTCCCACATTCTAATGACAGACAGGGTTCAAACCTTCCTGAAGGGAAGCCATTCCCCAGAAACTTGATTTCTCAGCCATGAGCCCTTCCAGAGAGCAGCATGCTGTGCTGTCATCTGTTATCCACTCAGTTTATGAGAGGTCTGACCAAATTCATGCAAGCTGAAGAGAATTCACATTCTCCTCTGGTTCTAAGTCCTTGCAGCTTCAGGACATTTGGAGAAGATCCACTTAGCTACGTTTCTGCAGAACACGGGGCAGTGCCTCAGCACTCGACTGAAGCCCAGCACCGGGGACTTGAGATTTTATTCACACATGTGAGTGGCTTTTATCTCACATGTAGCAGCTCATCTACTAAAGCGTAGTATCTCCTTGTACAAATCTTGCCTCTTCTATCTAGGCATTACAGTCATAAAATATCAAACAGTCAATTTTAGGATAGGGTGCCAAAAACTGGAAAGCACAACTTCTGCAATGCGCTGATTTTCCAACTTCAAACTTGATTGCCTAGAATATTTGTTGTTGTTATTTTTAAATTTCCCGTTCCAAAAAGACTCAATTACCTTGGAAAGCTACAAATCCCTGCAATATCTTGTCATGTAGAAAAAAAAGCACATAATTTTTTAGAAGTGCTGCTTTGGGAAATAACACTGCTAGGGAAGATGGAATGCAATGCAAGCTGATTGGACCCTTTACTGCCAATATATTACTCAAACCAAATGGTTCATGCTAAATTACCATCTGCTTCTTAAATTCAAATCTGCCCGATTTTAAAAGCTTCCATTGATTGTTTTAGCAAAGAACTGGCCCTATTAAGGAGAGTCACTTCTGAAGCACATACTTTGGGTTAATTTGCAGTAAAGTAACTGCATCTTAAGCAATTTGGTAATGTGCTTAACCTGCAAAAACCCAGTTTATGACAGAGAAGTCCAGATGTAATTTTGGGTACTGCATACAATAGGCACAGTTTTAGCTAACTGTTGCCTAAGGAGGCAGAGCAATAATTAGAAAAGACTGATACTATGGAGAATCAGGAGAAGGTGGCTGTGAACTCTCACAAAAAGTGTGTCATTCAAAAGGTGTGTGTCATGCCCTCCTCAATGAAAACATTAAAAACATCTCTTTGAACACCTTGGTCAGCCACAAGTGGCAGAGGTTCAATTCACAGGCTGCTTCCAATAGCTCTTTTAATACCTCTGGGCAAAAGAAGCTGAAATGCAAGCATCTTTAGTTTGTTTTGCATTTTTTCTTTAAATTGTCTTGTACCACGGAGAGAGAGTACCTTCTGGACCTACATTTGGGTGATCTTATCTACAATACATTTGGAACTCAGAGCAAGAAATATACTCAGTTTCAAGCAGAAATTAATCAAGAACTGCAGCTTGGCTGCCACACAAATCAGGGGCAACTCATTTAGTTGCAGCTGTTGCCTGATAATAGTGTTAAAATGATAAAAGAAGGGTAATAACTAAAATTGTAACAAAATGGATACAAAGATGTTTTCCTTTGGAATGTACTTTACTTACATTTAATGGAATTGGGGGGGAAAAAAAAGCAACACACACTTCTAAGCATACCCAGACACATTACTGCTGTAACTGAAATAATCCAACATTTCTATAGCGTTGTTATAGCCCTACAGGTAATTGCTGGTCGTGAAACTTGAAAACAGAGAAGCTATCTGAACATAATCCTTGTTGTTGTTATTAGTAATTGCTATAGCTAGCTATTTATTACAGCAACAAAAGGGAAGGTGAAAAGTGTATTCAATTTTAGTCACATACACTGTTTGCAACACAGAAGTCAAATATATTTTATCATAAAAATAGCAGAATTCTCACAAATAACCCTTAGCTAAAAAGAGAGAAAAAAAGAGATAAAAGCAGTATTTCACTGTATCAAACAAATGCAAAATCAAATTTATGTTAATTCCTGTATGGGTCACAAATAGCCAGTTGGCTTACGTGACAATGACATTTAGAATCTATTCTCTTGAAAATCAGCATATTATGAAAATCATACAAAAATATAACGCTGACTTGTATAACCAGCAGGATTTCTTCAAATCACAAAACTCAGACCTGAATTTCAAATGCCTGTGAATTTTTTCTCTAATTACATTAGTTGTTTACCTAATTTTCATTTAGTCTTGAGCTAAAAGCAAAGGGATTACATGGCAGGTATTTTACATACAGATAACACTAATAATTTGCAGCACCATTTTCACTCTAGGCTGTACGTGGCTAGTGAGACTGCTGCTACCTCTCTGAGCAACCTTTTATTTTCATTTAGCAGCGGAAGACTCATGCTTTAAGATCCATGGTGCCATTTCCAACTCGTGGTGTTGATTCCTGTAGGGATTTCACTGTTTATACAGTTTCACAGCCATACAACTAGGACTGTTAGCTCAGACGCAGCGACAGATTCATTCTTCATGGGATGTAATCACTAAAGAGTGAAAAATGAGCCACTGTGCATAAATGAGTCACACACACATTATTAAAAATCAAGTCACTAAATTGATCGATGAACAAAACATCGCAAGACAAGTATTTTAAAAGGGTAGTAGTTTCTGAGTAGTATGAAGGTTAAACACTGCAGGGATGCAGAAAGAGAAATTAGGGGGGAAAAAACTGCAAAAAGCACCAGTACAATTGGGTAACTGCAGCTGTAGAATGCACCACTATTTTATTCTCTTCACAACCCAGCAAATCCAAAACGACAATGAGCAGATGTATTTACCACTGTGGTCCATGGCACCTGGGGGATCCTGGTGTAGGTCATGGTCATGTAGATGATCAGAAAGAAGACAGTGAGGACCCAGTAAAACACAGCTACAAACATCACCCAGCCAAAGGCTGGATATAGAAAGTATTCTGTTCCAGCGATCAGAGTCCACACCAGCAGCCCTAATATCTGCAAAATTATGGAGAAGAAAGAAATCAGTTACACAGTCTTGGACTTCTTACATTTGTTCTAGGTCAAAGAACAACACCACTGGCAACCACATAATCATCTCCTGAGCCGAGCTGGGGTGCTATATTGATCTAACTATCTGTAATAGTAATCTAACAAAACTATACGTAACACCAATCTAGCAAAAAGGAAGAACAAATAAAACTGCTTTTGCTGCAGCAGGAAGTTGCAAAACGAAAGGCAGAACGACTGCATCTCAGTCTTGATTTAGCCCACCTTTCTCTATGATGAGATCATACCTGTGGGGGTTTTACAGCTAGATCTCAAAAGTATTGCTCATTTTAAATAATATTTAAAAAACAAACTGAGAAAACATCATAGATAATTGTATTTGAATTCTAGACTACTAGCTTACATGCATGACTCTGCAGTCAGCAAGAAGCCTGCAAGAAGTCCTGTGAAGGACTGCTGGGACCTTCAGGTCCCACCTGCTACAATCATGGGTAACCAAGCAGTTGGGGCCTAGGCCCATAAAATGGCCCATAAAACAGAAGCTCTGTGGAGTGTCAAGCACTACAGATGTAAAACAAGTCTCAGGACTTTATAATAGAGGTAGCAGTACAATACCAACTGCCACCACTGTAATGCACTGCTGGAGCAGGTTGGGTATATTACTGTATGCCACAGTTCTTGAAGCATTTCTTGAGTGACCGGCCATCAGAAGCAGAATATATACTCAAGCAAAGTCTATGAGCAAATCTTAATCCATCAGTATGGGGAAAAGAACCTTTCCTCTTGATCCCGAACCTGGCAATCTGTTCACGTCTGACTCAAACAAAATACATCAGCTGGGGATTTTAACATGCAATCTTCTGTTTCCTCTAGGGCTAGCTGATCTCCAGTGCATTAAGGGAGATGCAAAATCAGAAGCCAAATGGATGACAAAGAGATTTGCCAAGAAGAGAAAAGCTGTGTGTTTTACAAGGTCTCCAAAAATTATTAAATCTCAATTTTAAAAGTAAATTTTTATTTTAAACCTTTCACATATTCATATATTTAGAAGTATTCTACTGGAATCTGTTTTGGGAACTAAAGTCCTTTTGTTTGAAATAAGGCTCACCTCTTCTTGCTATCTGGACTAATGTGAAATTGCCTAGCAGAGATAAGTGGGAGGAAGACAAAATTAAAGAAAACAGCACTTATTAAACAGATAACATCCATAGCAAAACAAACTAGAAACCTTTCTATGTCAATATCTTGTCTCTGGCAATGGTTAATAACAGATGCCTGAAAAAATACATAAGAATAGATGACACAATAGTAGCATTTCCGTGATCTCTCCTAGGCTTTCAGGAACCTGCTGTGGAGAGCTTTCCTGAGCCAAAGCGATATCCTTGTAGCCCTTGGGAGGGCAGTTCTGCTATAGATCCATCTGCATCAGTGCTGGCCCCATTCCCATGCAAATTATTGGCCATGATGCCATTTACTCTACAATTGCAGGATTCTGCATGTATTCATAACAATACATTTCTAAACATTACATACAAGATAAAACTACCCTGTTAAACAAGTTCTGCTAACTTTTAGCAGCTGATACCTATTTACTTTGTCTTCAGTTCATCTTCCAAATTGCCAGACAAACAAATATCAGCCTTCAATTTGTTGTCTTGGGCATTTACAGTATATTCCCATATAATATTCCTATTTTCATCCACTTCTACACCATGCACTCCTAAAAGAACCACAAAACAGTACAATTTTGGGGGGGGGGTCTTTTTAATAGAAAAAGCACAAAATGGTATTTTAAGCATTTCTTTCACCATTTTTTTCCAGCTTAGCAATATCTGGAGCACAAGTCTGATGGGAGCAGCTGAGGGAGCTGGGGTTGTTCAGTCTGGAGAAGAGGAGGACCGGGGAGACCTGATTACTCTCTACAGCTCCCTGAAAGGAGGCTGTGCTGAGGTGAGGATTGGCCTCTGCTCCCAGGTAACAGTGATGGGATGAGAAGGAACGGCCTCAGGCTATATCACAGGAGGTTCAGGTTAGATGTTAGGAAGAATTTCTTCTGAGAAAGAGCTGTGATGCATTGGCACGGGCTGCCCAGGGAGGTGGTGCAGTCACCATTCCTGGTGGTGTTGAAGAACCGTGTGGATGTGGCACTGAGGGACGTGGTTTGGTGGGCAGTGATGGATGGTTGGACTGGATGATCTTGGAGATCTTTTCCAATATTGATGATTCTATGATTCCACGATTTGATGCACTAGAGCTGGTTTGGGCTGGGCTAACAATTCTCAATTCATGCCAGATACCAGGTGAGGGCAGCATTGCCTCACAAGAACAGTTCTGCTGGCATTAACAGGGTAGTCGAAAATACAAGTTACCGGCTCAGCAATGCTTCTGACAGTTCACTCTAATTCTAGTTCCATTTCAACCACATTTCACTAATAGTAGCAATTCGGTTAATAATGCCTTAAATTACACAAACTACACATGATTAGATTAAAAACCAACTCAATTTTAGTGCAGCAACTGCTTTCAGATTATACAATCTTGATAGGCCATTTAGCTCACAAAATGCCCTTTTCTTGCAATACAAAGATGCTTCCTGTTGTGCCCATGCTCATTAACCCAAATTTAAATTCATTATCCATAAATTATATCAATGAATAATTGGTCTCATGCTTAATAAACAGCTATTAAAGACAGATTTATCCTCTCTCTGAGTTGCTGGTACAACACCATCAAAGGAAACTCAGGAGACAAAGGAAACAGAGAAATGTAATGTCATTAAACACCTAAGAACAACAGTGTTGGTTCTGAGTGAGCTTTTAAAAACAGCCAGATAACTTCAGTATAACAGTATAACAGATAACTAACTTCAGTACAAATGAGATTGGTCAGAACACCTCAGCTTATGCAATGATTATTTCTGAAAATGGTAAAAACTCTGCAAGCAGCAAGTTATTAAAAAAGAAAATTCCAAAGTTACACAAGACCACTAAACCTACACAACTGCACAGTGCAACTATTCAGACACGGACCACAGCAGTGGTGGTATTCTCAGTTAACTTTCTTCCAGTAAAATTCTAACCTGTGATTACTCTCCGTCTTTCACGAGCATTTCAATATTTAAACAGCTGTACATCTTGCTTGTATCTCAAAGAACCATTTTTATTGTGTCTGTAGCTCGCCTGCATCAATGGCAGACCAGTTTGTCTAAGCAACTGAGATGCACCATGGGTTTCTCAGATTTATATTCTTTACCAGTTCTTGGTTCATATGCATCGTAACTTTGATGGGTTGCATATTAGAGTGCCCCTGACATTTTCAGTTAGATCCAGATACTCTTACTGCATATTACTGGAGCTGACAGGCTGAAATAATATTTCAGATTTCCTGATTAGACCTGAAAAGGTCAGACCAGCTCATGGTCAACAATTCACTCTCCGTGTAGTTAAATGATATGGCAAACAGTTTTATTGCCGGTGTAAACACATGCAATAAATTGATTTAAAGTTCACGCTGGCCGACAGTACCTACAAAATACCTAAGGTGTCAAAGGAACAGAGACAACTAGACAAGTCTTTCATTATTAGCTTGTCCTTTCAGCATGTTAAATACTGAGATGGCTTCTGGGCTGTAAAAGCCTGTCTCCTAGTGTTTTGATTGTCCCTTACATTACATGTTTGCTGTTCAACAGATCAGTACAAAGTGGATGACACTCGTGCATCTGATGGAACCAAGAATACCAGTTCTGCTGATTTAGTAACGAGCCTCCCTGCTGGGAATAAGGGCTATGGCTACATCCAAATGGCATCTCAATCAGCTCCTAGTGCACAGAATGTGGCAAATGAGTGACAGGTAGGCAAAACTATAAAGCAGAGACCAGCAGCTACGGTACCTGGGGAATGCTCACAGCCACTCAGTGTGTACACAACTAGCTTCACAACTACAAACTGGCCAGAAGACAAGGAGAGCTCCATTCAGTAACTGGGAAGGGCCCAAATCTCATCATGCTACAGTGGATTGCTAACAGCCAAGTGTTTCATTTACTGGCCGGTCAGAATATGCTTATCTAGAGTTATAGGAGTATACTGTGATGCTGTCAAAAAGACTTTGAGAAAAGGAAGAACAAACACCAAAAAGAGAGAAGAAAACAATGCATGTGGCAGCTGATGGCAGGGGGTGCTGGCTTATCAGGCTATTGGGACTTCTGCAGCTGGGTCTGATATTTCAGGTTGGGTGGGAGATATGGATTTTACTCATCAGTAAATCATAAAGGCAAACAATTTTCCCTTGTTCACTGCAGTCTATGATTTCACCTTGGATGTCTCTTTTGTGATTATTTGGCTGCCAGTTGCCCAGGTATCTCCATTACTGTATTAATATGTCAAATATACTAATGCATACACTTCAGCAGTTGGCAGATACCATAAAAAGGAAATAACTCTGTAGCAAAGTCCAATATTATTGAGCGTGCAAGTTTAAAATTAGATGCTTAATTGCATATTCAAACTCTTAAATAAGCACCATAATTTATCTGCAGTGCTAAGAACTTCAAAAGTATCAGACCACTTAGAGACGTGAAAAACAGAGGCCTAGCAGATGAGATGCATCTTGTGTCTCATGTTGCTGGTACAAGCAAGCAAGTATGAAACAAGACTGAACTTCAATCTGTGTATCCGGTTTTGCTTCCAGAAGCAGCCTGAAAACTGCAAAACTGAATTTGTACTTGCAAACTATATTTTAAAAGCCCATGTTGTTTTCTGTGACTCTATTCCGGTGATGTTAATGTTGCAGAATCTGCAGTGTTCATCCTGACTGGTTAACACAGTAGCACAATTAAAACAGCATATGCACCCCTTTCAAAGATAAAAGAAGGCTCACTGTGGCAGAACTGGCAGGGAGAGAAACCCAAGGCCTGTCTCATTTCATGAAGTAAAAACTATGTGACATGCTTGCCTGAAGCTTTTTGTATTTATCCTAGAGATGCTTTCCAAAACCATTTTGGTTAGCCATATGCCTAAGTATTGTAGGATTTATGCAGTATTGCTGCTGGCTGAGATGGAAATGATGGGAGAAGGAGAGATGTGCATTTGCAGAAACAGTTTTCTCCCATACTCAAGGCACCTAAACATGGACAGGCTCCAGCAAACAGAAAGCAAGATGTCTTGCATCTCCTTCCTAAGAAAGCAGATTTACTACCAGAACAAAGAGAGACCACTCTAAATTATTGCACATCGTTATTTCACTCTTAAATCACAATCCAGGAGCTACCTCAGCAGCCTGTGAATGTCTCACCCTCAGCCTTCCCTTGGCTACTCTCTGCCTGCAAGAAAAAAAAAAACCACCAAAAAAAACCACCAACCAGGGAGTCTGCAAGCAAGGAGAGCACAAACACTTCTCACACACCAGAATGAAGGATTGGATACTATGAATCAAACTATCCCAGAAGGGAGATAGGGTGAAAAGATAATGAAAGAGAAAAAAAGAAGGAGAAAAAAGGGCATTCCTTCCCTATTGTTCCTATAAAATATAGCCAGGACAGTCAGTTGTCATAATGGGAAGATTTATTCACCCTATTTTTGACAGATGCAGAATGATTTTTTTCTTCCTGCTAAGACTAAATGGAATAAGTGTTTGCACTGCATTTAAATAATCTCTTTAACTGGGGTTTTTGAGCTCCCACACGATACGTGAAGCAGTATCCATCAATTTTGTCGACTGCCACTAGAGGGAGAAAAGCCACTGCTTTTGTGGGAAAACGTTTCGCAATCCCTCATGCGTTGCAGATGACCATTGGCAGCAGGGGATTGATTTCCCTGCCCAAGAATCACCTGTCCAAAGATACAGGTGATGGGGAAGAGATGGAGCAACTTACCGAGATTACACTCGGGGCCCCCTAATACTAAGTGTGCTATTTGCATACAGTGCCCAAACCCAGCAGCCTGGAAGAGTGCTCTCAAATGAAGAGATCCATACACCAAGATCTTGGTTGAGTCATGTGGAACATGACAAAGCTTTCAGTCAATTAGAGAGAGTGTAGAATGACTTTGATAGTTTAATTCCATACTGGCCATGATGCACACAACAACATCAAATGTAAATTCAGCTACAAACTACTCAAAATAAGGCTCATTTATTTGTTTTACTTAAGAAAGAAAAACACAACACTTCTATTTTAAAAACATATTTTAGTGTCCATGGGGGAAGAAAGACAAAGAAAAAAATATGGTGAAAGCATACAAATACTAGATAAATGAAATTCCTGTCCAGACAAAAGTACAGCCCAACAACTGCTTCAGTTTAATGCTGGCAAATCTTGTTCTGTGTTCAGTCAGAAGAAAAGGTGACTCATATTTGGCATTACATTTTACAGAAATGCAAAATCCTTGCTGAACTACCTTTGAAATGTCCAGGCCCATGTTAATTATTGTGCTTTGTAATAATCTAAGCAATACATTGTGTTACTCTGACCTGCGCCTGTCTGTTTCAGTTGCAAGCACTTTTTTAACATTAAACACTACAAGAGATTGACATCAGCCAGTTACTGCCCTTCTTGTTACTGATAACACTGCATTGGAAGTATTTATTTTGCTGAGATCTCCTCAGTGAAGGAAAGGTTTGAAGTCCACCCAGGCTGTCTTCTTTTGTGACAGCTCTGCAGGAATAAACTCTGCTTCTGTAGACAAAAATCCTTTGAATTCCATACAGTTTCACAGGCTGTACATCAAATGAAAACAGGCTGATGTTTCTGTTGAGAGTTTTTCAGGGCTTGTCATTCCTAACAGAATTCAGAAAGCCACACTTCTTGCAGAAACATCCAAGTGGTCATAATTGACATACACAGACAGTATTTTATGATCTATGAAGTACTGCTCTTAGCATCGAACTTGGCCCTAACTACAGAACTCTCTCCTATGTTTGAAAATGTTTCTATTCATAACAAAAAGGTGGAAAATCGAGCCCCTTTTAAAGAAATTTCGGAAAACTGTCGGAATAGTTTTAAAACCATTTTTAAGCAATCTTCAAACTTTCTGTCACACTTTTGGCTCCGTAGCAGCAACAGCAAGCACCACTCGTGAAAACCAGGGCTTGAAATGCTGGCAATACTCACCATTACTGGAAAGTAGAAATCTCTCATAGAGTTGTTTTTAGGACAGCTTTCACTACAAAGGAAATCATGGGAAGCAAGAAGTGTCCAAACATGCTCCAGAAGTATGTCTTCCCTACAGGGAACTTTTACTTAGGGGCTTAGTCCAAGCCCCCCCTACAAACCACACAGAAAACCTGCAGATCCAGGATTGAAATCGTTTAATCTCCTGCTCACTGGAGGACATTTCATTCAATAGGGAGGATGGGATGGTGTATGGGAGCTGCTGAATCACAGCCTGAACCTTTGATTAGTTATCTGAGGCAAGCAGTATGTCAGCCCTGGGAGCACAGGTGAAAGCAGTTCACCTGTGCTGCAGGAAGGGGTGGAGCCAGGCTCCACCTCTCCAGACCCATTTAAGTGCTGACTGCCAGGGAGGAAGGATCTCTTCTGAGAGATCCACTCCTTTGGAGCCCTTTGCAGCGAGCCCTCTGCACGGGTAAGCGTTCCACCTATTTTCTCTTTGTCTTTGTTACCCTTGTGCCTAACTCTTTATTGGGTTATTTTTGATTATACATCTATTTGACTGTACTTTTCAATTATATTATTTTTTCCTTGATTGTACAGATGGCCATTTTGGAGTGTGAACTCAAAGACCTTCAAGAGCTGGCAGACAGACCTCTAATGGCTTTCCCACAGCTCCAAACAGCAAGGAAGTCTTCCCTCAATAGCTCCAATTCCCCAGCAAAGAGCCCCAAAGCACCTTCATCTACAGAACAAGGGCCAGACCTGCTAACACCTGAGTCAGTGGAGAAGAGCCAGTTCTAATGCTTAGTATATGATGCTCATTAGCCAGACCAGTCACATGGTGAAGATGTACTTACCTAGCTAAAGCATGTGTGAATAAGGGTATGGGCTTGACATTACAACATGAGGGTGAGCCACCTCACAAGATTGCCCAAGAAACTGTAAAGTCTCATTGGAAAGAACTGTGAGAGGAAAGCAGCTACTGGCTGGCACATAAAGCATCAAGTTGGAAACTTACTTTTCTGAACACAGTGGGTGTTGCTGTTCTGCAGCACTTACTGTGCATAAAATCAATAGGACCTCAGCACAGCCCAATTTAATGTTGACTTAAGATGCCAACTCAGATGAAGAAGTCACGTGGCACTTCTGTTCTCACCTTCATAGATGAGACCACTGACTCCGCTGCAACTCATCAACTCACATAGGAAGAGTCTTCTGCAATATGGTGCTACAGCTCACTGCAACCAACAGCTGAGGAAAAGAACTCAGGGGTGGGAGAGTAAAGAAATTGTCCAGTCCATCCCAGCAGCATACTACAATACTGGGCTCTTGCTTCATCTGAGAAACATGCAAGGAATGTGCAAGACTGGAGCTAGCACTGGTCATGCAGACCAAAAAGAGAAAGAGTTTATGAAAACAACTGAAGATGTTCTCTGGAAAACACATCCCATCCCATATCCATCAAGTTTGTGAAAACAGTAAAAAAAGGGCTTGCTACACTTACCAAGACTTTTTTTTTTTTTTTTGGGGGGGGGGGGGGAAATTATTGGAGGCAGGATTGTGAATATTCATAAGACAAACAAAACATATAATTGAGGTTGGGTTATAATTTTTACCATGTGATCAAAAAAGCCAAAAAGGAGCATTAGAAAAGGAATAGAGTAATAAAACTCTGACAAACAGTACACATCACCGTTCTTTACAAATCAGTAGTATACATGCACATTGGGAATGTTCTGCTGATACAGGCTGGTTTAGCAATAGGGATCAGTATTTAAGTTTAAGGACCAATATATTAGTTTAGCAGAAGGAATCAATGAGTGCTAGTTCTAAAACTTTAAATTTTAACTGCTTGATGTGTGAACAGCCTTATTTTTCTCAACAATTCTGCTTCACAGGAGCACTGGAGTCACAATAGACTACTTTTATCTTTGCATCCACCAGGTACATGGACTTCTTCCTTGGATTTCACATATATTGTCTGGAATTAGAGAGCACTAAGATAGAAAGTTGCTCACATGGCCTAAGAAGTAACGGAAATTTGCCAAACTGGGTAAAAACAGAGAAAGGTCAGCCAAAAGTCACTGTGATGAAGCTGAAGGAGAAATAAAAGGGAGGAAGAAGATGGTTGTACGGTCATCTTAGATGCAACTGCACATGTCCAGAAGGATATTGGCACATATTAATGAGTTCTTGGAAAAGAAAGAATATATATGCCAATGTATTATATATGTATGTCTTAACTGTTTAAATGCAGAACTTGAACTCTGTGAGTGTGTGCTTGCCTGGTAAGTATTGTGAGGAATAAAGGAATGCCCCTTTCTAACACCACACTGAAGTCAGAGAGTTTTCTTCCCGGATTTCAGATGACACTGTTCGTCCCTCTCTCCCATTTCTAAAATGATTCAGTAGGTTAAGCAAGGCATCAAGAATGGCTCCTGCAGGAAATGAAATTTAAAGCTGGAAAAAGATGACTTCTAATTTTCTGCTTAAGACTGAAGGAGGATGTGACAGAAGTCTGCAGTGCCAGGTGGCATAAAGGGAGCAAGGAGTGGGTGAGGCCTCACAACAGAAGAAACAGTCAGCTAAACTATCAGTCAGAAAGCTGAAAAACAAGCAGAAGTAAGTGGTATTACAAATAAAACAGAAGACAAATGAAATAACACAACCCAACAATAACATAAAAACCCAAAATCCAATAGATAGCCAAACTGTGGAATTCATTGTCACAGGATATAATGGAAATCAGAAATCAGAGGTTTAAAAAACTTACAAACTCCTAGAATCCAGGCCAGCCCATGGCTATTACCTGTATATATGACATTCAACACACAACTCTCAGCCCTGGAAATTCCTAAATGCACAACTTGTCAGAAGCCAAAAAACCGTACCATGGAAGCTCTTGCTCTGTGACCTCCCCTTCTCACACTCCCTCATAGGTTTCCAATATTAGTGGTTACTGGAGACAGATTAGCAGATCAAACAGCCCAATGATCCTATCCATTACAACCACCATAACGCACTGCTGGTTTAATTGGCCTTACTTCCCTGCAAGATACCCTGGCAACTGAGCACTGGAAGCCACAGAAGTGTTGGCAGACTAGGATGAGACAGCCACACAACACATCAACACATTTTTTTCTAATGTGGGGCTATGAGGAATAACCTCATACACTGGCAAAAACACTGGCCTGAAAGATACCTTTACCAAATCTATCTTCTCAGCAGAACACTGGCTGATCATTAACAAGTCATTAAAATGTGTACAAAGCATAAAGATTGGTCCATGTCCCAGGGCACTTTCCACATTAAAGGCTTTAAGGTTTTTGTGGGCTGCATTTGGGAGCACACATCTGCTTACCAGCTGCCTACCAATGCCTGTAAATCCCCGCTTACTGCTTATGTTTTGCCTGAGGAATGTCACACACAGAGTTTATATAGGTAATGCACTTTGCATTACACGTGCATTAATTAACTTGTAACATCCTTGCTAGCCATAATTTTACCTATAGAAGCAGCCAGGTCTTTGACCACAATGCTCCTTCATTTGACAAAAATACATTTTTATGCAGGAGACAGCATGATGGATCTTTCCCAGGTCAGTGGGGAGAAAGACCGGAGGGCAGCTTCTGTCCTAAGGCACGCAGAGGTGTTGCATTTGTCTGGCAATGCGCTGGTTCCTGCTATCAGCCGCTCCATCAGTGGCACGGTTTAATGTAAAAATGAGGAGGGGTGGTGCAAAATCTTGCTGCAGACAAGCAGCCTGCCTTAAAAAGCACTTACTTCTCTGGAAGGGCATTCGGTCAAACAGTGGGAAGGCAATGACCTCTGCAGTGCTTAATCTCTAAACCTGACCTCAGCCGAGGAGACTGCCTGGCCTCCCCTCCAGCAGTCATGATAGATGGGAATAAAAGGGAAGGCGCTGCTCCCTCTTCCTGTATGGCACCACCTTCACTTCCATGAGAAACACCTTCCTATTGTTCAGTGATGCCTCTGATGTGAAATTCACCTTTTACAGTCTGCGCAGCTTCCTGCCAGTGCTGGGAGAAGTGGTGCTGCTAGGGCCAACGCCATGGGCTGCAGCTGACGGCATCGCGCGTCTCCAGGCATTGTTCACGGCAATTCCTGCCGTGCTTTGCCCTTCGGCAACAGACATAAAAAAATGTAAGAGTATATTAGATCCAAACACGAAAGGATTTGCTTTTTCAGGTGCTCTAGGAGGGAATTTTCACTCAATGCTGTTTTTGAGTATGAACTTCAAAGTTCTAAAGCAAAACAGTCACAAAGAAACACTACTGGAAGGGACTCATATTCCTCTGTTTCTGAAAGGTTCCTTTTGTGCTTTTTAAGAAACAGCACACTTGATGATCCAAACACCTTCAGTTTTAAAACTAGCAAGTAAGTGCCATGCTTTGATCATTTCTTCTTGCTAAAACCCCTATTATAAATCATCAGAACAGGCAAAACAACAAGGTTAAGTGTTCTTGTATTTAACATGCAAATATTAATGCATTTTGGAGCTCTGAGTAGAAGCTGTAGCTGATTTCTCTGAGGAATAATGTTCACAAATAGGTCATTTAAATTGCCCTGGATCCATACAAACAGTACAGAAGGAAAAACGCAGCTCAAATGAGCCATGGGGATAATTCATTGAGCTGATTTCTCATGAGTCCTCTCATCAAACCCGTGTGACACCTGACTTCAAGTTTAAAATATCTCGGTGCTGATTTTAATTTTAAGATATCTCTTTACAAAATTACAGATATTACAGATTGGAGCGCTGACATCAATAGCAAACATCAAGTACTTAAGTGGAAGGAGTTCAAACAGCCTTGCAGGGTTTCCTTGCTACAATTTAAGGTTCAAAACAAACCTAAGCACAAAAACTGGGACACCATACTGTCACATTGTTTTTTAATTCCTATTTTGAGATTTGAAGCTGAGATTAGACGAGGCAGGGAATTTCTAGGGATGCAAAATCTCGAGACAGAAAGGGTTTCAGGAGTACCAATGCATTTTTAACTGCAGGATAAGGTCTTCCCCCACATTCCTCCAAGAGCAGATTTTCAGTTGGGATTTTTTGGATGCCAAGCTCAACATACTACCTTCTGTTTGTGCAAATTCACTGTTTTTTAACATTAGTTCACAAAGATACAGGAGTTTTTCTGAGAGAGGCTGCAGACTTTGAAGGCAAGTACAGAGATATACTTCCATTGTTAAAGACCATGGTACAGCCCTGGTGTTCTGGGTGTTATTTCTCCTTATATAAAGCACCCATACAGAGTGTGTAGGTTTTGCTTGTTGCATACACTGAGCGTGTGTTTGTCTTTCCTACTATCAGGAAGTGCATTCTGAAGAAATGACAACCCTTCCACAGAAAAATTAGAATGAAAGACTGTTAGTTTCAGTGATCTCTAACTGCCAGAAATGTCCTTTTCTTTTTCTCTTTTATTATGATTTAAACAGGAAAAAAAGCTCATAAGTGAATTCTAAGCTTAGAAAACGCATGATCATGTATGTCTGCCTGGACGTGTTTTCCCCATTATAGCTATTTATTATCATTATTTTTCTTAGTATAACTCTCATTGTTTCTTCAGGAACATAATGGTAGGAAGGCTTGTTCTTTTGATTTAATAAGTTCATCTAAATGAAAAAAGTCTGAGATATTCTTTTGTTCTTCTACCTTGACCTTATCTCTTTTTCTGCATACAGACTTTTCCTTAGGAAGAAGCTTTACAGTACTTAATCTTCCTTTCTCCCTTCATCCTCCAAAAGAATTCAAGCTCCCTGGGCTAGAAAAATACTGGTTTCCCAATGCAATGATTTGTGTAAGTTATTTTTCAGATTTGGTGCATGTGTACAAGTTAAACACACCCGCTCACAAAGAAAGTCATCCTGCCCTCTTTGAACATCAATAAGGTGAACTATTCTTAAATGCGAATTCCTAACCATGGTTACTTATGAATTAGGACTGATTATTTATGTAGAGCACTTTGTTTAAATGGTGTCTACTTTCTTCGGGAGAACAATGCAGTATACAGCTGCTTTATTAATAATGTCATTGGCTCTTTGTTGCTATTTTTACATTTCCATCTTCCTGTTAGGCCATGTAAATAGAGCTGCCTATAATTAGCGGACACACAGTATTGTTTCACAAATCCTAACTGCTACACTACAATAGAAAACTCATTACTTCTTTGGAAATAATTTTACTTCGTAGTTATGAGGCTTTATGACCGTATGTAATATGGTGCAATGGGAAAAACAAAGAGAATATCTGCTAAGAAAGCTTACTGCTGCATTCCAT
Organism: Perdix hodgsoniae; assembly: GCA_035772895.1. NCBI lineage: Eukaryota > Metazoa > Chordata > Aves > Galliformes > Phasianidae > Perdix > Perdix hodgsoniae. The sequence continues at coordinate 4,488,007 of JAPSGF010000062.1, read as the reverse complement.
TTCTACTTAAAGATCACTAACACCTTAAATGCTTTTTTTTTTTAAATTTTATTTTTAGAATGAAACTATTTTTTCCATTTCCAGCTGGACACATAGAGATTGGTTTTATACAAAAAAGAAATTTAGCTCCCTGTGAGAGGAAGTCCTCCAGTCACCAAAAATTGAAGCAGTTCCCCCTTGCCTGACCAACTGTAGACATGAAAATGAGCCTGCATACAAATTTGCTGTATTTCTTGACTATTTCAATATCTAGACTTGTATATAAATGTCCAACCCCAGGAACCATTATCCGTGTTTTTAGGTAAGGACTAAGGATTTTACAAAGACCAAATCACACGCTGTAGGAGCACCTTACTGAAAAATCCTTTTTCTTACCTGAGAAAACACTTTTTCCTTCTTGAATGTATTTTGCATATAATGTGACAGCACAGAAGAACAGCATGCTTACATATAATATATATTTGCACACGACTTTCTGGAAGCATTTCCGTTCGTGTACTTCACATTCAGAAAGGACCTTTATGGCCATGTGGGCATTGCACAAAGAATTCAACATACAGAATGCTCTTTGGAAAGAGATGTCTTAATGAAGACACTGCACATGGTAGGATTAATCTTATAGAATCATGGTATCACAGAACCATTAAGGTTGGAAAGGAGCTCTCATATCACCTAGTCCAACCATCAGCCCATTTCCCCCATGCCCACAGACCACGTCCCTCAGTGCCACATCCAGGCAGAAAATTAATTGGACAAATTTGAAAACAAAACACTGAGGATCAGACATACTCTTGGAGCAGTCCCTGTCACCTTGATCCATCAGCTCATTTTTTAGGTTCTGCAGAGAAAAGCCCGCAAGCTTGAAGGGCTTCCCACAACGAGCCTGCTTCTTGTGATAAATACTCAAGTGGTGCATGCAGCATCGGAGAACAAAGTAAAAAAGCTCCACAGGATACCTGACACTTGAAATTCAAACTACCAAAGTCATAAATTAAGTATATATATGCCTGCATGTGAGCCAGGGTGTAATGTTCCCCCAACTGCTTCAATGGGCCTTGTGTAAACAAAGAACAAAACAACTGGCTGCAAACCTCAGCTTTCTAGTGCAAGAAAGCAAGTTTCCAATCAAGAAAGAAAAAGCCTTCATGGCCTGAAGATGCTGGCTTATTCAGATTTAAATAAGTGACCAGAGGTGATTTAATGCACCTCAGATGCCTGCTTTGCTTTTCTGACAAAGGTTGCTGCCCCACAAGGGTGACAACTGCACACGAAGCTGCTCCTGAATTACTGCACACTGCTGCTCGGCTTACCCAAGGTAAACAAATCACTGGTTTGGCTTATGGCTGCACACTGAACTGTGAGCAGCAGCCAACAGCACGACACGGAGAACTTCTAAACTTTCTGCATGACAGAGCTACCAGCCTGGAATCGGAGCTTCTGAATTTTCCTCCTGTAGTACATGAACAGAAAAATCAAGAAACATTCAAGAACAACGAGTCCTTGGCTGTTGCTCTCCCTGTAGGCATTTACGCCTCACTCTCCTCACAAGAAAGCCAATAGCTCTTGGGTTTTATTTAACTCCATTTCTGTCTTTAAATCATAGTTTCCAACAGAGACTTCAAGACATCTGCAAACTACTTGGGTTACCATGTATTAATACATGAGTCCCCAACCTTTTGGCTTGCCTGTGCCACACTGAGTGAAGAGGAATTGTCTTGGGTGCATAAGTTGCTCCAAAAGTAATATCTCTTATTTATTTCCATGGAAACCACAGCACAATAACACTATTTGATAGAGCAAATTCTCACCTACAAAACACTGTAAGTCACCACCATTAGCTATGTATTTTTGCCACCAATGAAGGAGGTGGTGACTTACTGTTGCCGCTGCTGGAACACACCAACCGCCACCTCACTGTGCCACCATCCACCGTTTGGTCCTCATAAACATTCGCCAGGTGCTGATGAATGCCAATGGGTGCCATTTTTTCCTCATGGAGGAATTCAATTCCACCCTTTTACTTCATACACACTTCCATGTCAGACACCATTCTGTCAGACTGCCCCTCTGCTGCCACACGGCAACAACATGTGATGGAATACTGGTGGGAAGGTTCAACCTCTACTGCTGTACTGCTGTACCACAAACATCTGCCTCTGACATCTTGCACAAATATAATAAAACAAAAGGCATTACTTTCAGAGCAGCCCTCATAAAATACACAGCAGTATTACTAATATATACATAACAAAACACCTTAATTTCTATTATTTTTCTTAAAAGGTTAATAAAGAGAGGAATAAAACCATAAATCCAGTGGGATATTCAAAAGTTTTTGTGAAACTACTGCATCAATCAGGTTTAACAGCAGTGACTGCAGTTCTTACTAAGCTCTCAAGGTGTTCTTTGTAGATTTTTGATGACATTTTTCTCTTCCTATGCTTCATCCTTGAAAACAGTTGCTCACAGATGTGTGTGCTGCCAAAATGATGACATGAATAAAGTGTGATTGTAAAGCGAAGGATATTTTTCTCTGCTAAGATAAGGATTTGGAAAGACTGGCAAAGAGACATGGTCAGATTTTTGAGTTGAATATCTGATTGCAACTCTCAACAATCCATTTGAAAATTTCCAGGTCATGTATTTACCTGGACTGAAAATAGTGTCACAAACATAAATTGATGATTTTTTTTTTCAGTCTTGAAACCTATTCTCAAATTTCTTCATCAAAACATAAAGCACAACTGCATATTTTTCACCATTCAGAGCACTGTATCTAGCCAGTGTATCACAATGCATGCAACTATCCGCCATCTCTTGAGTCAGCACTGCACAGCACTGCTCTCCTCGTGCCCTGATTTCAGCCAGCACAGGGTTAATAGGGCACCTATGGTTTGGTTGTTGTTGATTGATGGGTGCATGCCTGGGGCCGATCTGTAGTGAAGTACCACCCCCCTTATAGCAGGGGCCTTTGCTGTGAAACATTACCAGCCATGCTGTGCTGTGGGTTGAACATGCCTGAATTAGTGGGACCCCCATGCTTGAGCAATTACAAGTCACAGGGGAGAGGTATTCCCTCTACATCACCTTTCTTGCTCCTCTGCAGGCACAGCACTTTCCTTTGGACAAGCATGCTGTTAGCCTGCAGACCAGTACAAGTCCCAAAGATATCAGCAAAGCGTGCTCACCTTCCCAGCACAGATTGGAATTTTGTCCCAAAGAAGACAAGCCAATCTCCTCATCCTGAGACCCAAATAAATCTAAACAAAATACAAGCACTGCATGCTTGCTCTCCAGCCTGCCTTACCCACTTGCCCTCACCCATCACAGATGCTGAGGCAGAAGGTCAGGACACATGGCTACATCTCACGTCATGGCTCCACGCATAGCACAGACTAAGCTGTGTGAGGAAAGGACACTACCAGACACCAGTGGAGGAGTCTAGCTCAGATCACAGCTTACTGTGGTTTAGGGACATAGGGGGGGTCCATCTCTGTCCTGGTGCAGGCAACCATGAACAGCAGGCAGCTGGTGGTACCAAATCCCAAAGTGCAGCAACCGACTTCACTGCGAGCTGTCTGCATTTGACCTGCAGTTCAGTAACAGCAAATGATACAACGTGCATGCCATGTTGTAAGGGAGAGAGCTCAACATAATGCATCAACAGCCAAGGAACTGAGGGGGTTACAGGCTGAAGCTTTGCTCTAGTTGCAGGCTCTGCTCCCATCCAAGTAGCTGTTCTGGAAAATCAGAGCCTTTTCCTGTAGTTTTGTTTAAATTATAACATCCCCAGTATATACAACCAACTAAATGATATTTACTTAGCTCACTTCCACACCTTTCCCCTTTCCCTTGCCTCATATTCAGACCACAGCTTGCTTTCTAGTATTTTCATCCCGATGATTACAATAGAGCAGATACAATAAGGAGGTCTTACCAGTCTTTGTCCAGATACACTTGGGTGATTATTTCAGCTATCTACCTCCCCTCAGAAGTGCCTGTTTTCCCACTGAGGGGGAAGGGAAGGCCAGGAGCCAGTAAACTGATATTGGCATTTTCTTTAAAAGGTCTGTGTGCAGGGTCAGAGCTATTTAGTATATTTTCCCCAGAAAGCATTACTTTAGTTGTTTCAAGTCAAAGGCAGAAAATTAAATCAAAGTGGGAAAATTCTTTAGAAAGCTCAAAACCAGTAGTCTACAAAAAGAAGTACTTTACAGATTCCCTTACTTCAAGCTACCAACCATTCCCACATTAAAATCCTCACACTGAAAACAGCCCACTGAACTGTGCACAGAGACACATCCTATAACTTCCTGCAGCAGACGAATCGCAGGTCTAGCAAATAGAACTGCAAGCAGAAAGGAATTAGGCTACTGAAGCACTTCATTAGCTGAGAGCTTAGCTAGATCACACAAAGGGAAAACAGAACACAGCAAATGAAGTGATTTGCCTTTGATACAGGAGAATGCACATGCAGCCTTATATTAATCGAGTGATGAGGCAGGAAAGTCATGGGACACATTCATTTGTTGGATAGGAACACATTTAGATTGACTTCTGTGACACTGTGCAGCTTCGATGCCTAGGATTTATGAATATCCTGAAGGTGATGTGGATGTAACAAAATGACTAATGCTTCACCATGAAGCAAAATACTTGTATCTGTAGCATCCATGGCCACAGGCAGCTTTAAAGAAATACATACATTAGACATGTGAGTTACAAAAGGACGTGTCTGAGGAAGGATTGGCAGTTTCCCTTTTTATCACCAATCAGCAGCTCTGTTCAAGAAAAAAAAACAACAAAAAACACATGCACAGAAGGAGTAAACAACCTTGCAGCAAGACATTGCTCTGAAGCAATTTTACTACACCTTTCATTTTCCCAAAGTCAGTTTCAGTACAATAGGTCAAACAAACAAAGGGTAAAGAGTTGGGCCCCTCCCAGTCTCTCCTTAATTTGACACCAAGGGCTGCACTCAGAAGTCTCAGGGAGGAAAGCCTTGAGGAAGATGGTCTCTTTCATTAGACTGATCTACTGCGGAGACCAAAGCAACAGCCCAGGAACACTTTTTTGTTCATCACTGAACGGAAGGAACAGAGCTGATCCTTCACCAAAAGCAACAAGTGGGTAGGAAATGACAGTAGGAAAGGAGCTGCTGATTTGTAGGAGCTCAGCAAACAACATGCGTGCTGATGAGCTGTGCAACCTCCTTGTAGCCAGGCTTCCCTGGTCTTTGTGTTTCATGCAGGGAGATGTTGGGATGTCTGAAGTCAACGGGAATTTTACAACAGGTTTTAATAGTATCAAAACCCAAATCATTATAGCCTTCTCTTCATAATAACTGTTTTGATTCCCATCAACTCACCTGGACTCTCTTTGCACCATGTCTCAGGATCATCTTGTTTGTGTACATTGTCTATATAATAGAGAAATAACAGCCAGCACAAGTCAAAATCATGTGCTCTAAAGCACAGTTCTCTGTGATATTTTGTTGTACGTGAGACCTAAATTGAAGAGGTATATTGAAAAAAATAAGATTAGGAGAAAACGGTTTTGAAATGACAATGACTGCAGGCACAGTTTTGGGGCCTTTAGGGGCTAGCATTCAACTCCTTCATTTAGTAAGACAGTGAAAACTGAATGTAACCAAGCTCAGAGAATTCCATTTCATTTATTGCTCTGCGCTCTGTTTAATTTTAACTTGACCTGGCGAAACACTTCTTAAGATTCCCCATCTCATCCCTGACACGCTGTCCTGACTTGCTTACTTTAGGCAAACATTTGCTAGACAGTCCTCTGTTACTGCACAAAGAGAACGTCAAGTTCTTTGTGCAAATGTCTGGTCATGTTTCACGATGGTCAAAGTCTAAAAAGAAATCCCAAATGTGAACAAGATGCTTGTAAACCTTATTCTGTGTTCCTACCCTTATTTTTGCTGAGAAGAGAAAGGGAAAAATCTTTAAACAATTGAAACAAATGACAAGATGTGATCAGTAATATGGGAAGTTGGTTATCACTATTTCACTCATCACCGAACTATAGTAGTGAAGGCTTGTGTCGTACCTTTAAAACTAGTTTTACACACATTTACACAGAGATCACAATTCAAACAGACATTGCTCCACGAGAAATCCCATCAAGTGGCTCACTGCTTTCCTCTTGTACACTGCTTTTTTTAAAGTCGGGTCCCATTCATGTAAGATTTACTCAAAACAGTAAGAACTGTGGTTTTCCAAAACTAAACATAGTAATTTCTCAACTATAATTACCTTCCTGAGCAGTAGGAATTTTACTTGGTATTTAGACTCTGAAAATAGCCAAATTCATATGCATTAAGACAAAAACCAAACAAACAAAGATAACACTAATAATGTACTGTTTGTACAGTGCTACACCTTAGCAATGCCCAGCTGGCAATCCACAAGAGACGTAACGATTGTGACTGTCTCGTGCATCCCAATGATCACTGCTTATGCACAAAGTGAGGCTCCAAAATATAAATCAGAAATTCCAACAGAGATCCTGCTTTTCCACGTGTTCACCCATTTCTTATACCAAAGTACTGTTTAGCGTTTTCTAAAATCTTTCCTTTCAGGGAGACAGCGTAGGTCTGACCAAAACCCAGGCTGTCCAACCTGCCCCATGCCCATAGCATTCACGGTTAGTTCAGCCTGAAGCTCCTTCAGCAACACAAGAAAAAAACATGCTACAATAATTCACCAATAACCTCCTAAATCATTGTATTAATTTTGCAATATTGTTTTTAAATGCCACAGTACTTTACCATAGTTTTGTCCAGCTATAGTTTTGTGAAATCATTAATGATGGATGTCATACAGTGAGCAGAGCCTGTTCTTTCAGCTGCCTCACATCTCTTACCATAAGACCCTGTTTTGCCCAATTCTTATGGCAGGAGCTGCACCTTCTATGTGGTCTGTACCGAGCCCAAGGAAAGGCTGTCCTGATGGAGATCCTGCAAAGCAGACCTTCAGCAAGTTCTCCAGAGCTGTGGGGCGGAAAAGCTTAAAGGAATAAAAGAACCAAACACCCCTTCTCTCCCCCCCCCCCCCCCCCCAAACCAAACAAACAAAAAAACACAATGAAAACCCTTAAAGAATTATAAAATTATGACAAGGACAAAGAGGCAAAGTGAACAAGTCAGAGGTAGGCACAACCATACTTTAAAATATCTTTCTGTTCAGTAAGCAACAGTGCCAGAGAGAAAGTTCTTCACACATCTTCATTCTATCCCTAGTAAATACACATGGTGCTGCAGCCTGTAATTACAGGACCACAGATTTTCTTCTTCTCTGCAGCACCACCTGCATGCAGCAGCAGACTGGATAGGTGTCTTCAGAATTTTAAAGAGAGTGCACTAAAATTAAAGTCAAAAGTATCCATTTCTTGCCAAATTTTTGCTGGAAAACTGTTTCTTTTTTCCCACAGTACTTAATGCAGCACTGCACTTTGTTTCTTCTGAACATAGCTCTTACTGACTTGGCTATGACTGCAAACGTCATAGGTGAGCTATTTGCACCTTAGACCCAAAGTCAGTGACCCAGAAAACAGGGAGAAAAGGGAGGACACTGAAAAGCCCACCTTATTTGCTCAACTAAGCATCTCACAGGAACAGTGCGCTGCAGGCGAAAGATAAAACTCAGATTTCCCATGGAAGCTACCAGCCAAGAGAGCATCTTTTCTCCCTGAGTAATCATCCCCTTCCTTACTCACATCTGCCTTCCTCCAGTATTGTACAGAACTCACAATACTCTAGTCCACTCCCAGGAAAACCTCCCTGCTCCATAACTGTGACAGAAGCTCCAGAAGCAGCATGTATCGTAGCTGTGCTCTGAGCCTGCAGAAGACAACCATGCATTAGTTTATGCCTTGTGAGCTACATCAGCAGTAGCAGGCACTCACCCACCCACAGGATCACCCTGCATCACCTGATCCTGTCAGAGGTTGCTCTGAAGGGTCTCCAAGTGGAGACAGCCAAGGCAGATTTTATCACTTAAGTGCCATTTTAAGGATACACTGAAGAGGTTTAACTACTGATGGAGGCTTCTTCTGGTTGTCCCCCTGCCTTTCAGTGTTTAACTCCTGCCAGAAACATCCTCCACATCTCCATTTTTAAGTTTCTGCCATACCTCCTCATATTTCAAAACTGCACGGCCTTGTGTCAGCTATTATCTGCAGCAGGAGTTGCAGCCTTGGGAATAGCGTGCTCGTCAAACGGAAAGGGACGAGGCTGCTAAAATACATGTGGAAGGAACTCTTTAATGTAATCACTACACATACATTAAAGGGGGGAAAAAAAGGATCTCATTAGTAGCTGTCTCGTTTCCAGGCTGAACGAATGGAGCCTGTGCAGAACAGTGTCACCTTAAATCTATTTAAATGCAGGCCTGGATAAAGCAGGCACATTTGAAACTGATGACAGAAACCAGTCTTGTTTTCAGGTATGAAGCAGAGGTTTTTACAGGTTTCCTTTTAATTTGTGCACATTGGGCTATCAGCTAAATACAAACAGCAATTACTGGAGATGATGATCAGAGAGCCTTTTCCCACATGGCCCCCTTCCAGCCCTAATGAGGATTTTTCAATACATTTGTTCTTTGTAACTAAATGATGATGTATCCAAAGACCGTGACAACAAACTGCTGATTATAACCATGCTTACTTAGTTCATTCTACAAAGTCTGATTTTAGCTCATCTCAGATTGAACCAAAACCACTGTGGCTGCCCAAAACAAGCTGCTGTCACAGCCTTGCTCTAATGACAGCTGTGTGATGAAACCCTTTTTGCTTTGCTTTGGAGGTTTTGTCCCAGTAAACCTGTGGTTGTACCCGGATCATCTGCATGCATATACCTTGAAAAACAAAGGGTATGAACACTCATTCCTGTGTTGGAACTAAGTAAAAGTGGAGTCATGCTCAGGACAGATTCAGCGAAGGATGAACCAGGCTTCCAGCCCTTTCTTTTCACTCATGTAAGGTTAGCTCCAAGCCTTCCTCTGACCAGCCCCAGCTCCCACAAAAAGCAGTGACTCAGTGCTCCCGTTCCTTCAGAAGCAGGTGAATCAGTGCTAGCAGCTTCCACAGGAACTGGCTGAACAGAATGCTTGCCAAAGATTTGGCAGGCGCTAAAATTCCTTTGTGAGTTGATCCTAGAAAAGAGGGCTTGATGCTCTCCCTCCAAGGGCAGTAGTTCTACTGCTTTTCTGGAATGGAAACAGGAACAAGTGCAGAAATACCACACTGCACAGCACCGGTTCTCCAGGCACACATGGGAGTGCTCCCTGCATCCTAGAGCTGGGAATGAAAGGCACCTGCTGCTGCTGCAGGGGATGAAGCACGCTGCTAATGGGTAAGACCAGCAGTCAGAAAGCTGGGGGTCTGTTATGGTTCTGAGCCCCAGCCCGTTCACCATTTTGCCTTTCACCTTTCTCTCTGTTTTTCAGTGTTACCAGCAAATGCACCAATTCGTCATACATGGCATGGAAAACAATCTTTTTCCTGGCCAAGCAGCCATTAGAAATAGTGGGAGGACTATGCATTCCAGCTACAGAAAGCCAAAACAAATAAACAAATAAATAAATATCAAAACTGCCTTTGGGTTGCATAAGGATTTTTGTAGGTACAGAGGAAAAGGATTGTTTTCTAGAGCTTGGCAGAGGTGAGGGTGAAGGAATCGTATTATATTCACTACCCACCCAAGAACAAAATTAATGCTTAAGTATGTCTTTAAAGCATTCTTCTCATGAAGAGATAATGGCATTTCATACATATTCCACCTTAACCTTGAGATATTGAGAATATTTTGCATTTTTGACCTTTTGTAAAATATCTGCATTCAATTTGAGAGGCATTTTCACCCTCTTACCATGTCAGACTTGATACTGCTCAACCTGCACTTGGAGCACGTTTGACACCATTTCCAAAGCTTCTGTTTTCTTGTGTGTCACCAAACATTTTTCTCCTCCCAAGGAAACACCCTGACCTTGTCCAGGAAATCAAAAGCCTTTAGGAAACAGAACTCAAGGGAACAATGTGATCCTGGAGGCAGATGGAAGTCACACAGATCTATGAATTCATGGCACCAAGGACGACAGCAGTTAGCGATAAAATGATGGCCACTGAAAAAAGTGAGAACTGAAACCTGACTTCAGTGAAAGTTTTGCCTGATCAAGAACAAAGGACAGAGCCTAGACTTTGTACTGTATGTTTTCTTATTCATATGCAGAAAGATAAAGCTGCTGAATGAAGTGATTGATGAGAAGAGTAGGTTTTTCCCCTCAGTAATTCAAAGTGAATCATTTTAAGACCACACTTATGTGCACCTCTTTCAGGCAAAGCACTTGTACAGCACATCAGAAGATGCCTCAACGTTGTCACCTTCATGCATGCAGACACATTTTGATTGCAGTAACAATTTTATCACAAAAAGGAAAAAAATCTCAACTGTCAATGATCCCAGAGAAAGTGCTGGGGTGCTCAGGTGAGGGAAGGGGCTTCAGGAATCTCCCTCTGTTCCTGAGGCTGTTCCAAGAACTAGGGCTGCAGGAGCACGGCATCTATACAAAAGCTCTGAACTGCAGGCACAGAAAAAGCAAAACACAAGGAAAATTTTAAGAGCTAAGTATAATTTATGTTTTTTAAGTTTTCTATAGTACATGTTCCCACATTTTTTTCTTTACATTTCTATGATTTCATTGCTAACAATTCAAAACCTGAAAACCTGTTAAAGGGTTCTACTTCTACTTAGGCTTCTACTAAAGGGAAAAAAGAATAGATATTTGGAAATGGTTCTGCTTTTGGTAACTTCTATGTTTCAAATTTGACAGCATCTATTTCACATTCCCAGGCTCACCACTGCACTGGAATAGGCAAGTTAAACAAGATTTCCTGCCTGAATTATGCCTCCAAAGGTTCATTTGAAGAATAAAGAAACAGTCATCAAAATTATTTTTATTCTCCAGAAATGCAAATGTGAAGCACAATTTTATGCGGCGCCAATAACATAAATAAGCACCTCTCAAGCTTCTATTTCAAGCACCTATTGCATTCTGGGCATTTCACATGAATGTATAGCATTAATCTGTACAGTATAAGGAAACATGACTGCAATTACAATTTACCCAAAATTACACCATCACAAGCTTTCACTTGCATCTGCAGCATAGCAACCTCCCAGACCTTTTCCAGATAGGTAATATATGGTTTTGTTAGGGACAAATAGCCATCACGAGCCTTACAATGACTGGGGCAAGTTTTAAGTGAGAATCTGCATCTAGCAACACACTGGTGTGAGGCAACAGTCTGAAGAAATCAATGTCATTGTGCTGGAAAGTAAATACCTTTGTAACCACAGCCATGGCAACCACAAGAACTCCACTTCTGCAAAGTGATCCATAGTGCTTGACTTGAGGAACTGATTGAAAGCTCAGGAGGTGTTGCTTGCCACCATTTATCAGAGCCATAAAATTCCCACAAATATTCTTTCTGAGCCATCACTGTATGGAAAAGAAACACTCAAAGACATCTCCGGAAATTGTTATACTTGCTTCTTTTGAAAATCCTGCTCCTTTTTAGAGAGTGTGCTGTGGGAATCAGTACCTGCTACCTTCTGCAGGATGCACTTTTACTGCAGCGTTAACTCAGGTGATTGACTGCTGAAATCATTGAGATGCAGAGAAATTCCTTCTGCTGCCAACAGCCACCCAGTGCACTGAGGCCAGCAAATACGGATCTCCTGAGTCAGGAGCCACTGTCTTGCTCATCACACATCATGACTTCTGTGTTAAACTAATTTGGATAATCTTCCACACACCAAAGCTGCATTTTACACTAGTTCTCAAAGGCCTCTCTTAGAAATCCAGCGGTATTATAAACCAACCCCAGTTCTTTCCCTACCAAACAGCAGGAAGCCCTGCATGCCCTCTGGCCGCATAGAAGGCAATGGATATCTGCCATCACCTGGTAATTTACAGCCAACACCTCCAGCCACAGCTCCGTGCTCACTCACTGGATGTGCAGTTCCAGACCCAAAGGCATTACAGCATGAGGCTGGACCAGGTGTGGATACACAGCTCCATCACTGCTGAATGTGCACGGCCAACCTCACCCCAGCCTTATGCTTGCTTTAAAGCAGATACATAAAGACAGATAATACCGTACCCATCTGTCTTTATAAAGCCAACATATCTTGAAGCAATTGGAAGCAGCAGGTTGAGCTAATGGCAGACGTGTGTTTTACGGCACAGCAAACAACATCCTCCTAGGAGCTGGTAAATCTGAATGTACCGTATCTGGTTACCAGCCCACCTGGAAACGCACACAGCCATTACTCATCTTCACAGCACCCACACTGGAGAGGAGAAGAATAACAGAGATTTGCCCTTTATCTACACAAAGAAGAGAGCTCTTGTTTCCAAACCAGCAGCCAAAAACTTCCATGTGCACATTGCTGATTGGCAGTGGCAGTAATCAAATATGCAGTGCTAACTCTTCAATACTCCTGCTTCAAGCCTCTGGCTTAGCTTTAACACAGCATCCTAACAAACATGGTGTCTAGCTGATGAGTGGGTGAGCAATGAAAGCTGCTCCTAAAAGCATCCCTGTTCCCTGCCCACCTGGCTGGTGTCTCAGAGCAGGGCAGCAAAAGCACAGCTATGTAGGTGCCTACACAGCTGCTGCAGCTCAGAGTATGGCACACAGACTGAAAGCAATCCATAAGGTTGGGAACTCCCAAGGTGAAATACAGACACAGATACAAGCCCATCCCATTTACAGCTTTGCAACTTTTTAGCAAAGGACAGTGCTGACAGCTGGGGGATCAGTACTGAAGGTCAGAAACACCCTGCGCAGCCAATCTGTGCAGACAAGACATCACTTGAGACACACTGGATGATCAGAACAGGCAGGAACTGATGGATTCAGCGCCAACTTGAAACCCAGAACTTATATGAAGCTAGCCATGTTCTGCTAAAGCACACTTTCTCTCAGAAAAAAATCATACAGAACTAGTGGAAATGGTTTGGCCAAAATCCAGTGTCCAATGCACACACACATACATATATAAATACTCAAATGAAATCATTTTATTTTAATAACTAGTTAATTCCATCAAAAAGTATTTACTATTATATTTTTTCTTCATTTCACAGAACAGCATCTCCACCTCCTTTAAAATAAATGGGGCTAAAATTATCAATTAAGCTGAGAACCATTGGAATTTCCTTGTGGATGCCATCTTTCAGTACTGTTGTAGGCTTGCCTTAATGCTGCTAATCTGCTATCAGAATTGTCCTCCTTTCTCTCAAACAGTCCATCACAAACCTGGATAAGTTTATCTACTTCAGAGACTTCCATCGGCTCCCCTGAGCTAGCAGGGACCACACGTCTTCACTCTATTGATCAGTAAAAGCATGTGATGGAAGTCTAAAGCGGAGACACAACTCTTTGTTGGCCTACAGGGTCAGGTAGCTTTGAAGTACTTCTCAAAGCTGCCAAACATGTTTTCCCTAAGGTACTTCTGAAATTTAGGCCAAACTTGGCTCTGAGTGTCAATGTTTAAAGAACTCAAACACCTCAACATGCTGGATGAAGAATCATCCTGTAATTACTCTACAAGTCAGGGATGTGCGAAGGAAACAAAGTCTCCCAGAAAACCATCAACCCTTTGTTTGGAAAGGAAAGCCACACAGGTATCGTCATCTGTCATCCCAAATGGGAAAGCACGCATTAAAGGGTCAGTCAGTAGGAGCCTATCCATAGCCATGAAGCTTCACCCACGTGCAGCTGACATACTCACAGCCAGGTTCCAGAGGGCTGGGGAATGCCCTGGACAACCCTTAGAGTTCGGATGATGTACAAGAAAAGTTCAGGATTTTGTTCTAATTGGTAACTGAAAAAGAATGGAAAAGATGCTTTTCTTTCCACAACTACGACCTTTATCCACAGATGCCCCACACAGCAAAGCTTCCCCTACCTTTAACCCTGGAGACCCGCCTACAGCCAGACACCTGAAGATGCACTGGGTGATTTTACTGGAAAGGTAGCGAGCAGCAGTTGTGCCACGAGCACGACTGAAGCACGACGTTTCCAAATGGAAACGAACCTGATTTAGCATGCAATGTTTCCACCGCTATCAAAGCAAAAGCGACACAGGGAAATTCAAAGAAAACCGGGCAGGGCAAGAAGCCCCTCGAGCTCCTTAATTACCAGCAGGGCAGACGGGCAGGCTGGGAGATGCTGGGTGCCTGCTGCTTAACGCCGAGGTGGGCGCCCCGCGCCACCTGCCACCACCGCGCTGCACAACCGAGCCTCAGCACGTGCCCGCCCGCACCTCACCGAGCCCTGCCAAAAACAGGATGACGAACAAACCCCCGGGGCTCCCATCCTTCCTGGCGCCCCGCGGAGCTCGGTCACCTCCCGGCTGCTTTAAACTAAGGCAGAACTTCTCACGGCGACGAGCCGGAGCCGCCTCGCCCCCCGCCCCGCCGCACTCACGATCTCGGCCACCATGAGGAGCCCGGGCGGGGTCCGCAGGAACTCCCTGTCGTAGGCGAGGGTGCTGGAGCTGGCCGACAGGTTGGCGGTGAAGGAGCTGCTGGTGGTGGTCACCGTGTGGGAGCGCGGGCGCGGCGGCTGCTCCAGAGGCGGCGGCGGCTCCATGCTTCGGGGCCGCCCCGCGCCTCCCGGCCGGCCCCGAACCCGGTGGCGGGGCGGGGGCAGCGGCGAGGGCGGCCGCCTCACGGCCGGCGGGAAAGGCTCCGCCGCCGCCCGGCTTTGTGCGGCCCCGCAGAGGCGGGCCCGGGGGGGGGGGCGCGGCGGCCTCGGACGGGCGGCCGTGTGGGGCGTGCGGGCCGGGCAGAGCGGGGAGGGCGGCCCAGCACGAGGGAGGGCTGCATGCGGCCAAACAGCTCAGCAGCGGGAGTGGGCTCGTCCCTCTGTGCTACGCGCTGCTGAGGACGCGCTTCAAGTGCTGTGTTCGGCTTTGGGCCTGCGATGCAAGGACAGCGAGAGGCCATGGAGTGTTGTGGAGATGGGCAATAGATCTGTGAGGAGCCTGGAGCACAAGTCTGATGGGAGCAGCTGAGGGAGCTGGGGTTGTTCAGCCTGGAGAAGAGGAGGCTCAGGGGAGACCTGATCGCTCCCTACAGCTGCCTGAAAGGAGGCTGTGCTGAGGTGGGGGTCGGCCTCAGCTCCCACGTTAACAGTGATGGGATGAGAGGGAATGGCCTCAAGTTGTCCCAGAGGAGGTTCACGTTGAATAATAGGAAGAATTTCTTCTCAGGAAGAGCAGTGAGGCAGTGGCACAGGCTGCCCAGGGAGGCGTTGAAGAACCGTGTGGATGTGGCACTGAGGGATGTGGTCTGTGAGCAGCCACATTCAT
Source organism: Perdix hodgsoniae (assembly GCA_035772895.1). Classification (NCBI taxonomy): domain Eukaryota; kingdom Metazoa; phylum Chordata; class Aves; order Galliformes; family Phasianidae; genus Perdix; species Perdix hodgsoniae. The sequence continues at coordinate 4,472,607 of JAPSGF010000062.1, read as the reverse complement.
GGGCTGATGGTTGCACTAGGTGATCCTAGTGCTCTTTTCCAACCTTAATGATTCTATAATCCTTTGATTGATCGGGAGCTGCCTCCTGATTGCAGGCTCTTCGTGCACACAGAGGTGCTGGGCTTTCTTCCAGAGCAACTGAGGAGCGCTCTGTGGAATCCCATGGTTGGTAAGCACCATTTGGTAGGCCCATCCCCAGCACTGTCTGTCTGCACTGTCACCCGCGGCCAGCACCGATGGAGACATCCTAGGAACGTGGGTTGCTGCAGGTGGTCTGTGGGAGTCCGACCATCACAGAGAGGCCACAGGCAGACACCAGTGCCTGGAAGGTGCAGCAGCCCCCTGAGGGCTGAAACTGGGGATTTAGCTGGTATTTCCCAAACAATCCAGTGTCTCTGTGGTGTAGAAGGCACTGTAAAAGGCAAACACTGAAAGACACTGGAAATGGAAAGTATGAGGTCATTATTAAACTACTACCCGACAGTGCTGAGCTGTTCCCTGACCTGTATTTGTTTGTACTTTCCAATCCAGCCCTAAGTGTCCCCTTTAAAAATAAAAATAAAAATAAAAGTGTGGGTCATTTAAGAGCTTCTAAAGCAACCTTCTGCTCCACAGAAAGCACAAAGTTTCAAGAAGGAGCCAGCAGGTGATAGCTTCCTTCGGCATTCAGGAATTCTCATTAGTGAAGCATTTGTAAGTGGCAACTCAGTAATACTGAAGTGTTTTCCATATGTCTGGTGGCCATTGTCCTCGAATTGTTTACTGCTGCTCTCCCGCTGGCTAACAAAGGATGGGTTTGCAGTGTTACCTTTCAGCAGGGGACCCAAGAGCTGGAGAGGGAGGAGGAGGATGCAGAGTTTCTCCCAGCAGTACGGGAAATGTGAATTACCCAAAGGAACTGCTGCTTACACTTGATTGTGCCTCTCTTACAGTGTGTGTCACAACACAGGCTTCACGGGGGTGCTTTGAAGGTGTGCCTTGGCTCGGGATCAGTGGAGCCTCTGCATGCATACTCAAAGGCACGGGTGACTTTGCTTTGAGCTGGCAGAAAAAATGTGGCAGCGTTTTGCAAGCATGAGCTGCGGACCGGTTACTCAATGGGGTATGATATACAGATACACTGTGTGAGGGGAACAAAAAGTAGACCATTGGCAAGCCACACTTCAAATCTCATAACATTTAACACAGCATCTCAATCTAAATAAACAGTTTTACACTTTTTACAATCTTTTGTGTGTATCTGTGTGTTGAGTTACCAGTGTTTTCGTACTGGTTGCATTTCTGTGTTATTCCTTTTAAAAATCAGAGCTGAGATGGTAAGGAAGACTGCGCATTAGTTTGTGTGGAGACCAGCTTCAGCTGTCTTGCGAATAAAAAGTGTGCTGATTGTTCAGCGCTGCCAAGCTTCCCCCCAGTACCAGAGCCACTGTGAGATGCCCCTGTTGCTGTGAGTGTGGATCCATTGTTAGCAGCACTGAATCACTTTCAAACTTTCCCTTCCACAAGTGAGTAAATGTGGGGCTAAAATTTCTGTCAGTAGCAACGCAGTAATCCACACAAATTTCAAAGTGGTTTGAGTCACTCTCATCACTACCACTTTGAGAGCTGATTTATTTCCCATCGTATGTATATTCTCACCATGTTTCCAGGGCATTTATGTCATGGGCTTAACTTTGATACATACTGCTAAAACACTGTATTTTACTCACTACACTTCTGGAGGTCAGTGCTGTTTACTTTTTTGGCAAAACATCAGACCAATACATGCCTGTGCTTTTGGTCCTTATGTATATCATTTGAGCATCCCAGGTCCTTGGAAAAAAAAGTTAAACACAGATGCAGAGAGAGATTTATTTTGTTTCAACTTTATTAAAACTATTAACATAGCATGTGTTCTTAATGTCTGAGGATGTCAAATATTGGAACTAATTCAACACGAAGTTGAAGGATGGCTACATTGCTGGACAACTTCTCTGTACTCTAGCTACTGCTCTGACTTCCCTAATTAGCAAAATTTTCTCCAGCAAACATCAACAAATGAGTTTCACTTAAAAAAAAAAAAACAAAAAAAAACGGCAAATGCTGCAGCAGCTTTTCCAAATTGCTCATATTTCTGGAAGCAAATTTCACCCTTTAATTTGACAGCATAACCCATTACATTTAGATTGTTAACTTTGAAACTCTTGCTTTTTGTTTTGCATCTTGCACTGAAGGCTCCAACTGAAAAAAGCCTGCAGGGAGCATCTGAGCTTAGGTAGATTTTTTTTACACGTAGATAGCATCAGAAGCAAAATAATTGAATGCTGCCGCTTGAACAATCAACCTTTCATTACAAAACTACCAAGAGAGAAGAAGGTGGCCCATTTTCTGTATTTTAAATGAACCTTTCAAGGGAAGGATTAGTGAGCCTTTCAAACATCAGTCAGGATTCTTACCTTTGTTTGTCAACTCCTGTATTTCCTCACAAAGTAAACTGTGATTAGGAAAAAAAAAAAAGCTCAACCTGTTGAAGCTTTTCTGTTTAATTGTTTTGGTAAAAGCAAAAGAGTTGATAAAAGTATTATAATGTTTCTAAGTAAAGGAATTATTGCTGAAATGTCCTGATATCTAATTAACAGATTCTTCCACTTAAGCTGGTTTGGGTCTCAAATCCTGAGGAATCAACATTTTTGAGATTTCTGACTGAGCTCTCCAGAACTACCGTATTAACAGCAATGTGGCCAACTGGAAGTGCTCACTAAAGTGTATTCACACGACCAAGGAGCAGAGATGACTGGAATTTCCTGAAGTGTTTTTCTGGTTTTGAAATACAACTTCCCTTCACCCCTCCCAAATCTCAGAACTTCCAAATGTCAAAGTTAGCTAAGCAAAACAAGTGAACAGATAAAGGAAAGGTGTCTGAAACTTTTCATTAGTCATCAGGACATTTCAGTCAGCAATAAAAAGTTATGTTTTTTAAAACGTGGGAGTGATCTAAGAAAAATGAGTTTATTCTAAAGAGAACAAAAAAAGAACTGTATTTGCTATGGAACCTAGGCTAGATATAAGGAATAGGAATAGTGTCGGATGTCCAGGCCAAATATTTTCACCCTTGACATCCGACTGTGTTCATCTGAGGATATTTCCAGTAAGCAATAAATCAAGTGTTAAAACGATGTTTGGAATATTTCCTAATGGCTTTTTGGAACAAGCAATGTATAGGCTTTGGGCTGTGTATTTAGAGTAAATAATTAATAATATACATGACTCTTTGACAGCTCATCTAGCTCTACAGAAACTCTGATTTACACTAGCCCAAACCAGAAATACTTGACTTTGACTTCAGTAGCGAGATATACTATAAACATGCCTGGTGATCAGTCAAGACAGATGACTCTGCACGAACCAGCATTTAGTAGAGTAAAATTGGCTTTCATTATTGAGATACCTGGCTCTTCTAACATTGCTGCAAGAGAGAGTGAATAGATGATAACCTCTCATTTTCAAAATGGCTCTTGCTCTTCAAATCCGTAGAAGGATTTGTGTTTGTACGTGAGGTTACTGAACACAGTGTTTGTTTGGCCTTGCTGCTCAGACACCCCAAAATTCCAGAACCTATGGTCAATATTAACACAAAGACCATCAACTAAGTAATAAGAGTGCATTGGATTTCACCACCTGATACAAATGTTACTGTCCTAATGCAGGAAAATACAAAATTGGCTGTTTACATTCCATGTGCCTTTTCTTTCAATTGTTTCTTTCAACACATGAAGTTTACCTGTGTTACATGAACAGAGACAGGACTGTAGACACACAGGCATTTTACCTGTCAAAATGCTGTCTTATTACACGTGAACCACCATACAGAGAATTAAGTCCATGTATGAACAGTACTGACTTTTCAATTTTTTTCTCATTTTTGAAACACATTACCATGACTCTAAGTAAACTGTTCATTGACAGAGATTGTGCTAAGAAAAGAAGTCACAAAGTACATAAACCATGTGTTTTCTATGCATTAGGCTTTCACCAGCTGTCCCATCTCCCCTGGGAATCTAAGAACCCTTCCCAAATGCAACTGTGCCTTAAATAGTTGAGGAAAAGCTGCTTACTTCCTCCAGAGCAGATTTGTACTTCACAGTCCCTGCATGCTACACAACATACACTTAACTTCAGGGCAGAGGGTGCACCTGCTTAGTTAAGGGGAGAGATAAAAGTGAGAAGTGTGAAGTCTCTGTACAAATCTCAGAATGGATGTTGTTGTATTGTTTATACAACAGTATTTCAAGTGCTGCTTCTCAGTTGTCTTCAGCTGTCCTATAGCGAGCATGCAAGCACAGCTCTGAGCACAGCTGGTGGCTTTGCCTTCTCACACCTGCAGATCACAAGTCACTTGGATACTCAAGTGTCCTCTATCATCTTATGTGAGGAAGGAGCTTTTTGTTCCCTAAGATACTAAGATACTGTGAACACAAAGAACAAAGTGACCCTGTCATTATTATCACAAAGTGATCCACAGAACAGACTCAGAAAAACAAAACAGACCCAAAGAAACAAATATCTGTAGCACAAAATAGGGTTAAGTTTAACTCAAAGGACACAGAGGTGCATGTACTTTGAGAATATATAGAACACTTCTCATGACTATAAATTATTATTGGATGTTTTCAAAGCATTAGCGTTGCAGATATGCACAAAAGGGGAATGCAAAGCTGCTCATACTGGCTAAGTCTTGTGCCAGTTCATGAAAAAATAAGTGCAGTGATGCAAGACACTTTGTATGTGCTTCTATTCTAGGTTCCTGAAAGCAGCTATTGCAGGAGAAATAGGAAGTCGGTGAAACAGGAGATAAATAGAACGATTTTTCTGTTAAAACTGCGTATATTTTTGGGGAAGAGTGTGTTCTGTAGCAAAACCTGCTGGGATTTTTAAAGGAATCAGAAGATGGATTTTGTTAAATTTCTTAGTTCACTTAGTCTGCTTTGAAAACGGCAGGCTTTGGACTGTGTAAGAATGGTGCACTGTGCCAGCCTGCAGAGCAGACAGGGGATGGGAGACAGGCTGCATTTTGGAGGGACTAGAATTTCCTCAGAACAAAGGCTTATCCCATTTATGATATGTCTTGAGAAAGCTTATCCTGTCAAGTCATTTTTCACCCTACTAACCAGCTACTGAGCATGGATAATGCTTCTTTGCCAGATCAGTGAGAGAAAAGAGAATTTCAAAAGAAAAGGTTTTCATTTGGGGATTTTAGGAGACGAGCTGATAGGAGTTAGACTATCTAAGCTCTTTGAACCATGAAAAACATACCAAGAAGGATTTTACTAAATGCTCATATTATAGCTAAAATACAGCCTTTCTATTGAAGGCAACCTCATCACCTAGGTATTTGAATGTGAATTTAATGCAAGTTGGCACAGCCCTGTGGATTGTGCTATTAGATTTAGATACTCTGAGATGGATGGGGCTCTAATTACTATTATCAAGGTGAATTAAACTCACCATATATTCATGAATGTCTGACTTAGCTTGAACTATGAGACAATTCTGACAGGAGATTTGGTATAACGTAACCATCCCCGTAAGCGTCACAGTTAAGAAGCCTGGTCTACTGCAGACTTTGAGGCTGGATGACGTTCACATTCAAGAAGGTTCAGACTCTGCTGTAAATACTTGCTGTGGTGGGGGTATTTATAAGGTCATTTTACTCCAAGTAGCCTTTTTCTACTGAGAGAGTGCTGTCAGTTACAACGTTTTCTTAACATTTACATCAATTTCAGATCTTTTCGTACCCCTCCATTTTTCCTGTTCGGGAATGAACCAAGAGGTGAAAATACTTTGCAGAATGGTGAGGGCAGTGTAAACACACACCTGTATAGTTAAAGGATTGTCTCCTAGACCTGGACAAGTATTAAAAAAAAAAAAAAGCCCCCCCCAGCCCCTCACTACATATATCAAATATGTCATCTTACAAAGCAGTGTGGTTGATATGCCAATCAAACTTTTTTTATTTGCCTTCCTCAGAAGGATTCAATCAGAGAACCAAGCAGTATTGGTTTGTGCAAATGAAGGTCATGCATCAGGCTTCTGTGCTACACCTGTTTAAATGATGTTATGATTACAATTACAGTGAAGTACTAATCAGAGAGATCATATTTTTGTGATTCATTGTTCAAGCTGGCAGTACAAGGAAAAACATCAGTTAGCAAGGATATGTTCAAACCAATTATTGCTTTGATGAAATCTGAGGTTATTTCTTGCATGCAACCATCCTTCTTGTTCTAGAAGCCTACTTCCATGGACTGCACAAATTAATTACTGCAAGGTTCTTCCATATAATTCAGCAGTGAGAGAAATAGGGGTTACACAATTACACAAATTTATCAGTGCTAAAATACAGGATTTTATAAATTACCTTCATAAATAACAAGGTACAACACTGGGATATTCTATCGTATTAAAATAAGAGAAATTTAAGAAAATTACTTATAATTGAAGCCCTCTAGCTTTCAAAGTGACCCCATCAGTAAAGCAACTGAATGTAAGGCAATCAACAAAAAGAAGGACACGCACAGGAAAGGGAAAAAAAAGATGCTGGTAAAGGCATCTGTGCTAAGTATGTAGTTATGTCTTCTTGTAAGAGCTCAGTGGGAGCTGCAAGCATGCACAGCTGCCTCTCCAGGAAGGGGGAACTCAGGGGCAGCAGGCCTACAGTGTACCTTGTGTGCAGCACAAGTGATGCAGTTCAAGCCCATTTCCAAATTTTGGGAAGTGATAAGGAGGCAGGACTTGAAGGACTACATATCTCCCAAATACCTGCCTTGTGTGTATCCCTGCATGGAAAAAGACACCGTTAGATCACAGTATTTCATAAGTAGAATAAATGTGATTGAAAATAACTCTTTGCAAGCATCAGCCGTAAGACAAGCAGCAGGGGGGTGTACTTTCTCCATTAGTGCTACATTGAGAAGCAGCCCTTACCCTGTATTTACGTTGGTAGTGAGTCCCCTGACAGAAGCTGTGCTGGAAAAAGCCATCAACACATTATAACCAGTTGAAGATTCTGGACTAATGCAGAGGGACTGTTTGCTCAAAGGCAGTACCGAACATTCAAAGTTTGCCAGCCCCAAACACCACTATCCCAAACATTCCAAATCCATATTAGGAAGAACAGCACATGAAAAAGAGTTATTCTTAGAGATTTGCTTACTGGATTTCTATATATTTTACTAATCATCTCAAGCCAGATAATACTTTTGAAATCAAAATAATATTTCCAAAACTGTCTAGCTAAACACAGACTTGTGACGGATTGAGCCCAAGAATAATGCACAGAACAGAGATAAATCTTATGTTAGCACTGTAATACTTCAGAACTGAAATCAGACTTGGCAATTTTCCTGTTCAATTACTGTCTGTGCATGTGCACATCTCCATTCTTTACAGAAGCGTACTTGACACACAGAGATATTTAGACAGCAAGCAAGCCTGGGAAACAAATTCATCTGTTCTTTAGGATGTGGTCAGCACTGTCAACAACCCCAGGAATCTCCCTTTAACAGCAAAGAGGAAAGGTTATCCTAACTCAAGCAGCCTCCCTCGAACAGGTTCAACACTTATCCCCTATAACTTATACAACCATGTCGGTTTTAGTGATGTGTTGATGAGGAACTCATCTGACTACCTGCTGCAGAGTTCCCATTTGTTATGAGTTTTAAATCAATCTAGTCCACGTTAGTGATAAAAACAAGGTATCTGGAGTATACTTGACTAATTCTCCACCCTGTTTCCTAAAATCCACCAGTCCATCCACTCTGAACCTAAATTCTGTCTCAACATTAGAAAAGCAGAGATGTCTAGGCCGACTCCTCGAATGATCCCCTTACTCAGCTCCTGTGCTGACCCGACACATTCTATCTAAATGCACTCGTCTCACCAAGTGTTTTCCATGTCCACAACACCATAATATGTGGCAATTTATAAATCATGGAACCAAGTTCTCTAACTTTTCAGTTTTGAATTAATGACAAAATCAGTGAGAAAACCAGTCATGCTGGCTTTGTGCTAGAAGAGACCTTGTACGTAGTGCACATTCCCAGGTGAAGGAACCAGCAACACTGCCAGCCCACAAGCTCAACTTGTGGGTCAGGACCTATTTCAGACAGACAAAAATACATCAGGAGCATTCTTCACAATTTATATCCTTCGACTTCAACCTCTGGTGACACCAGGCCACAGCTCACTTGATTGTTAAGATCACATAAATATCTTAATAGCTGGAGCTACGCCTACCTTGTTTTCTCTGGGGCTTCCCCTTCGAGTTCTGAACAGAGGGAAGAAGATTCCCTCAGAATTTCAGGAACAGAATTTTCAGGAGCTTTGCTTTGAGAGCCTGTCTCTGACTGCTTCATCAGACTTAATCCTTAATTCAATTTTGAGAAAATCATAAACTGATGGAAAGGCAGACAACACTTCTGATTATTTCTCACCTGTTAAATGCAGCGCGTGTGAGAAAGAATAGGGGTCTTTACCCTAAGGAGCTTGCAGTTCACAGATCACCTCTTGCCAGCCTTTCTCCCGAGTATCTCTGCATTCTTCTGATCACTCACAATCTCACTGCAAAGTGAACAAAGTGCATATTTCCTCTGTACAACCCATCTACAGTGCCTGAACAGCATATTTTTCTAATCTCAAGTTTTCTGTATATTACTTGAAGGTTGATACATGGAAGGGAGAGAGAACTTCAACCGCAGTTGTTCTCTCAGCGTGCAGATATTTTGAGTGTGTTTGTGGAATCCCTCTTGCACTTCAGCAACTGCTACACTGCTGATGAGACATTCTCTAGGTTTAAGTTTTGAAGAGAACTGTGTTACTGTGAAGATGTGCCTGATGCAGAACGATATACCAAAGGGGGCTTAAATCAGCTTTCCCACAGCTCTGCCTGGACTCCTGTATTTTAGTGCATGTTTTTGGCTTACCAGCTCTTGCACTGGTCTCACTCTGTCTCTTCTACTCTCTAAGGAGTGCAACAATTCGAATTCTGCTCCCACTCTCCTCCACAGGACATTTGAAACAACTTACAGCAGGGTGGGCAGCTCAGATCCAGGCCTCTCTCTTCCCTAATTGCAGATCTGATCTAATTGCTTTCTAAAAGCAAACTGTGCCTGCCAGAAAACAGCTCTTTTCATCTGCTGCTCTACAGTGCCCTGCATTGTGAAGCCAACCACATTGTGTTTTGGAAGAAAGGCCACACCTGGAAAATGTCACACTTGGGAACTGCATGTTCCTTTGCCAAATGGTAACGGTTATACACAGATGAATTCAAAGTTTTAGAAAAATGTACAGTCATGGCTAAATTAGAGAGAAAATCTCAGGAAAAAAAAAAAAATTGAGTGAGTATGGTGAAGAACATTAAGCATGTATGTAGGATACTGTGGCTCCAGAATACACACACACTAAAAACAAATTAAGCAGCTTTTGTAACAAAATTTAAGCACTCTGCTGGGTGAAGATGATTGCTGGCTGCTATGGCTTTGGTTTGATCACATAGCCCAGCCTGAGCAGCTGCTCCTGCCCCAGGAGTGCCACTAAGAAAACCTGAGTGCTGCTGCTTGAACGCAGTGAATGTATGAATAAAGATGCAAGCAAGGATTCAAACCAGCAGCTCAAAATTCTGGGAGATCTTTTTCCATATTTTGCATCTCTCCTGGGCACCAACATAAGATAAAAGATATTCCCTCTCTCTAGCGGCCTTCAGCTTCAAGAAAATGCAGCTGAGCAAGAAAATCAGAGGATAAGACTGAACTTGGACAATGGGAGACTGGCAGGACCAGTGCTACTGCAGCTACCACCCAACTCCAGGTTTGAATATTATGCACCCGAGGTCTACATTCAAACAAACAAACAAACAAAGTTGGTCACGTTCAAATGCGACTCTGCAGAGCAAGTGAAAATGGGAAGAATTTTTGAACTTAAATGCCCCATTAAAACACTTGTGTCAGAACTGGGCTTTAATCCAAAGAACAGGTACAGCCATGGCTGCCTCTGTTCAGCCCCCACAACACAGAATGCTTTCCAGTGAGCATGGAGCCTTCAAAATCATACATCACAATATGTGATTATTTATTTATTGATGCAACAATACAGACAGTAAGTACCAGAAAGAATGGCATGTTTAAAAAACTGCCTCACAGTTATCAAAAAGCTGACAAAATTACTTTTGGGTTTTAAGTTTGCATTTTAAGCAATAGCTAATGCTTCACAAGTGTCTTCATATTAGTATTTACATGTATCAGGAACCCTGCCAGCTCTTGCTACCAGATTTGGCTTGCTTTCCAATTCTCTTCAGCCTTAAAAAAGGCAAAAAGCAAACTAAAAATCCCCCATTGTGCTTTCTGAGTCTACCACATGTCTGTGTTTAGTAATTAAACTGCAAGATATTCGCTAAGTCCTCTAAGCACAAAAGATTCAGAAAGAATCCACCCTGCTGAAAGCTGCAGTATGTTTCTTTGGCAAGAAGCAATAGTTTGCATTTTTTAAAATGGGATTTATAATGAACATGGACTTGGAGAAAGAAAGGGCAAACTAGCTCGATGTCATTCATTTTCATCTAAACATAGAATTTGTGCTATTTGTACACGTGGCGCTTCAGAGCTTTAGAGACTTGGGGGTGTCTTTATAATACTGTTCTCCAAAACAGTAGCCATGTTTCCAATTAACCCAAACTGTCTTACTGCCACCCTAGAAGAAACCATAGGAAGGTCTATGCATTAACTTCATAGCCAAGAAGCTTTTAACATCTGGCTGTTCACAGCTAGTGCCAGGGCAGATGAAGAGTTCCTCCTGATGGCCTCTCTGAAGGCTTGAGCAGAATTCACAGCCCCCTGCAAGGATTACTTGCACACACAGACTTTCAAGAAATGGCAGGTATGGGTTTAGCTGTATAGATGAGCACAAATGCATGTACATGTACACACAGCCACCTTTTGATAGGAAGAACTCTTCTGAAGATTCACTACAAAGTAGCGTGTAGAAGGAGCTACACAATGAAGAGAAGGAAACTGGAATGGATTTGAAGAAAAGCCATAGGGTGAAATATACTGAACGACTCGGGCCCAGGTGAGCAAACCAAACACCCAGTTTAGTCACAAGAAGCACGAACATCACAGAGGGTGATATGCATTACACTGAGCAGACTTTGGCAGTTCCCCATTTGAACATCACGACTGCTCACATACGAGAACTGTGCTTAATTTATTTATTCACTAATTCTTACGGTGTGAGTTATAAGAAAGTCATAATTTAAAAGCAGCAGTTCAAGCTGTTTCTAGTAACTTACTGAAATAATCGACATATGGTTCCCAGTGCTCCCTACAATTTCCCTTTACAGTATCTCTCTAAAACAGATACTGCAGGCAATAGGTAAATATAATAAACAGTTAAAGAGAATGTAGGAATGGAGAATGCTGACAGAGCTGCCATTCCATCAGGTCTCAGCCTACTGTCCACATCTTAAAATCCAGTTCTGTAATTGTTTCCTATAAGAGCACAACAAAGAGTATTTGAAGTACCTATACAAGGCATGGTGGCAGGAATTTGCAACCAAATTAGAACAGACTGAGAAGAGAAGCAGGCTCCATCTAAGCCAAATGCCAAATGCTCTCCTTCACACTTGCTGGGATTGAAGGCAGATACTCTTCTCATCAATTATCCAAAACTGAAGTGTTAACTTCTCATGTTCAGATTTCAATCCGCTCATTGCAAATCACTGAAGAAAAACTCAAGAGTGACCAGGAGCCAAGTGGAAGAGAAATAATTTTACACTTAATAATAAGAAATGCTACACCATTTAGGATTCTTCATTCCAGCATTCGTCAGTTCATGTGATATCTGCGTACGATTCCAACCTTACAATGAAATCCAGAGTGGGAACATGGTGAGCAAGCATCAGCACAGGCCATGTGAAAGAGAATTCTCATCTGCCATGTTTCTTGTACCTAAGTGTCAGCCTGTGTGGTACTTACAGTCAGACAACCAAAAACTCCAGCTGATAAGCACCAATCCAGTGAGAAAGCATTACCCCTACAGAAGACAATGCCCCCATAAAAGAAATATAACCACCCTAATTCTCTTGTGATGGTTTTTACCCTCCTATTCACTCAGACTTATCAAAATTCAGACAGCACTTTTAATATACTTACATATTTATTCTCTCAGTTCATCTAATGTACCCTTAAATTAAAAACCACGTTGAGTTGCAAGCACAGTGAGAAATGACCTAATGGCTAAAACTCTGGCTTAAAATTAAGAATAAAATGCATCCTGTCATAGGTTTACTGGGCAACCATCTTTACCTGCCTCAGTATCCCTATCAATAAACAAAGAATTAGGACACTGTTCTCCTCTTATGGTAGGCTTTCAGGGAGACAGTGTGTTATTTTGTTCACCAAAAAAACCCATACCTCCTTAACTGTATAGTGCTTCACAACTAAGTACTGTCTAACAAACTGAATTATCTTCATTCACAAGAAACCTTAGAAAAGAGAAAACACTAAGTAAAACAAAAAAGCCACAAACTGATAGCTGTAGTCTCTGTCTCATGTGACCAGGTAGCAAGGATTTTACAGCTAATAGAAGATGGTGTCTGTTCATAATTCAGTTGTGCAAAGACAGCTCACATCCATGTTCACATCCACGAGGAAGACATACTTCAAGAAATGCAATCTTCCTGCCAGCAGCTGTAGTTCACCTATCCCTAGTAGGAACACAAGTCTTGGCACAATTGCAGATGTGAAAATGCTGACAAGAACTTCACAATTTGATGGCATTTTCCTTATGCCTCTACAGGAGACTGCACAGAGACATGAGTGGAATTGTTGCCCTTAGTCAAGTACTTGTGACATCCCCTATTAGGCATTGAGAAAACTGAGCACAATGTGCAGCCATCACTTCCTCTCGCAACTTGAAGATGCAACAGAAGCAAGCATTGCTGGACTGTTGGATGCATGTTTCAGGGCTTCAGGTGATGTCATAAGATCTCAGACTGTATTGTCCATGACCTGAGGCAGTGACCTGAACTGACAGAGCATTTTGGAAGACAGGCATGGCAGGCATAGTCAGGTGTGGGTGTCTGAGCCCATTCTTTGGTTTCTGATGGATCTGCAATGCTTACATTTGCTGCTGAACCATAACAATCTCCAAGTACTACAAACACAGTGTACTACAGTTGCAATCATACAGGAACCCAAGGAGATTTGGAAGTAGATGGGAAGAAAAATTGCTGCAGAACAACTGGAATTGGTCACTTACCAACCAGTGCCCTCCAGTGGCTCATAAAGTAACTCAGGGAAATGAAGGCAATTACCTGTTTTAGAGGTCAAAGACACCATTTCATTGAAACTGTTTTACTAATGCAAAAAACAAAAATGCTGACATCAGGACTTCATATAACTCTTTTTGTAATTTAAGTTCTCACATCTCATACACGCTCTCATTACATATCATTATGTACAAAAAGACTACATTTTACTAAGTAAAAACAGTAATCGAAAGCCATGCAAAATGAAATGAGAAGCCAAATTGATTCCCAAGACAAAATGTTTATTCGTACTAACTCCTCAAATGGGCATACATTCACAATCTTTAAACAAAACAGCACACATGTCTAGGGCAGGCTGACAATAAATCATTAGAAGATAATGCCTTCCTTTGTAATTAATGTTCATAAATGAAGAATTAGTTACAAACTTACAGCTTTGTATGTAAAAATCTTACACAGGGGTTAATGTTTTCAGTAAGACTATTCCAATAATAGGAAAAAGAGTATATGTAGAACAAGATCCTGATAGTTCAGTACCAGTTTCACATCACGGTTTTTAATGAGAAGAAAACACTAGTGGTGAAAAAATACCTAGTTCCAAAATGAATGCTCTCGAGCACTGAAAATCAAATATGAATGGTAATGTACCTATAGAAATTAAATTATCTTAGTTAATGAAATCTCAATTTTTGCCTGAAAAGAACGAGAATACCATTACAGTCTGGAGGAATGAGTTCCATAAAAAGCTTTCCTCTGGATTTGCCTTTTGAGTAGGCTTCTGTATAAAACCAGAACAATTAAGATGCTGGGGTTTCAGTGGAAGTAGTACTGGAATAAAGAAATAATCTTAAAATATATATTAATTTACCACATTTAGCCCTTTATGTATTTTACAAAATACTACTGTTCTACATACTGCATGTAAAAAAAAAAAAGTTTATATATATATATATGTATATATACATATAAAGGCAAAGTCGACCAGCGTGGCATTAAAAAAACACCAAAACACAACACAAAGCATAAGCAGACACACTGAAAGTTATGCAGTAATGAGGAGTGTATGCTTCATGTGTGTGTTAGTGTAACAGTGCTTCCAATCTTAAAATACCCTTTTAATTGTCTAAGTAGAATGTTTTTTCCACATCTGCTCTACCAGTGATTTTCTCAATCACCACAAATATCTGTTACTTAATTTCTTGCTATCTTTACTATATTTAGCACAAAATCAGAAATAAGGCAAAACAATCTTTCAGAACTCTGAATATCTGAGGACATTCACATCTTACAAAAATTAATGTAAAATATTACTAAATATTACTGGAGCACAAAAAAATGGTACCCCTGAACTGAAACATCCTTCTGTCTATACCAAGATGTCCAAATTCCAGAGTTATCCAGGCTGCTTAAGTAAGGATGTCAACTATTCACAAGCATCCCTTTTGTCTTACCAAGTTCTGAATGACAACTTAAAGATTCAGGATGTGTGTGTGCTCACAGTTTCTGGTCTAAAACCACCACCTATGACAGAGAACAAGGTTCCAATACTGCTCAGAGGTTTGGAGTGGATATTCAGAGGTGATGGGCATTCTTGTGATTGGCTTCATGCTGAGATCTGTAAAACTCCATTCTAACCTTCATCTTCCAGCTACAAGAGTGAAATCCACTCTTTATGTACCTAGCATATATTTTACCAAAAAAATTACAGTTCAGTATACAAGGAAACTAAGACAGAAGATTGTATTTACCTACCTTCTCTTGCATCAGCTTTCCTAAAAAAATAAGCAAGCAAACAACCAAGAAAACTTCCAAAACTACTCCACAAAAATTACATTTTTTTTCCTCCATAATAAATAAAATTAACCTCCCTGATAAAGCAAAAGTGCCTGAAAAAAAAAGAGTCGAAATATCTAGGGAATAAAAGAGACAGATGTCTTTGCAAAGTCTTCAGGTCAGAAGGACTTGATCCAGCACCCACTAAAGTTTTATCCAGTGAAAGACTAACTTCAGAATTTATCTCTCTAGGGGTGCTGGTTCAGGACTGCATAGCAGCTGATGTATCAGTCACTGGCAGGCACTGAAATGAATGCCATCAGCATAATGGTGTACAATCCTTTTTAAAACTCAAGCATGAGCTACCAGGGAATTCCCTGAATACTCCTGGAGTGTTGTGTGGAGTGCAACACTTTGTAGCTGGTGTTTAAGCTAGAAAAACAGTGTGACAAATTGAGCATTGGAAACTCCAAGAGAATCCTTCGCTACTCACCAAATCATACTAGTGGAGAATGACCACAGGCACAATACTAAAATGAACCCTAGGCTCCAGGGTTCAGAACCCCCAGGTCAAGGTTACCCATTTGTTTTGGGAAATGGAATTTTTCAGGAGCCAAACAGCTGGGAACATCACAGGAAAAAACATCGAAATACAAAAATGCAATGATTAAAAAACAGAAGGGGAGCTAATGATCCCCCTCTAACACATTCCCTTTAAAACAGAGTACTTAAAAACATTAAATTCAGTTATAAATTGGTTTCAAAATTGTCTGGCAGCTTTAAAGACTTCTGTAATTCATAATATTAATCACCAGAGTTCCCTAGAAGGTCCCTGTAGCCCCCTGAATAACTATTACCACTTCTTTACGCATCAATATTGCTTAAATTAATACAAACACGGAGAACATTAAAATCTCAATGTGTATGTAGAAAAAAATATCAAGTTTTAAAAGAAAGACTCCTAACATTTCAAGGCTAAAGGCTTGATTCAGTCTCCATGAAAACTAGTGGGACTCTTCCCATAGCAACCAGTGGATTTGGGACTAGGCCTTAATAAGTGACACCAACATATTGTGTTTTACGTGGTAGGAACTCACACAAAGCACACTTCTGTATGGACTATGCATGTAGTGCAACTTCTGCAGTGCGCTTTTTAAAACAGCTATATTTTAGCCAGTAAAACGAGTCACCAAGCCAACAACACTGCATGCTATGTCAAACTAGGCAGTAAAAGTAAAACCAATACCCATTCAAAGACATTCGTGTTGTTACTGTTGCCTAGTGAGCAGCTTTGCAGGAAGCTTAATGATGCATCCACTTGAACTCAAACACAAATTTGAAAGGCAAAAAGCTGCATGAGTACAATGGCCTGGTTGATTTTATATGTGCTCTGGATGACTTTGAAGGCAGGATATCATCTCTTTGACAGGCTTCCCTTCATAGCAGATTTGATATACAGCAGTGAATAGTGGAAACCTAAGGAAACAGGGTGGGGGAAAGCAAACGCAGTGTAAGATTATTCTGTAACATTTTCTTAAAGGAAAGAAACAAAATGGAATGAGGAGAGGGAAGAGAAAGAGGGAGGCTGAAAAATCAATTTCTTTTAGCATTTGTCAAGCACTCAGGTGAGCTGAAAACCGCTGGATAAATGCAGAACCTACAAGCATCTGTACAATGAGTTACTCTCTCAGAAGCCTAGCCAGCTATAATGGAGCCTGCAACATTTATTATGTATGGCACAACTATTAAGTTAGCTAACAAAACCAAAAGAAATAAAAACACATCTTTCTTTGATATTCCTACAGCAGTTCTGGCATGTCAGTTTTGCGTTGTATCTAAACAATACTGTGATAATATGCCACAAAGAGACAAAAGAAAAAATTGAAGGTCAAGTTTTTAATGATAAGAGTCCAAAATGAAAAGTGGATTTTGAAACAGCCATCTCTCTGATTATTATTATTATTATTTTTTTTTTTTTGAGAGGAACATTTCCAAGAAAGCACAAATTATTCAGACTATTTTTATAATCTGAAGGGAATCACAGCAAACAAACTTTACGTTTGCTTGCTTTCCATCCCAGATAGAGCTAGATGAGTCCAATTTTCAGACACAGCCTGGTGAATTTCAGGGGTAAATTATCTGTACAGCAAAATAAATGTGCCATTTCAAGGTGGCTGACAAATTTTTGACATACACACTATTATTCTCAGTTGTACTTTCTCCTTGAGAAAGTGGTTCCATCAGTGACTCCAAGGTTTTATCATCTGTATTGCCCAAAGGCAACTCTGACCAGAACTCCCAATCAGTACTGGGCATTGCACATGCATGCCAACGTACTCTGCTACGGTGTTACACTGAGCTAGCTTTGGCATCACCACATAGCCTGAATTAGACTCCTCAGAAGAAAAAGAAGCCATGAGCAATCCAATTGAGAGTACCACTACAGCAGGTACAGCACTGCTACTTGAACGAATCTCTACTTGCAATATTTTGCATTACTGAGGAAAAGAAGTGGTAGCACAGAGACATGCTTGTGGATAGACTCCATTTTTTATGGCTCTTATTGGAAGTGCTCAAATATGAAATGCTGCATTTTGAATTATCTGAAATATTTTCATGTCTTGCTATGAAGTGCACATCCATTTCTTTTGATTTATTTTCATGGAAAATAAGATGAAAATAGCTGCAATAGCAGAAAGTATTTCAAGTCAATCCAGCTGACTGGGTTTTTGTTTTTCCTTCATCAGTGGAACCAAAATTAGCAGATAGTCACATAGCTGCTTGATACTGTTTAGGTTGTAAAGTCCTTACTAGGGAAGTTGAAGAATAAAATATGTAAAGATTTTTGCATTTATTAAAAAGCCTCACTTGTTATTCAGTTTGTATGATATATTGGGCTGGGGGCTGTATTTGCTTTTAATATAACACTAACACAGGCAATAAAATCAAATTTATTATGTCTATATGAGATAGCCACAAACATATTGTGCACCTTCTGGAAAAAAAATCATAGAAACAGCATTGATGGTCATCAGAAGGCTCAGAGAAGAAGGACCACTACTACAAAGCACATCTTGCTGCACAATTCTTGCTTTTTATCACAGAGAACATTACTGAATTGAGCATGTCTGCACAGGGAATGAAGGATCAAAGCTGAGTGCAGGCTCATGGCCAGCAAACTCCAACACATCTTATGTCTAAGCACATTAAGAGGGTCAGTTCCACTGCTCCCAAAATGACAAAACAAGCTGCCTCTGTAAATACCAACAGGCATCAACAATGCTACCAAGGCTCTTCTGCTGAACCTCACTGACTTGTGAGTATTTTTACAAAGCCTTGGGAGTCTATTTACAGGATGAGAATATGGAATTTTACTCTAACGTCCTACCTCTTCACCTTGAAACCATGACTTTTTTACCACGTTTTGTGTTTAAAACAGTAACAAGCAAGTTCTTGAAAAAAACACTTTGAAAGTTGCTTCCAAAAGTCTTCTTGAATGACTCCTCGCATGAAGAACCAACACATATGTTGGTGAACCAGAAGACATAAGAACTGTCTGATGTCATGTTTTTCACTAAAAAATGTCCAAAAATTCATATAATATGCTCTATTTGCGATAGGATATAACAGGAAAAAAATAATCTAGCAGTATCCTGTCTTATTTAAAGTATCATAAACAGTAGGAACCAAAAGCAATGCTTAATTATTTTTTCTACAGTTAGATTAATTACTGTACACTGCAGAGACAGGCTTCTCCCAGAGAGATGGTTAAAAAATAGGCAGTTTAATATAGCTGCTCTATTAAAACTAGATTTTAAAAACTGTTTTGGAAAAAGTAAGGACAAGGCCAGGTCTTCTGACTGGCAGTCATTTATGTTCTGATTTTGCTTCATCTACCAACAGGAACAGATGGCAATAATGCATCCCTTAATCTCATAAGTAGACAACTGTGTGTGTGGTTTTAGGAATCCTATACATGCTGACTCAAATTCAGATGAACAAGCCTGGACAACCTGCTTAATTTCATTCAACAAAACTGACCTAGACAAGCTGATGGCAGGTTTCACCCTTGATCTAACAGGAAGTCAAATAAGGAAATAAACTGCAGTATCTAAGCTAGAATCAATGCGGACAGATGCACCTACTCTACTTAGCTATATGGATTCTTAATAACAAAGCTCCTTCTTTCAGACATAAGCAATGAAATGACTACTATGAAACGAGCTGCAGAGCCTCATTAAAAAGTCTCTTTAGGGAGCTCAGCTTTCATGTGTTTTATTCTTTTCACATGTTAAAACACACTCTGCTGTATCTTCCTGTGATAGGAGACAGTAATACATCCTGGTGTAAACAAAAGGGAATTCACAGATTTGGTATCACAGTATTAGCTCTAAAGACAGCAATATTATTTTGGGGTTTCATTCATTGTTTTCTGCATTTTAACTGGGGATTAAGCCACTCTTTTGGCAAAACCTTCATGAAAAAAGCACAGCCAAAATTGTAAAAAGAATTATGGAGATTAAAAGGTTCATGCAGAACTGACTTTATCCGTTCTTACTTACTTGTCCAGCATTCCTTTCTGCTTGAGGATGCGATACACCTCTGCAGATGTCTGTGGTCCCTGCAGTTTCTGACCGTTTAACATTTCTTGCTCCAATTCTTCAATAGACTAAACAAGAGGGAGGGAGAAAAGAAAAGCTACGATACAGTTTTTGTAAGCTTAACAACATTGTCTGGATGGAAGTAAAGATATCACTGATGATTTTCCCTACCCAAAAGTAAATTTGAGTGAGTATGCATATTCTCCTATACTCGTCTGTAGATGTTCTCCTTCCTACATCTGCATCTCCCACTGTCTTATCCCTCCAGCTCTTTTTTTTTTAAACACCTTCCCACACATTCTATTCTTGTAACACACTCAAAAGTGAGAGGAAAGAGAAGTACAGCTAACACGTCTCAGAGAGCTGTACTATTACTCCAAGAAATCAGGAATGCTTAGTACTTGCAACAGTGGATTTCACCCAGTAAATAAGGTACCTTTCCAGTTTTAACAAATGCTTCTGCTACACGTCGATTCCGACCACCGTAACACGTCGTGATGAGGTCAGCAACTCCACAGCTTTCCAGGAAAGTGGCAGTAGATACCTGTCCTTTGCAAAAAATTCTTGCAAAGGCAATCATCTCCATTAGGCCGAGGCGAATAACAGCAGCTTTGGTATTGTCACCGCAACGAAGGCCATCACAGAACCCAGCTCCTACCGCCACTATATTCTAGTGAGAAGAGAAAAAACAAATGGAAAATTATTCAATCAGAATCCCAGCAGATGTGAATGGACAAGAGTGCAATGTCCTAAAGAACTGCAAATACTTTATCAATGTAAAACACTATTGATTTTTTTTTTCAAGGTTTATAGGATGACCTTAAAAAAGAAAAAAAAAAAAGACGTTAAGTCTTACATTAGTAAATTATTTCCAAGTATAAAAGCATAGTTAAAGCTCTGGAACAAGCTGCCCCGGGGGCTGTGAAGCTGTCCTTATTGACTGTCTTTAAAAACATGCCATACTCTGCCCAAAGAAGATTTTATCTAGATTAAGCTGTTCCTACCCTGAGGTAGAGGTGAAGATAGACTGATATCCATGGCCCTGTACCCAGAGTTTCTTTATGATTACAGTAATTTGAGAAACTTGTACTGACATTCATGCTGTTATGCTAGGAGGCCAAATTCAGCCAAGCTAATTGCAGTCAGCCCTTTTAAGTATATGGAGATCATGTAACAATAATAGTTAATAAAGGCTCCTTGGAAGTTTCATCACACAGGAAACCTCTCCTAAGCAAAAACAGTTGTCTTTTTCCTTAGATCTAGTGACAGCTTTCTACAATGTACTGGTTTTTCATGATCAATCATCTGTATGATCAGCTTTTGTTTACAAACATAAAACAGAGATTAGTTCAGAGATGCTTGAGCCAAATCACTGCAGAAGCTATTTTTTCACCTGTAAAGTAACAAGTAACAGGAATCAGAGACTACCTGTACTTAGTTAGCCTTTACTAAAGAAATAAAAAAACAACTCTCCAAGCGAGATGGGATTCTGAAGATCTGATAAAGAAAACAGGGAAGCAATAGGTATGGCATTATGTTTCTGCAACAGCAATAGCAGAGATGTCAACAGAAACAGAAACAAATACAGGAGACAAAGGCCTTTAACTGTTGCTGAAGACAAAACAGCAGTCAGAAATTGCTACAGTAAGCAACAACCTGATAAACAGACATTTTTGTTTCACTTTTTGTGAGAATGAAAAACTGCAGGCTGTTGCAGTGCTGTGTGCCCATCACAGCTTCTCCCCTCTATGAAATGGATCGCTCTTTACTTTTTAAGTACCAGCGAAGGTCTAAAGGCTGCCCTTACAAACTGCAAACAGAAATGTTGACATCAGATAAGACAGCAACAACAGATTATCAGACTTAATGCTGGTACTTGAGCTCAACCTGGCTTATATCTTGGCTGTGATCAGACATCTCTTCTAGAGAACTAGAACTCTTCTAGAACGTCCAATATTTGTTCACTTGGTGGCAAAGTGAGAGAAGTCAAAGAGGTACTCAAAAAGTTTTCGGGTGGGATAACTCATTTAACTGGAATTCACATGGTCATGAAGTCTAAATGTTAGCACAAAGACAAAAACAAAAACATTTTTGAACAACTCCTGGATGTTTTCCAGTACCTCTTGAACACTCCTGTAAGTATAGCTTCCCCCCCACTCTGTCAATGCCTGTTTTAGCTTTCTTTTCCACTTTGCAGAGACAATCTGATCATAAATTTCAGTGCAATTATTACCTATGGCTTTTTGTTGACTACTTCTGCCTTTCACAGTGTTTGCTCTTGGAGTAATGCAAATATTGTTTTAAGCAAGTCCTACCATGACTAGCTACTTCCGAGGCGATGGTGTAGGGAGGAAGGGAAGCTGTGATTCCAGTTCTGAATCACCTAGCTTCTCTTTTGGACAATGCCCCCATTGTATGTTCTTGCACACAGCTTGCAAATGAGGAAATAAGACAACTCCTTTTGCTCTTGAATACACACCCACACCTAGGAGATGATTATAACCTGTCAACATAACCCTCAGACCGCACTCATGAACTTATAAACTCCACCATCTGGTTTCATTTAGATCCTTGAAAAATCTATGACAACTCCTTCCTGCCTAATACACTGCAGAGAAAACTGAATTATGCCACACAGACAGTTATGCTTTAGTGAAAAAAAAGCCTCTCCTTTTAAAAACAAAACAGCCTCAAAACTTGATCTTATTTTGGACAGAAAGGTGTCTAAGTCTCAAAACAGACAGCTTGCTACTTGAAATCTCTGATGAGCTTTCTTATTACAGGAAGATGCATAGAGCCTAGTGGCACAAGCATTATAGTAATCACCTAAGAAGCAGACTGTGTGTGTCATCAGCCTTCTATATGGCAAAACACATTTACTTTATCTGATAAAGGTGAAGTATACCAGCTCAGCAGTGTACCCAATAAGTAACAACAATTTTAGCCTACAGACAAACTTGCCGTTCCAAAGCTGCAAAAATACTCTCAGAACAAAACCTAAATGACTGCAATACAATGTTCCTCTTGGACTGTGGTATTCAGAGCTCTCAAAATCACTTCACACTTGAGCGAATGTTTCCCCACACTCAGCATTACAGCTCTTTCCATTAAAGCATGCATCTTATGAACAAGATGCACAGGGTGCTTTTATACTGAGTTTAGTTTTATAGTTTTAAGCTATTAAAATACTTTACAGTAACAGCTGACTCTCTGGCTGGTCTCATACCCTAAAGCTCACATTCGTTGTTCTAGAAAATGAGCAAGGCCTGGACTCAGTTATTTTATCACGAGAATACTGAAAGGAAAAAAAAATGTTGATGTCAGGCACAGTGTCCACAGTGTTTTACAGAGTAAGTGAGAAAGTGTATTTTCTATTTGCACATGATCTGCTGCAAGCATGCTAGAAGTCACAAATGCAGTAGATGACCCAACAAACACAGCTAACAAAACTGCAGACTCTGCTAACACAAATCACTACTAAGAAATACCTCTGTCCTGCTCTGCTTACTCTAAGTTTGTGGGGTGCTCATGAAGACATTCTCAGAAGCCACTTCTGACCTCTAATTAAATAGGTCATTAAAGGACTATGCAGATATTTTAATTCACCTGGGACATCAACTGTTTCTTGATGTAGTGCCACAGCTCAGCACACAAATTTGTAGAAGCCAGGAGGTCAAATAGAGACTGAATAAATTAAGGACAGTATCAGCAGGACTGTTACAAGAGGCTCAGCATAAACCATTTGCTTGCTCCTGGCAAACTTGAACATAAATCATGGATTTAATTTCCAACTAATCTCAGGAAAGCATAATTACCACAGTCAGCTTCTACAGTAGCTAGACTGACTATCCGACAGCAATTGCCATAAACAAACTTCACAGGAACACCTTTGTAAATGAGAATGCTGGGTTACATGCTCTGCTAAGCAGCAAAGCACTTATACTTTTTTGCTTAAGGTTATGTTGTAGCCTTAAGGTTTAGAGGAAGACCTGAAGCTCCACTGGGAAAGGCAACCACAGCTGTGGTTCTTTCTCCTTCCTGCAAGAATTGTTGCCCATGCCTTGGTCCTTGTTCCAGTCACCTTTAAATACTTCCCAGGACGGCCCCACATTGCCTGGCAAATGGCAGCCAGAACCCAAGGGTACCCTGAGGTTGGGCTGCCCATAAAAACATCCAGGGACTTTGAACCACCCATGTTTGAAACTGGTTCATTCTTGAATTCACTCCTTAGAAAAGGCTGCCGACTAAATGTGAAATGTGCTTCAGTCCTCAGAAGAAAAATTCCTCATAGAAAACCCTCCAAGCACATCCTGTTCCTACAGCCAACAAGTTACTGGAGACAGATGTTCTTCTTCAGTATCATCGGATTTTTTAAAATGACTGCCATTATCAGTCTCTCAGCTGATGCAAGACCGCAGTTTCACGGCACCTATTTCTATACTTCAACACATCTCCATCTGCCCATTGTCACAAAATATAAACACAGCAAACAAAGTGGATATTCAGTCTATACATGCACATATATAAATAGCAATAAAGCATGCATTCATGATCACCCAGCTGCAATACCTATTATTACAGTCTGAATTTAAATATGCTTCAAAAGACAAATTTCAAACCTAAAATTATCATTATTGTGAGGGAAAGCTGAGCTCAGAGCACTCTCTATTATCCTTCTGTATTTTTTCTCCCAACCTTTAGGCAATCATCCACACTGAAATCTTCCTTGCTTTCAGAAATAGAATAAGGTAAGTACTGAGGTAGCCTATGGTGCCAGATGAACCAAAAAAAGTCTCCTTTTCCCAAGCAGGTACATATGGAAAAATGCAGAAGCTGGAAGGATATGCTTTTCTCCCACTGTGGCATTTCTCATTCTTTAAATACCTCCACAGGAACTGCTTTTACTATTTCTGTAAAAAAAAAAGCAAGTTTGGACAAGCACGTGCACCTGCTTGCTTCTGAATTCCAAAATGTAGTTTGCGGGGATGCTCCTGTCAGTCTGATGCAGCATCACTACAGAAAAAGAGCAGACCCTCTGCTTTCATGTCTGTCTCTTTACACCACACAGTACTGACATCTTCTGAAATAGGAACTTCTTCCTTCCCTCAAGTTAAGTAATGCTAATTTTTATTATTTCTCATGAAGTAACTTTGCAAGTCTAATAAAGTAACTGTCGGTCAGCAAAAGCTGCACTTGAGAGTTCGTGCTTTTCAATCAGGTACAAAATACTAAGATCAATTTGTTTTAAAATACCAGCTGTAATTCACAGTTTTCTTTAGTCACACCATGCACTTCTTTGGAAGTTTCAGCTCACTTAACAAAATACACCACAACCAACACCAAATGACCAGAGCACATAAAATATATACAGCTTTTTAGAAATACAGCTACAGAGCTCAGTCTGCAGGTTGCGAAGATGAATAATGGAGCAGGAGGGAGGAACAAAACAAGCTTACAAAAAACCCACAAAGTTTGATCTCAGCCTTTTTTCAGGTCAAGAAGGACAATTGATTTAAACTATTCTGCGCTTCCAAAGAAATATTGGTGTGTTGCCTGTCTGGGACTTCTATAATGGAGTTTGAGTGCCTGCTGACTAACTGCTGATTTATCCAGAGAATTTTCCAGAGGAAACAATTGTCAGGGAATTAACTCACCTATTAAGCAAGAATTCAAGATAGTCAGAAAACACCAGGCTGAACAGATTTAAAAATAAAAAATAAAAAATCTGTAGTGTTTGTTTTTTGACTTATTTCATGGGTCTATATGCAGGAATTTCTCTCCCACTAACCTTGCTTATCACCACAGCAGCAGTTTCAAGCAATGCCTATGGAGCTACATTACGAACTCTACAAATGCTTCCATGACAGTTAGTAGATAATGTGAACTATTGGCCAGGGTCTCAAGCTACTAATGCTTTCCCTTCATAAACGGCCTGTAAATTAACCTAAAAATACATCCGTATTTTTAAGCTAGCTTTGGCTTCCTGTCAGTGTCAATTTTATTACCAAAAAACAAAGTCCAGATAAATAACTCTCCAAAACCGCTTTTTTTCCTATTCAAGTCATTTTTGTATGTGGTCATACACATGAATTTTATGTGCTTTATGTCAAGAAAGTTTAACACAATAAAGCTCACGTTACATAAGTCAGTGGAGAGGAGAATATTTCACTCATCAGACATCAGGGATTAATGCTGACTTCTCACTTTATTTTGGTGAATGCACTGCTGTATAATGAAAAAGTGAACTAAGGTGTATTTAGTTAAGTGAAGTTAACACTTGTTTTGTGATTGCATGTAAGAGAAGTGAAAGATGGAGAAAGAGAACTTAAGAGGTAATGAGACAAGTGTCTAAAAACCAAATCACTGAACATGCTGCTGCCTACTTTCACATCTGGTTCTTCAGGGAATGTTATGTAATAATTTTATATATTATATAAAGTACAATAAGCTTGATTCTTTAAATGAAAATATCCACTTTTTTTTTTCTACAAGGATCACTGTCCCATCTGTGCACAGACTGCAGCCTGTTACTCTTACCTTCAGAGCACCACAGAGCTCAACAGTGTCTGCATCATCTACTACAGTTATTCGGAAGTTTGGAGTCTGCAGGAGTTCTTTGAAGAGAAGGCCATTTTCCAAGATTTTGCTGCCTGTTGAGAGAAAAAGGAAGGATAAAAACCACCAATTAATAATTGATTTGGGTATTATTTAGCTTTGACTATTTGGAAGTAGAGATGAGGCTGTCATCCTAAACAGACCCCTTCACACTTAAAAGCTCTGTACGCTGAGTTTCTCTGGATTCATAATTCATTGCTTGCTCATCAAGAGCTTCCAAATAATAATCCCATTAATTCTCTATACTCTCTTTTTTTTCTTTGATCTTTCTCCTTAAAATAAGAGTTAATAATAAAGCAAAGGTAAATTTGAAATAGAGCAGGTGCAGTTCTGCCAATTATTTTAAGGCCTTCATTCTAAAAGAATGCCTGCTGATAAAGGCAGGTCAAGGACACTGTATAAACTAAGCATGTTAACATTTGCAGCTGTTTATAAACATGGAAAGGTAATGCAACCATTCAAAAAATAAGTTAAAATACAGAACCATAAGTAAGAAAGCTATAGAACCAAAATCAATCAATCAAGCAAGCAAGCAAGCACAAAACTGTAAAAATACACACTGAAAAAATAACATAAACTCTCTATTGTATATGAGTACATGTACGTGTATACATACACACATATGCTTATCCAGAGACTGTGACATGCAAGAGACATCTTTGTACTGCAGAGGTTACAGACACCAAGACACCAACACAGAACTGAACCCATTCCTAGCTTTGGGGTGAACTAATTACTTGGAGAACTCAAAAGACACTGACACCAACACCTAAAAAAAGACATGCATATAGGTACCATCTGTGACCATAACACCTGCTGAGCTGGAAAACAGAATATATAGTCATTTATAAATATCAAGCCATGCAGACCCAAGAAAAATCATAAGAATAGCAATAAAATAAATAAGTTTGCTAGCTGGAGGGTGATCAAAAATGTGCATAGCATTTCATGTGTTAAGGTCAAACTCTTGTGAGACGTGTTAAAATTGCACTCATCTCTCCCACTAGTCCCAGTATTCTCCCAGTCCTTTTGGACATGTAAACATTCTAGAAAATTTAACATTAAAATCAGAAGGAGCCCAGAGCTTCCGATGCTGAAAACAATGAAATTTGAGCTACTGGGTGCACACCTGTGAGTAGGAGAACATACTTACAACACTTATTACTCAGGACATTACCTATTGTGGTTTCACAGAATTTCTCTGCTGCCACTTCATTGGCGATGTTTGCTCCCATCAGCACACTGATGTCTATTCCCATCTTCTCGCGAATAATGTCAGAGATCAGTTTCAACCCCTCTGGGCCTTCATCTATTCCCTGCATCCAACATTAAATGCAATTACTAGAAAGGCTTTCAGTAGACACAGTAGAGAAGAAAGCATAGCACAATTACTCTTGTCCATGAGCACTGCACCCAGGCCTGTCCAGATACAGACTAAAGATGAAGAATTTCCTGCTTCGCTGCTATGCCAGTAAAGCTTCTGCTATTGTAACTTGTCCAAGCACCTAAAGAGTTAGGACTAAACTACCAACAGGGAGGAGGGGATGATGGTAACGTTGTTACTTCCATTCTCAATAACAGTTCTGACTCTCAGAAGTGCTGAACTTAGCTGTCTTTTCCAATCTTACTGATTGTATGACATTCAGCTCTGTTCAGAACCACACCTGCTTATCACTATATCCCCACTAAAAACAGTGAAGTGTCACTGATGCATCATTTGTGAATCAGGCCTGCACTTGGATCTGGAACTGCACCCCAACTCACAAACAGCATCTCACTGACTCCTTCTGTTTAGAGGTCCCTGAACTGAAACATCAGAGACCGATTCCCTCCTGTATAACACCAGTAGCAGATCACTCACAAAGATGCATTTTAATCAACTTAAGAATACTGCAAATGAAACAGCAGTTCATAGATATGAAGAAAGCTGAACAACTCAGAATACTTTAACTTATAAGGATATTTTTGATTGTCATTTATAAAGCACTCTTCACAAAAGGTGAAAGTAGGGGGAGAAACAGGACTTTAGAGAAGATCACCCTAGAGATTAATGCTGCAATGGAGAACACAATCTGGTACCTGAATGGCTTGAATCATAAACACAAAGTAAGACCACTTTATCTTCAAAAAAGCATTTTCTCCTACTTTACAGAATGAGATAAGAGACTTTTTTTGAGCTCTTAGGACAGGGACATGGCAGACTACTGAAATGGTCTTTCTTTCCTACAGTATATAAGTTTTATTCAGTACTATTTCTTAATGTTGGGAAGGCATGGTAATTTTTAATTTTATGCCTTAAGGCAAAAAGGCAGTGTGATCCACTACTACTACTACTGCTATATACACACACACATATTTGTATGTTGTCAACAGTGGCATTTCAGACACGCAGCGTTTTGCATTTTCACAGACCAGAGGTAACAGCCCTTGCAAAACATCGTACAGCCGAGAGACGACGAAGTGCCTACATAACAGCCAACAGAACAACAGCCAACAGTGCTTGCATTTCTGCATTATTTTTTCAAGCACTTAATGCACACTCTGCTTTCTCATCTTTTATGAGCCACAGAAAAAAGAATTTGAAAGCAAGCAGACACATAAATACTGCATTTCCCCCTCGGAGTACGAAGATGTTCCCATGAGGTAACTGCAAGGCCTCTCCCCCATCCTCCTAGCAAACATAAATAAACAGAAAAACATACACACGTTGGGAACAACTCCAAAAATTTAAATGTGTACACAACAATTATTCATCCACGCAAAACCTGATGAAAGAGGCTCGGTGCCAAAACCCAGCTTTGCTATGAAACAAATGCAACTTCTGACAAGTCAAGGAATGCTGCACCTGTTTCTTGAAGAGCCAAGTCCAACACAGAATGACAGACAGCAGGAGGAAAACCAAACACTCCCCACCCCAAACCAAGGGCACCAATGATCCCCAGGCAACGCAAGTCCAGTTCTGTGGTCTCACCCGTTGGTCATAATGCCTGCCAATGCAATTCCTGAGGCCTGTGTACAGATGGATGAAAATGAGCTCAATGATGAGGCTGCCCGAGGAGACTTCAAGTGCTCACTGATTCCCAGCTCCCTGCTGAGCAGCACCCTGTGTTGTGTATGATCCAGGTTCCACTCATCTGCACAATCATTTGTTAGGTTTTCATAGATACCGTTAATCAGTACTCATGTAAAGCAACGTGTTTGAATGGGAAGGCAGATTACCTAGCAGACAAACACCTTTATTTCCCAAAGACTCCATTTTATTATAAGGCTTTGCTTGAAAATTTGACTGTTAAAAAGAGGAGAAAAGAAAAATGAAGGAAGACTAAAGATGACACGCTGCTAACTTGGTGAGCAATTTAGAAAGCAAAGAAACAAGAGGTCCCACTAGTGACATTTTTCAGAGAACTGCACTTTAACTGCCAAAGTTAACACAAACCTCTGTAATGGCATTAGTGGTGAGGTGAGCTTAATGAGACTGCTAAAATATGACCTTAATGAAAACAGCATGCATAAAGAAGCTGCAAAAGCAGAGGAAAGAGTGCATTCTTGCCTCTATTATTAGTTTCAACGTTGCATTCTACTTCTACCCTTTCTTCTTAAATGATACTTTTAATGATGCAGTTATAGCTTTTGATAAAAGCTAACATGTTTCACATTCTCCTGAAAAAAAACCCAACCTGAGACATCACATCATTCCTTTCTCAAAAAGTACATCCCAGTAAGACAAGGAAATGTGCCTACTATGCAATTCTGCCTTGCATGGCAGGTGTCATTACCTATACTAGGGCAAGTAGGTTTATGTACCTTCTTCCTATTACTTTTTTTTCACATGGCCTTTAATCAACACTCCATTAAGGCAGTTGTAATCAATACTCTGAGCAGTGCTCCCAAGGGAATGCAGGCCAGGTCCTGATTTCAGATGCACTGACATAAATCCTCATCTACTCCACCAGTTTAATCATAGTTGTTTCCAGCATTAGGGATATAAGAACATGAATCACATTTTGCAAACTATAGAAGAATAAAGATTATCTTGAGCTTACAGGAGAAAGAGGCATAAACCAATAGCTTCAAAGCAGTGCAAGTTTTATAGCTTTAGGGCATCTAAGATAGCTCTGTGGTTTGGGTGCTATGTATTCAGCTCTTTTAATGCTGCTTCATTTTATCCTTCCACCATATGGAAAGCTTTTCCACAAAATGCAGCAAGCGCACTCAGGAAGCATTACTTTTTCGTACCTCTCAGTAATGTATCAAGCCAGCACTGACAAAGTAACACAAATTTGATGGGTTTAGTCAAACTAAAGACAAACTTGTGGTCAGCAGACATAGGGTCTTTCTGTATTTTTCCTTCTTTTTTCTTTTTGAACCAAAGATCCTTAAATGATACATCAATTGATTGTTTACCAGAAATGATAGCAGACAAGGGAATATGTGCTGAGAAAATGGTCTACTCTTAACTAAGTAGAAACCATTCTTGATAACCTCAGAGGGACTAAAAAAAAAACACAACACAAGTGAAGAAACATTTAAAACTTCTATCACCAAAAGCCATAAAGCCTCCAATGAAACACTTGCTTCCTACACCTCAGCCCCACTCCAAGTTCCCATGTCTGAACAATCCTTCTGGGCCATACTGAACAATCTCTGTTGTTGCAACATAATCTATGATATGAACAAGAGCTCAGTCACACAGAATTCTCCCAGTAGTTCTTAAAATGATTAACTCAGTGTGTGGGATGAGCATTAACAATCAAAGCATTATGCTTGTGCTCTGCTCTCCATCTAATGATGCATTTGGAAACAAGAAATAACAGCAAAGCTTGATGGTGCAAAACATATTCCTCTTCCCTTTCTTTTCATGTCTTGTGAACAGCCTCATTTTCTTCTTCCACTAATGACCGAGACAAATTCCAGTCTTGCACCTCAAAAGGTTTAATGGAACAATCTAGGGAGTAGCACAGAGTTTTCATATTAAACTCCAAACTATCTTGTTTTAGAAAAATCCCACAACATATTATCTGTTTTTTATGCACAGTATTTGCTATACCTTTATCAGAGTTATACCGAGAGCTTTCTTGGGTACTCGTCCTGTGATCTCATCGCAGACCTTATGAATGAACTGATGAGGAATGACAAAAACCAACAAGTCTGCATCCTGTACAGCTTCATTAAGGTTTGGGACAGCAACCTATGTAGGAAAGGGAAAGAAAGACCACATAACTTCTTAAAATTTACCCCACACAAAAATGTTCTTAGGTTAGTAAAAGCACATTTGGGTCTTATACAGAATGCTACAAGTTACTGAGCTTCATAACTGAAAATAATAATAACATTAGCATCCCAGAAAAGCCAAAGACTTAGGGTTTTCAGACAAGCTATTACATGCCCTGAAAGAAGTATCTTCACAGTCACCAGTACGGTTAGTGTAAAAAAAATTCAAAGTGCACCCTAACATTCAAATAAGTATTTTGAGTCAGAAAATATCAAATAAGAAGCTGTCTTCTCTTTGACAAAATGACTTGAATTTTTTATACATTACTGCATTGGGAAAACTTGTTTCCTTAATTAGTTCCTTGAACAATCAAATTTCTTCCCCAGTCCTCTTATATGCTCTAATTCATATTCCTGCTCTCTGCACTCTTAGAATGTATTTACTCTTTACAAAGGTGGCTTGCTTTGAAAACTTCACAGACTCCACTTTTCTTAACACTTGATGACCATCACAAAATAACACAAAGCTTAACTCACAGGTAAAGAAGAACAAATGTGAGCGAGCAGGTAGAGGACAGGAGAAACACCATGCTTGCTATTAAAGGCTAAGGGAATGGGACTGTTAAAACAAGACAAAAAAACAAAACAGAAAAACCCCAAATCCTGCAATTGATGGCAATTCGTGTTTTTCCTGCCTAAAATCTTTACTGAACTGCCAGCTGCTGCAGACTTTTCTGGTCATGTTTCTGAGACAAGATACCCAAGCAAGCCACCCACTGGTATGTTATGCCAACAGAGTGTCTGTGGAGTTCCACTGTCCTGCCCTGGCAGTGCTACATCTAACACACTCACCCGCCTGCACATGGCAACAGGGAACTGAGAATCAGATGAACCCACGTGGCTTGCAGAAATAACCTAGTTCTCATCGTGAAGAATACTTTAAATCCCTCCAATTCTAATTGACCAGCCAGTTCCCTTCCAAAGTTGAGGCCAAATTTTTATGTTGAGCATGGTTAGAGCCATTAATCTTGCTCTCATTTTCAATTTACTTCCACATAGAGAAACTGTAGTAATGTAAAGACAGTAAGAGCAAGGCAAAAACAAAGAAAAAACAACAAACCAACAGTAAAAAAGTACAGTATGTTGGATTTACCTGTAATTGAACTTGTGCTCTGATCTCAATAGTACGTAGTTTGAAATATTATAAAACCTAACAATATTAGCAAAATAAATTTCTATTTCCATTCACAGCATGAGAGATATTCCCTCTGCTCTGTAAATATATCAAATTTAGCTTCCATGCCTTACCACATTATCTGGCAGCTTGTATCCAGGGAGATATTTTACATTTTCATGTTCTTTATTTATTATATCTGTCAGTTTTCTCCCATTAATATTCTCCTCGAAGACCCACATCTTCACTGTGGAAGCAAACTTTTGCAATTTTTTTACATTATTGCCTATTATTTTGGCAACCGCAGAACCCCTGCAGGAAAGAAAACAAAACAAAAATATTAAAAAAACATTAAAAAAAAAAAGAAAAAAAAAAAGATATTGCCCAAGAAAAAGAGACTGTCTTTTAAATAAACAGAAGCTCACAGGTTATTGGACCAATTACTGCTCAGCATTTCTGACCCAGTAAAGCAAGTGGAAAATACACCAGCCATTCACACCTGCTGCTTTCTCTCAAACAAATGTGTCTAGAGTACAAAGGACAGAAGCATTTGTTTGCTTATTGGCTATGCAGTGGGAGTTTGGGTTACTGTATTTCCACAAATCAAATAGATTATAACTTCAATGCAGTGGTAAAGGTGGCATATTAAATTTTTTAAAACCAGATCAGTTTCACCTCTCAGAAATGGCAATTTTTCTTTGCTAAGATGACTAATTCTTCAATTTCTGCAGAATACCAACGTGCATTTAAAGCCAAAAAGCATTTATATTTTGCATAATTTATAAGACTTACGGTCACCCTGCCTATCTCAAAGAATTTAATTATTGCAACACCATCTTCTGCATTTACAGGCAGACAATTCTATCACTGATCTCCCCAAGAAAAAGCACACGATAAAACCTGTAGGATGATGATCATCTTTACTGCTCAAATCTCTATGCAACCATTAAATTAATCAGAACTACTGAGCTATACACGTGATGAGGAATAAACAACCTTTTCTTCTACTCCTAGCCTGAATGCTGGATGGAATTAAAAGATGGTTTTATGAAGCCTGTTTCTCTCGCTTGCTCTCCTGAGACAAGAAGGCTTCATAATTACAGATAATGTACATGGCAGTAAAAAAAAAAAAAACAAACTGGAAAGATGTGACAAAAATACAGAGTGACAAGTCTGATGCTTCCCACTTCTGCAGATTTCCTCATCTCTTTCACGGTTGGCAGCTGTGTCCACAGGGAGGGGCTGGAACTGGAAGGTCTTTGAGGCCCCTTCCAACTTAAGCCATCCTATGATCCTACGATTCCATGATCTCTCTCTCTATTTAAATTTCTGATACCCTGATTTCCTAGAGCTTGGTTGGGGTGGTGAAGTGGAGAGGAATAGCACACTTTATTAGAACATACAAACACTTCCACTTTACAAAAAAATACTCCACCTGAGGTAAACCTTCTTCAGGCAAGCCATAAAACTGCACCCTAAAAGACTGGAACATGTCTCTCCGACAGCACTTCACACACCAGTGAGCCCCTTGGGTTCAGGTGGCCCCTATTGGGCTCTCACACCAGGTCCGATGCTCATGGGGAACTCTCCCTGCAACAGCAGACAGCTCACCAGCCCCATCCTCTAGGCCGCAGACCCCACAGAGAGTGATCCTCCACACAGCACAGGTGTGTGTGTCACAGAAAGCAGGCTGAGATCCGTGAGCAAGAGCAAACTATGACAGACTTCTACATAAATCCTGGACCCTGGTAAGTCACTGTCTTCAATTCTGAACTTCCACACACACTGCATGTTTGATGTCGATAAAGACAGAAATAGCCAATTCAGCAACTGCCCAACTGGGATTTTCAGTTTGCCAGCATAACACTCAACAGCACGTGCTTCTTCATCAAGACATTAATTCTATCATAACGTAGCACTTAAAGCGTCTTAGATGCCTTTTTTAATACCACGACCTAGGCTGCAAGGAAGTGAAGAGTTGCCTGGTTCCTGAATTCAAGAACAACTCTTTTGTCTGCCTGCTGTGGTTCCCCATTTCCTGTTCTGTTGCAACAACTGCTGTACCAGAGAGCTTAGCAAGGTCAAACAGCTGACTCCAAGATGGCTTACGGTGAAATACCAGCTCCCCACACCTGTTAATCCAACAGACAAGCCTTATTCTCTTCTACGTCCTCCCACTCCTTAGTGTGTACCCTGGAATCACTACTGGCATTTCTGGCTTGTCTTGTAGCGCACTCCTGACACATCATCACAAGGCAAATGAACTCCAACCCCTACCAAGTTATTCCTAATAATAGTAGATCTAGCATGAGATAGGTTGAAATCCTGGTGCCTACATCTGATGATTGACAGAAAGAAACCCACAATGAATGAAGCCCTCACAAAGCTTATCCTGATGTGCTCCAGCTGTCGGGTAATTCTATTTAAATAACACAACAGTGCTCTCCCCTGCGATGGGTACCAAGGGCAGACCCAAGCTCAATCCCATACAATTCTTATTTAACGCATGTAAAGACCTGTCTGAAGCTCACTGAGCAGGATCACACACTTCGTCTCCTGTTCCTCACTATTAGTGTGTTCTAATAGTTCTAATTTCCCCACATTGTTTTAAAAGTTAAACACTTAATCCAGAAACTCCTGAACTCGCCCTGTTATCACTAGTGGAGGACGCAGTATGCAAACACACATTGCATCATTAGCCCTATCACTATCTCCGGCTTTTCTGCAGCAAGCTCCCAGCCACATGAGTCCTTCTGTCCCAGTACGTGCACCCACCTTTCCAAATCCTACAGTCCATGCCCAAGTTAGGCAAGTCAGTTAACTAATGGCTGGCTCTAGCAAATGGCACAGGCACAAATTCTGGTCCCACAGCCTTTGTTAACTTGTCCTGAAAGCACTATCAAATAAGAAGGCTATAATACATGTCAGAGGCAGTGCTTGTGGTATTCTAACTGAATCTGGCCACTATTCTTGAACTCTGGGGCTCCAAGGCACATATATATTCCCAAGGTGTACACTCTTTGCTTTCAAGCAAGGGTTTATTATTATTATTTTCTAAGGATTCTAATTCAATCACTTATCTTCTAACTGAACAACCACAAATGGGCAAAAGAAAAACGCACAACTCCTGCTCTTCTGCACCTTTTTTAAGCCATCTGTCTGGATCCACGATCTTGCAGCAGATTTCAGAGACCCTGCCAAGCTAACTGCATCGTTAAGGTGACCTTCCCCAGTCACACTGGCCAAATGAGTTTGGAAGCCGTTTGTTACCCAAGGTGATTAGTTCTGACCTGTCATTGCTGTGCCAAGCTCCCTTCGTATTTTTTTCCATCCCAGATATAGGTGAAAGGGCTGTGAGAAAGCAAAGGCATTCAATCCTACAGTTACTTGCAGGACAAGATCATCTCACAGAGATCTACAAAAACCCTCCAGTCCCCAGGTTGCGGTGCTCAACCCAGTTCAGCTACAGACATGTTTACATTTTAGTCAACACCAGGCACACTCCTGTTATGTATGTTTTATAAATATAACACCCCAAAATAGCATTAACAAAGCACATATAAGTGCTTTAATTTGTTCCTATTTCCTTGCATTTGATCATTAAACATTTCCATTCTAGGACCACAGGCCCCAGTTCAATGGAAATGTTGATCCATTATGAAACAAACTCACGAAAGAATTTGTAGGTATTACCTGCTAGCTATAATCATGTTTATGTACTTTGTTTTCACCTGACTGGGTCTGTTTAATAATGTCAAAAGTGTCTAATGGGATGGATGCTTGAGTGGCAAAAGAACCATGTCTGCAGTGTCTGTAGTCAAATTATCTAGGGAACTCTGTGCTAGATTTCAAGTGTGGAAGAAGAGCAACAACAATACATATGCCAAACCACACAACTCCTTTTGACATAAACCGCAATGCACAACACAGAACCATAGAATCATTAAGGTTGGAAAAGATCTCCAAGATCCTCCAGCCCAACCATCCACACCTACCACCACTACTGCTCACCAACCCATGTCCCTCAGTGTCACACTGACACATTTCTTGAACACCTCCAGGACGGTGACTGCACCACTTCCCGCAGCAGCCCGTTCCAGACAGCCCTAAATCAAACAGTTACATTTCAGTCGCCTTCTGCCTTCTATAACCATCTCGCAGTTCACCTTACAGGCAGCAAGAGGAAAGCTGTGCTGAAACACCTGTCATTCCCTCAAAAACCCATAACTATGAAAAACAGGAGTTCTGCAGTTGCCATTTTTTTGAATTATGCACAACCACAACAGAAGCCAATGGCAACGGACGAGCAACGAGCCTGAGGTTGCCTCTGCAAGCATCACGTTTTGTTCAGCAAACTGTAGGACCTCACTGTTTGGAAAACAGAACTCCTGTGAAGTTAGATTTAAAGTTGGGGAAAAAAAAGCAACCAAAAAACCAACCAACTACAGAAGTAACACATCCCTAGCATTACTAAATAAAGTGTCAAACTGTGAAGACATTCACATAACGCGTTGTACTTATTCCAAACAGCATCCAGGGTGAAACTGGTGCTTGGGAACGATGAATGGAGGAAGGGAAGGAGACAAAGAAGGACTGTGAACACCATGTCCTCCCCAGGGAAACAAGGTGCCTGCTGCTCTCAGCAAACACAACGCGTGCCTCTGGCAGCCGGGCGGGAGCGGCGGGCAGCAGCAGTTAGCAGCGAGCTGCCGCGCTACCAACCGCGCTCCGGATCCCGAGCGCCCACGTCACCGCACAGAGCACACTACGAACGCCAGGTTCAAAATACCCCGGAGCGACACCTTCGCTGAAGGTTCCCGAAGACGGACACAACGATGGCTTCCGCGGCTCCTTCCTCCCTTCGCTCCGGGGAAGCACCTCGGACGGGAGCGCGGCGGCACGAGCCCCCCTCGGCAGCCCGGACGCCCACCACAGCCACCGCCCCTCCCGCAGTCGCCGCGGGGTCCCGCCGGCCGCAGAACCGCCCCGCCGCCGGGACCCCCCCCCTCTGCGGGCAGCCGAGCCCCGCGGCGCCCGGCCGGTGCCAGCGGGCCCGGGCGGGGCCGTTGCCGCGGTCCCCTCGGGGCGGCACTCACCAGTTCCCCGAGCCCACGATGCACACCCTGAGGGGCGCCCCGTTGAGCGCCATGGCGGCGCCGCCCGCGCCCCGCCAATGGCCGCGGCGAAGGGCTCCGTGACGCGGCCGCTTCGCGCTGGCCCGCCTCCGCCGTCGGCGGCTCCTCTCGCCTCCCTCCGTCCCCGCGGCGTGCCGGGAAGTGTAGTCCCGCCCCGCGCCTGCCCCGCGCCGCTCATCCCCTCCTCCTTGGCCGCCCCGCGAAGGAGCGCGGCGGGATGCTGCCGCCTCCGGAGGCTGCTGACCCAGCCTGCAAGTCGCGCTGGCACTTTGCCCTGCTGCTGGGGTCGAAGTTTTCTGTTCAGACAACGAAATGCATTTCACAGGATCGTTAAGGTTGGAAAAGACCACCGCGATCATCTCACCCAACCATGCCCACTAAACCGCATCTCCCAGTGCCACAATTCCAGTTGCATACACCAGAATTTGCACTCTTTTGCTTTCTCTTGGTGTCAGGGAGGGGCTTAATAGCTTTGGAGCAAGTCAGGGGAGCACTGAGATGTGTGAGAACACAAAGCAGGCAGGCAGGAGGGCCTTCATGAGGGTAACATGTTTTCAGACGTTCCTTTCTTGGCTGCCTTTAGCCAAAATCACATTGTTCTCCCTCCACCACACGTGTGCGGGACAATGAACACAGATGAGCAGTACTGCTGT
This sequence comes from Perdix hodgsoniae, assembly GCA_035772895.1. Lineage (NCBI taxonomy): Eukaryota > Metazoa > Chordata > Aves > Galliformes > Phasianidae > Perdix > Perdix hodgsoniae. The sequence goes on along the minus strand of JAPSGF010000062.1, from coordinate 4,434,145 downwards.
TTTGGTGAGGACGGGTGGTTTCGAGTCATCGGCCGTAAACATTTTTGTCAAAAGCTGTACCTCTAATTACGCTCATAGCTGTTTTTATAACAGCCCAAAAGCTTTAAAAGAAAACATTGCAGATAGGTGAGAAGGAAGAGCAAAAAATAACCTTTCTACTGTTAATACAAGTGCTGTCAGATAATTACATTAACAAGAACAAGCAAAAACATACTTTTGGCCTCATCCGCAGACTCAGGCAGACAGGCAATTAGCTGCACAGTTTGAATGAAGATAGCATCCGTCCATCCTAGCAGGCTGTACATTCTTAGCAGGAGATTTTAATTTTTTTTCTTAGTGTTGGCAGAAGAAATTACTTTTTTGCGTGTTAGTGGCTTGAGTTCACAGTCCGGTATCATACCTTGGGTTGATAAGGAGGTAGGTTAGAAGCAAAGGCAGCCTCGTGGAAATCAGAAGGGTAGGCTCTTTGATAGAACAGCCCATCCTCTTGGCACAGCCGTGACAGTCTAGGCGGAATCAGTGAACTGAAGTCACAGAGCCTCAGGCACATATTCCGTTCTGCTGAGCCATCTGAAGGGAAGCAGCAGACAGCTATAAGCTGTATCAAGCCAAACAGCTGTTTGCGTGAATTAGAGGTGTTGAAGCCATCAGACTCTGGGCTTAGTAAGGAAGTAGATGAGGCAGGAGCACATGTTCCCTTACGTCAGGTTTGTTATGGCGCAGTATGTGCTTCTCTGACATGAATCAGATGTCTGGGCTTATTAAATCACCACTAAGATTTGACACATTTGGTTTGTCAACCCACCAAAAGACTTAGTCAATACTGACTTATCTTGTGAGTTCCAGAAGCAGTTTATTTGGCATTTTAACATATAGTTCATTTACAGAAAATAAAAGGAAGCTTAATAAAGAAAACAAAGATAAAATTTGGATGGAGGAGAAAGAATAAATTCTTGATTTCTTATTTTCGTCTATTTAAGTGGTGTGTTGGTCCAATGTCTGTAGAAGTAGATCCATTTTCTTCTTCATCGCTCTATCTGATTTTACACATGATGGCAAAAACAGAGCACGGTTAAAGTATCCATTAAAAAGAACAAAACTAATTCCTATGACAGAAGGATAGAGCTGAGAGATTCCCTAGTTGCATATTCTGGACTACATACACGCAGAGTCACTGCACAAGTAGCTCAGTCTGTGAACTATTTTAACTAATTCAACTGAGTTGCTGGGATATCTGTTCCCGTTTTCTAGGAAGTTCTCTGTTTGACATCCAAGCATTTATCAAAACTAAGAAGCTCCTTTCAAAACTCAGTACCCAGAGATAATAAAGTACGGCAGTTGCAATCTACAACTGCAGAGTCCTGTGCAAAGCAGAAACATCTGTCAACAGGAAAACACATTTTAAAATATTTAGCTTTCTGTGCATTTTGAAAATGTTTCTGATTATCTCATTGGAAAATTTCCATTTAATATGCTGTATTTTTCAGTGAGTGGACAGATATACAAAACAGTTTTCTTAGGATACATTTAAAAGCAGTAACAGTTATGTTTGATTTATTTTCAATGTTCCATACAAAAGATAGGAATATGGCTTTAATCCTTAATTACATAATTTTTGGATTGGAAAATATTAAGGTCTTGAAATGCACCTTGAGTTATTCTAAATCCTCTCGCTTGTAGCAATTTCTATTACATACAGGCTATTTTGTGAGTGTGGGACCAGCAAATCTCTGTGACTTCTTCAGTTGTATAAACTTACTAGCTTAAATCTGGGTATGGATTAGGTAGCACATTTCAGTAGATGACCTCAATGCAAAAAAGTCTAAGATATAATAATTCAATTTTTCAAAAGATACCTCAGTTTCTAAAGCATGTTTATGATAAATATGAGGTTGAGGTTCCTGCCTTGTTTAAATGAAAATGTAATGTAACTGGACAGTAGAATTAAGAAAGTGCATGTCCCACATTTTCTGACTACTTTGAAGGTGGACCAGATGGAGGAGTTTGAGTTTTAGGGTTTGTTTTTTTTGTGTGGTTTATTATTACTATTACTACTACTACTATTATTATTTCTAGTGACTTCTGGGTACCTTAAAAGCCCCCAAGAGTCACATTAAGGCTAGGAGAAGAAACTCAAACATTCTACAATCTTCCCAACTTAGACTTCCTCTCCTACATCAACTCCAGTCCCTGTTTTCCTTCATGTGTTTCTTCCACTGTGTTTTCCCACTTCTTATCTGTGCTTGTTTTGCCAGCTCTCCACTCCTTCATGCATTCAAATATTTCTCACTGATGCCTGTTCTGACCTCAGACATCACCATCCTGTTCTACTTTGGCTGACCATTCTGCATTTTTAATGACTAAGTTTAATGTTGAAAGGAAGGATTTTTGAGGGTTAAAAGCCATCATATTCTCTATTACATTCAGGCAGATGTATTCACTGTTATTCATTGTATTCATTGGTAGCAAACTCATGAAAGGTTCACAGGCACCTTCAAAGTGAGTCAGTCTTCCTAATATATGACTTCTCAATTCCCAAAGAAAAAAGAATGTTTGCACCTTTGCTCAGAGAGTGTACTGCATCTTGACAGGTCTTACAAAATAAATACAGTCTCCATCTGGCTGGGAACCTAGGTCAAGCACAGGCTGTAAAGCTTAAATGAGAAGGAAAAATCTGGAAGGCAAATGCATCACTTTTGCTTCATGTAGGTTTGCTTTCTTAAATATTTTGTTAGTATTGTTTTCTAAGAGGTTTCCAGTCTTAATTGAAAGCAGATTTGGTAACCTAAGAGCTCAGTAAAGCTGGAAAATCAAATTAAACAGAACAGGGCTCATACATTTGTTGCTTTTGAGCTCCATTCTACCTGTCCCGCATCTTTCAGTGTCTCAGGTGCGATATGGGAGTCTTATTTAAATCTACACTAAACAGGAATGATCAATTTTACATCTTTTTCTTGTGACTTCTACTTAGTTATATCTTTTGTCCATGCAACACAGGTTCATGAGCCTAGGAAATAGCACCAGGTAGTCCTAACTTTCAGTGTTGAGGAAGGTGGAGTCCCTTCTCTCCCACCCGCGCTCTGCCTGGATACTCCTTTGAAGTAGCCTGTGACTGATGGCCTTTGGTTTCCAGTTACTATGTTAAGCTTTAGAGTTATGTTGTTATTTCTCGAAGTCACAGCTAGACAAACCTCTTGGGTCAATAAAAAGACCAACCTCCTTCAGCCACTCAGTCCCCTTACCGTGCCTTCTTCCCCTTCTTGTCAGTGTTGACAGAAACCTCTGGTTGTAGTTTGTGCAGTCAGTGCAGAAGATCAAACCAGAGAATTTTTCATGTTCGTAGGCCTTTTCCAGCTGAAAGTGTTTGTGGAACAAATGTGTCTCTTCCCACAGTATGGGAAATCAAGTGTCTGATGAAGCAACTTACTGCTGTTAGATTTGCATTCTACAATACGATATTTAAATACGAGATAGAGATAGAGCTATGTGGGCTCATGGCAAAACACGCTAATTTTGGGAAGGAAAGATGTTTGTTGGGTGTTCCTTGCTCACAGACCCTGGGTAGTGGACAACTATTTTCAGAATAACTGTTTGCCATCATTTGTCCAACAAATAAACAGTATTAAAATATATTCCTTACAAAAGAAAAAATTAAAAAAGGCAAGTTTTGCTCTATAGATGTGGATTTTTTTTCCTCCTTTGTTTGGAAGTGCAGATGGCATCAAGTTACTTCCTTTTTCAACTTCTGTTATTCTAAGAGTTGATTCAGACTTCATCTCACCTTACTCACCCAACCATTCCGATGGCATGCATGGAATGCTTTCTTTCTAACCTTTCCTCTACAAAGTAAGCAAAAACAAAGACTTTTACCTTTGGAAGCTAGGAGAACTGGAATGGTCAGAGTGGAAGAATGTAGGGCTAGTGCCTTGATATTTAAATCAGCTTTCTTAAAGAGGTCAATTTGCAAAGCTTAGATGAGTATCTAACTGGACTATTCCATTAATTCTGGTGCTTCTGGCAGCTATGTCCCACTCCCATCACCGAGTTCTGCTTAGCAGATAACTCTTACTTTTATAGTTGCTCTGTCTTTAAGCGGTGACTGGGTCTCTTGCAAAACTATGAAACAAACCTCCTACTGTTGTGCAGCCCCAGTCCACAGAACTGTACTCCTGAAGTTACACAGAGCTCTTAGGGGAGCTCTTACCAAGCACAGACAGAGCACTGAAGATTAGGAATTGAATTGAATTGAATTATTTACGGTTTATCTCCATTTCCATGGAATTCTACATAACATTTTTGCAAATGCTGCTGTGCTTTCAGTTTTGATAAAGAAATTTGAGAATGAGTTTAAAGATTTAAATATATATATATATTTGTGTATGTGTGTGCTTGCGTGTATTTGCAGCTCCATTTTCAGTTGACTTAAATGCATAACCTGCTAATTTTCAAATGGAATGTACAGAGTTGACATCGAACTCAAAGTAAAATTGGATCATGTCTCTTTACCAGACCTTTATAAGCCATCTTTTAGAAGAGAGAAACACCTCTTACTTCACAATTGCATCTTATTCATGGCATCACTTTTTGGCAGTACATGCATTTGTGAACAATTGTTCTCATAAAAAAATCTTTGAGAGCTTACCAGGAATAGCAGCCACTGGCATTGAACCAGACTGATGCCTTAGTTTCAAAAAGCTAGGCTGAATGTCTCACTAGCTTTGTGTTTTCATTGTCCCCTTTTTTATGCGTTTTAATATTCAAAATTATAAAAATCAGTTTTGTTACTTATACACATTAACTATAACATATATTTTAAATGCAGCCCAAGACAATTCCTCTTCACTTAATGCAGCTCAGGCAAGCCAAAAAAGATGGACACTCGTGCTTTAGAGTGTTGCATCAAGAGTTTCTAGTGAGATGCTTTCTGCAAACCCAATTTCCCAGAATTTTCCATGTATAGTGTTTTAGTGGGCTTTCTGGATGGAGGGAGGTCTAGCACAGTCTTCCTGCGATGAAGGCAGGACAATCTCTGTGCTTCCTTTGGTTGCAATCTTATTTCTCACCAGCAGTGGGCTGCTTTTTGCCATTGCGACGTAGATCTGTGCGGTTCCATGGGCGTGCATATGAAAACATGCGCAATTCAAATGTGCGCAAAGCCTCTCTGTATTCAGCGTGACAATCTCTGTGACCTTTGTTTACAGTATGTGCAGGCTGACAGTACCAGCAGCATACTAACCCTGTTATCAGCGTACCAAGCTGGCATGGAATGTCCCACGTGGAAATGATCTTCCTCAGCTAGTTTTTAACTCAAGGGCGTAGGACTTTATTTATCTTAGCTGCAGAGGATAAAAACTCCCACAGGGATGTTGCAACTTTCAGTTTTGTTATTCCTTGGTATATGCATACTGACTCCCTGAGTATCAACACCGAGGACAAATTTAGGATCTGTAGTAACTGTGACTGATTTCAATGTTTTTGTTAGGATGGAAATTATACACTTGCCATAAATTGTGAAAGGCCAGGAGATTCTGAAATAGCTTTCAAGGATGGCACCTAGCCAGCTTTAGTGCCTGCCTGGTGGGGACTGAGTATGTAAGCTACACCAGCGCTCAGTAAAAACAGGATAGACCCCTGAATGCGACTTTACAACAGGAACACAGTATTAATCAGCACAGAATGCCTTACAGTGGAGATTAGTTTACTGTACTGTGAGGGAGGAAGTTCCTTTGACGCTACAGCGTGTTTTTGTTTCCTGAGTGATACCTCAGTTGGTTACTGGAGAGTGGGAAAAGAAGCAGGAAAAAATCTCACGGAGTTTTTGGAAAAATAATGATGAACCAGGATGATGTTGACAATTTTGTCGCTAGTTTTATGTCGTGTTAATATTGGATAGAAAAACTTCATCATTCATAGTGCCATTGTGTTTTTCAAACATAAAAGCCTATTCTAGAAGATCAATCTTTGTTCCATCCATCATCTTCTACCTCCTCAAGCGGTGCAAGCACTGCTGCTTCTTCGTGGCTACTCTCTGTCCCATGTGGGACAGGGTGGGTCTCTCCATAGGATGCTGTCCTTCCTGAATTGATCCCTTGTGGGCTTCCACAGGCTGCAACTTTCCAAGCAATGCTTCAACACAGCTCCTTACCACAAAGCCCACCCCTCAAGACCATAGTGCTCAATTTGGATCTTCATAGGGGATATCTCTCAGCCCTCCTCAGCTTCTCCAGGTCAGTAACCTGGGCTCTAACAAGACCAAATGTCAGATTGTGTACTTTGGTCACAGCAACTCCATGCTTCAGGCTTGGGGTAATTTTCCTCTGGAAAGCCATGCAGAGGAAAAGGATCTGGAGGTGTTAGTCAATAGCTGGCTGCACATGAGCCAGCAGTGTGCCCAGGTGGCCAAGAAGACCAATGGCATCCTGGCTTGTATCAGAAATAGTGCTGCCAGCAGGAGCAGGGAGGTGATAGTTCCTCTGTACTTGGCACCACTGAGGCTGCACCTAGAGCGCTGCATTCACTTTTGGGCCCCTCACTACAAGAAAGCCACTGTGAGACTCTGGAGCGTGTCCAGTGAAGGGCAAGGAAGCCATGAGGGGTCTGGAGCACAGGTCTTATGGAAAGCAGCTGAGGGAGCTGGGATTATACAGTCTGGATAAGAGGAGGCTCAGGGGACACCTGGTTGCTCTCATACAACTGCCTGAAAGGAGACTGTGGTGAACTGGAGGTCGGCCTCTCCCAGGTTACAGTGATAGGATGAGAGGGAATGGCTCAAGTTGCTTCAGTGGAGGTTCAGGTTGGTTATAGGGAAAAACTTATCCAAAAGATTGGTGGTGCTTTGGAACAGGCTGCCCAGGGAGGTGGTGCACTCACTGTCCCTGGAGGTGTTCAAGAACCGTGTGGACGTGGTACTAAGGGACGTGGTCAATGGTGTGGTGGTTGGACTACATGATCTGAGAAGTTTTTTCCAACCTTAATGATTCTATGATTCTAATAGATCTCAGCATATATCTCTTAGTAGGAAAGTATTAATTTTGAATATGCACAAGAGATAAATCCACTTTTGTTTAAATAAATCCACTCTGAGAGTTAACAACGTGTCACAAGCTACTATCTCTTTTTTATGTAGAGATGAGGTTCTGAATTGTTTGATAATCAAATTTGTATTAATTTGGTTAAAGAGGAAGATTCTCAAAATTATCATCATGAATAGACCATTCTCCCCATAATTATCTCCATCTCTGAGAACTTGTCTCCTCTGCTCTGATATTCTATTTATACCTAATTCATAATAATGGATGCCAGAATGGTGTAAAAAACGTAAGAGGAATGTATTAATGCAATAGAAAATGACGCCTTTTCTCATTCGTGTTGCTTTCTTAACAGCTTTGAGAATAAATATTATCAATTTTCTTGGAGATACAATTATTCATTCTTTGCTACAAATATGCTGCAAATAGAGATGAAACATTTTCTCTCTTTTTCTGTGCACCCATGAACTTTATAGCATGAGCAATTAATCTGCAATAACAGTGAAGATAATAATACAGTCCATGGCTTCGCTTTCAAGTTTGCAAGAATATTTATTTGAAAGTTTTTAATTGTTTGGAGTGTTGGTCTTGAAAGCAGTAAAACTCACGCATGCTTTGACCATTCAAAATTCATAATCGGTAATCCAACTAGAAGCCTTCTGAAATGTGTGAGCTGTCCAAACTACAATGAAATGGAAAATCGACTTTGTAGTCATTAATTACCACATTAACTGGGAACACTTTTGCACCTTTAAGCCTTAGAGATTTTATTACAATATTGGAATAAATAACAAATATGATTAACCTTTCCTCAAAGGGAGAAGTGAAATACGTTATATTTTCAGGAAAAGTTATTGCAGATTTATCTGGAAGATTCTGGGTTTCAATGAAGATAAGTCTTAGCATCAGCCATGTTCCCTGAGCATTACTTCCATTTGAGGAAGCAATGTTCCCTTTTAAAATAGTTGCCGAATTCTTTGGAACTGATGCCCAGCTACAATACATTTTTCTACGATGTGCTAAATGTGCTTGATCTTTTTGTTTTTCTGTTTCCTCTCTCTACCCCAAATTAATGACTTTGGTTCTCTTCTCATGCTTTGTTAGGCCAAGGAGAACTTTCCTAGAGGCACAATAGGGGAACTTCCTCCCTTCTGTTCTGTGCTCTATGAGTTCTTCCCTGTTTTCCAGGAAAGTGCTTTCATAATACCCTGAATTATTTTGCTTTCCTTCTGCCCCTCAGTGTGTCCACCTTTATGAGAACAAGGCTATTAGTTACTTTTAATCCAAAAGCTGGGACTTACTTTCCTTTTATACTGCTGGAATATATAGAAATATAACCTAATCACTATATTGTGTAAGGGGGAGAAGCTTACCAATGTAAGATCTATATCCTGTTGTTTATCATCTATTATTAGTGGTGTTTTATTAGAAACTCTGCAGTTCTGGCAATCCATCATTTTTTAGCTGGACGCTGATGCACAAAGCAATACATTCCCCATTCGCTTTCTAGCTGACACCCCACTCACCTCCTGGTACAACTTCTGTGAGGAATTAATCATAACTTGTTGAGGCTCACATCATCTCTTTTTTGATGTTATGCACTCTGCTAGTTCAGGAAACCTTTGCAAAATGGCACAATGTCCTGGATTTTTATTTATTTATTTATTTCCTTGTCTTTCTACACATGTTTTTGTGGGTCTTTAAGTTATTCTGTTTTACTTCAGTGTTGAACTTTATATTCCTAATTACTCAGTAGATTTGAACTGATACCTGAGTTATCCTCTTATTGATATTTTGAATTTTCAGTCATGTCTGCAGAATTAGGCTTGTTCTGGATTGAATAAATCTTTAATTAATGTTAAACAATAGGCCCAGATTTGAATCTAAACCTGCCAGCACTCTCAGTGTTTTCTGAAGACGTTTAGTTTTGTCCTGGATTTCACTGCTCTTTTTCTTCTTGAGAAATCAAAATTGATTCTTCACTTTTCACTGGGCCACAGATACATCTAATGTAACCTAGATAAAACCACATTTCTGTGTTCCATTTTATGACACAGCAGTTTTGTTTCTTATATCTCTATACTGCAATTTCTCAGCCTTCTTTGACTTATTTTATCAGGGAACGACAAAATATACCTTATATTTCAGCACCAGCCACCATAAAAAAAACAGCATTCTCAACATCATATTTCCTTTTGATGATACCTCTTGCTTTTGTATTCACAGTATAACTCTGTATGAACTTCCTTCACTGTCTGCTGTATATCCAGAGTGTTGCAGATGTGACTGAGCCTTTGGGATATGTATTTTAATTTCATTTCTAGTGCTATGCAACATTAAGTAAACTCTGGGGCACACGATGCATAGCAGAGATATATTACATTATGTACTTTGATTCCAGCTGGGCCTGAATTTCTCGATCTTCTCTATTACAAACAATAGCACAAATTTCTCAGAGGCACAGATGTTCACAAGGGGTATCACTGGAAGCACAGAGAATGCAGGGGAAGTTCAGAAGCCAGGGAAACAGGAAGGTTCATGCTTCCTGCTTAGTCCTGTCATGTGTGCATTCTTGGGTAGCCAACAGCAACATCGGTGAGAAGAAAATAGCTGCATTCTCCCAGAAAGAAACAGCTGATGCGGATTGTAGACAAAAGAACAGGCTACCTTGGTTCTACATGCATTTTCATTATTCTTATTTTTTTTATTTTTTATAGCCACTTAATTCCATTTCTCTAATTCAGGCAGAAGCAAATTGCTCTTGGCCAAGGAAAAAGAATAACCATAGCTCTCTTGATTGAACTGGAGAATTCTCACAGAATCATAGAATCACCGAAGCTGGAAAAGACCTCCAAGGTCATCTTGTCCAACTGTCCACCTACCACCAATATTTCCTCACTAAGCCACGTCCCTCAGTACATCATCTGAATGTTTCTTGAACACCTCCAAGGATGGTGACTCCACCTCCTCCCTGGCAGCCCATTCCAGTGCCTCACCACTCTTTTGGAGAAGAAATTTTTCCTGATACTCAACCTGAGAAAGAAGCCAAGACAAGATTATTTTTCTATCTTTCTCTCTTCTTTTATTCTTTTGCCAAGAGCCTTAAATCCTTCTCTTTTCTTGTGCAATGCCTTGGATTGGCTCTTTACATCAATTTCCTGTTGTAGTATTTTCCGAAGATTCAAATTACCTTGAAACCCTTCCTTATCCTGCGGCTGACAACCTGTGACTTTTTTCTGGTGTGCTGCCCTGTCATACAATGCCACTTTTCCTTCTGCAGCTATAGAAGAGTGAGAAAATCCTGTGGTTATGTCAGCAGACTTATCTTCTATTTCTTCCTGGTTACAAACTTCCAAGCTTGCTGCCAGATAAGCACCAGGATTTTGACATGTGAGCTTTATGTGCAGCCTCTGAAGACTGCATTTAACGTAGCCTTTTTTGGCAAACTCTCTGCTGCGCTCTTGGATTGACACTGGAGCAGCTCCACCTCCCCTGGGAATCCTGAAGTAGACTAGGAGCTTGTGTTGCTACCAAAGTGTTGTCTAAACTTGGTTAGCACAGATCAAGCTGGCAAAAGAGAGCAATAGCAACTGCCAAAGACCAGTGTGATGTGGCAGTACTGGTTGTTAGCTGTGAAAAAAACTAAAACTCTTTCAAACGGTCTGGTTAATTCTTGTCTTTGTTTCTGCCTATCATCCCCATTTCCCTCTGTCACTAGCAGAATTCTATGCCCTTCTTTACTGAAAGCAATATGGATTTCATTTCTGACATGAATGAATCTCAGATCAGATTAAATTAAGATTAAATGGGCAATGTTTTCCCATAATAAGACCTTATTCCAGTTTATGAAGTATTCTCTGTATGAATGTATTTTCATAGCTTTTAGATGATGTATTTGTTCAAGCAGTCTTCTAAAGAAGAAACAGAGGTGCATGATCTTTTGAAGACTTTTCCTGTTCCATTTGATACCTATTCTAAAAACTCAGATTTTTTCCATATGCTTTTCAGGCGGTGTTTTGTAACATGTCAAAAACTCATAGAAATATTAAATCTGACATACAAATACTAAGTCTAAGCAAAGCCAGCATTGGATGGGGAGTCTCAGTTCCTAGTTAGACTCAAAGCTGTATGACATTATTCAAATTTGTAACTCTGGTAACAGTATGAAAAAGTTGTAACAAGTTTATTTTTTTAAAGATTCAGGATCTGTTTCATTTGTTAGGTGTTCACTTCTCCTGGTCAGGATTTCCAGATGCCCCAGAATCAGTCCCTATTTTTACCCCAATAGGACAGTAAGATTAGACATTCCTTCTTCAGTTTCATGCAAACAGGATGTCAGAAAAAGTAAAACAAATCCGTCCAGTCTTCTGTGTATCTTATAAAGAAGAAAGAAATTCCTCTGTGTGCAAATCTCTAGTTTCTTGCTCCTATTGTCATTTCAGGTTGTTGGTGTCTGGAGTCCATTTTATATCAATGCTCATAACTTTAATACTCTCTCTCTCTTTTTTATTTTATTTATTTTTTTTTTCCAAGCATAGCCCTATTTTTAGGCTGTAGCATGAAATCACCATAGTAGGGGAACGCTTATGATTGATTGAAGCTGGCAGAGCTCAGAGACTGGAATGCTTGGGTTTGTGAAACTGCAGCTAAGGAGTGCCCATCCTAAGCATCCTTTCTGAAAAATAACAAGGTTAGGGAAAGCTAAACTGAAAAATGGCAGCTTCCTGAACTTTTAGTTTGTATGTTCAAAACAAATAACATTCATTTCTACCTTTGACATCAAGGCAAATGCTCTCACATCAAGCCACATACCTTCGGTTTTGCAGAATAGGCTCTCAAAAGTCAAAGATCAAAGCTGACAGCTCTGGTTTTGGAAACCAGAGATACAGAATCACAATTCAGCTCTTTGCATATTTGAGGTTGTCTCCACTGGATACTCCTGTCAGGGCTGAGTGTGATGGGAGAGAGAAAGCATCACAAGCAAATTCACTGGTGGAGGGGGAAAAAAAAATAATGCCTGTCTCTTTCTTTCCAGCAAACAAAAAGGGAGCAAACAAATGACTTTGTCAGGCTTTTGTAAACTTCACTTTCTAGTGTTCTTCAGAATTGCTAAACAGTCGATTGTGTGCTGTGGTCCTGTGGAACATCACGTTGCCGATCCATTCTGTCAGCACTGGACCTCCAGACTGCAAGAGAACTAGCCCAGTACTTGCACTAATAAGGCACTATGTAGCATGCTCCTTTTTAAAAACAAACAAGCTAACTAACAAACACCAAAAACCTACTGCATCGTGTAAATAATTTATGCTTTTCACAAGCTATTGTTATTTTGGTTAATAGGCAAATTAAGATCAGTGGTGAACTCTGGCAAATAAATTGCCATCCATAGCTTGAGAGAATTACAGCCATAAAACATTCTGGACTTAATCAAAGTATAAGCCCAAAGATTATAAACTCACAAACTGTAAAAAAAAAACCAAACACAAAACAGAATACTTTTTACTGCATTTTATTGCCTTTTACATTGACTTACTTGGCTGAGTTCCCCTAGCTTACTTGACTGACTTTTATTGGTGGGAGCTAAAATGTAGAACTAAATGGCTAAGTATCTTTCACTAATCTATTGAATTTACAACAGATTTATTTTGATAGCAAGAAGTCATTAAATTCAGGTAAGAGGATTTGGTCTAAGGTTCATGTACTAGGTGTTAACATTACTTGCAAAAAGTAGGTCCTATTCTCTACAGTCCACCCAACTTCTAAAACTTTGTTGTGAAAGAGGGACTGAAAGTTATGCTTGTATTCATACAGAGTTTCAGAAAGTGTTTGAAATACACTCCATCTTTTGACATGTCTGTTTATTTCTATTAAGCATATTAAACTACTTTTGAGTACTTCTTATGCAGATTTGTAGGAGACAGTCATGTTGCATATAAAACTTGAAACTTGCAGAGTTGAGTCTGAAACTAGTAATACATAGGACCCTTTGCATAAGTAGTTGTTTGAGAGTTTTAACCTAATTTTTCTCCTTGCTTTTACCACCAAAGAACAGTAATGTTTCTTCATCACCAGTACACAGATCTTCCCTTTTATTTTTTTTAATCTGCCATGCCACTGTGATACTTCACAGATACTTCATTTAGAAAGTCAAGAAAACAATCTGGGTGATTTTACAAATCATATAGCATCATGCTTTATGAATAATAAATGTTGGAATCTGGCAAATTCAATGGAAATGGTTCAGTTCTGCAAAAAGTGGCGCAAAAAAAGAGCCCATGTACAAGTCTGAGAGCTGATAGAAGACAGAAGCAATGAGAAGAATCACTCTGGTGTTAAGTCTGAGTTTGACCCTTAGAGGAATAGTGTACTTTTCAGACCTCTAAATGTTTAACCATACTGCTAGAAAAACATGGGTAAAAGTGCCTGTATCGTGTTAACATTTGATAAATCAACATTTATCTATAATTTCACAACAAACTTAAAAAGGCTTCACTTACTCAGAAGGTCATGATGGATAATCTCAGTGTTTTCTTCTGGCCTTAGTGTATGAAAGAATCTATTTAAAGAGCTGTATTTGTCACTACCTATAACAACTGTTCAAACATAAGTTCGCAGAGAATAAGGCTGTTCCCAATAGCTAAAATACACAGTATATACTGTGTGCGATGTTAACGCTCACCTAGTTTTTCTGTTCACCGTATTTCTATTTGTTTCCAGGGCAGTTCAAAGGTTTAACTCTAATCATACAGAAAATATTTTGCATCATGGTTATCACACACGTCATTTCCTTATGCTCATTTAATGACATCCCATGCAAATACAAGCAATATAAACTAGTATTCTCTCCACCTGACCATTTGCATTCTAGAGGCTCACAGATGTTTTGATCAAGTTCTGTTTCAACTGGCCTAACCTGCAAATTACAGAGCTGTGAGTAAACAAGTTATTGTAAATCTAAATGTGGCAGGCAGCACAAATCTCAGCCCAAATGAATTTGAGACGCCTCATGGCAGAGTGAATTCTGTTTCAGTCAAGACTGTGCTTCCTGAGCTAGACTGTTTCTGGCAGCCAAGGTGGTTTGGGTACTAGTGTCATATGGTGGTTTCCATGTCATCAGCTTGAACATCAGTGAGAGATGGTCTTGTTGGTGGATGAGAAACATCAATGAGGAACTGCTGACAGCAAGATGAAGACCATCAAAGAAGCATCTTTAGTACACTTACAGACTACAGGCACCAGGAAAGGAGCATAAAATGCATACTGATGCAGCAAAACTAATGCCAAATTTGGCAGACTGCAAAATGAATGGCAGCTTCTCTGTGCCCTCCAAATCCTCAGGTCAGAAGTGTTCATGATGTGCTGGTTAAGTCTAAATGAAACTATTATGTAAGATAGATCACAATAGCTGTATTATGATTCTAGTACTATGTCATGGAAAGGTCAGATTAGAGAGATCACCGCTTCTTTTAGATCTTCAAGTCCAGTAACGTAGGGAAGTAGATCTGAGGAAGGACCAGAGAACATTCTGTTTCTCTGCATCGTTCCACCTGCTGCATGTGTGCCAGCTGCACTCAAGCTGTGGCAGCTGCAGTGGACTGTTGGGGAAGTGTTAATGAGAGCAGCCTTGGCATGAGTGTGACCAAGAACTAATCCTTAGGGACCGAGTCTGATTCATTCTGGTGCTCACAGCAATAGGAGAGGTGTGCAGTGGCATGTTTTTGCCATAAGTACTGCCTGCAGTTCAGTGACATCTGCCTTTACTCTTCTATGCTCATGGGAAATGATGCAGTGTCTCAGGAGAAATCTGTAGAACAAGGAGGAGGAGATGGAAAAACTGCAGAAGCCTTGTGTCATTTTCATGGAATAGGTTCAATGCTTGAATACAGACCAGGCAAAACTAAGTAGACCCCATTGTTAGAGAAAAGCCTGTAGGAACTCCATCTCCCTATGGCTATGATTGTTACAAATTGTATGGAAAGCTGGTGGGGAGAGAGGGCAGGAGGTAGAAAAGGAACATGGAAAGTAATTGTAGAAAACTATTTGCTAGGGGAACATTAAAAAGGTATAGAAGCCCAAAACAAGACTAGGAAACATCAGCAAATGGGCTGTGAGCTGGCCTTGTTCTGTGTGATGAAACTGTAGCTTAGCAAAGGATCATAGAATGGGGAAACTTTCTCTGTTTACCGATAAAAGCAAACACAGATGAATTTGTTATCCTGCCAGATGTTCTGCTTTCTAGAAGGTGGGATAAATAATGAATCATTTTGGTTCTTATGGTACTTAAAAAAAGAGGCAAAATTTTGGTTTGACCACAGAGTGAAAGTAACATACTAGAGGAGGATTGTAAAGTAGTGGCTGTGTTACCTTGGAAACAGCAAAAGCCTTCATTAGGTAGGTCGCTGTTAATAAATAGCTAATTAAGAATACTTGTAACAAAGTGTAGATCATGCAGGATTGCATCAGACTAACTCAGGGTTTATTACTCTGAAAGGTAGCTCTACTGGGACAGATCATTAGCTGGGGAAAAAAAAAAAAAGCACAAAAGCAGAACAGGTTCAGTCATTTTGGAAAACATCAATGCCTTAAAATAAGTGAGAATAGGGGATTACTGATATCAAGATTGCAATGAAAGGTTGTCCAACTCTGTCACATCGCAGCAATATGTACATACTGGGAAGGAAAAAGGAATAAGAAAGTTGGTTATAATACAGTCTCATTCTTAGATATGATGCAAAAACAGCACAGAGTGCCAAGGTTGGAATAAAAAAGATCTCTGGCTAACCAAGGACAAGAAATCTTTAGTATGTGAATAATAGGTCACACTGAAGGTCTGCATAGTTCATTTCTTTCAGTACTAGATGCCTAGAGAAAGATCAAGAACAGCATAGGTATTATTTCATCAATAAACACTCTTCAAAGCATTAGAAGTTTAGGATTTGTCTGATCTTCGGATACTTCCAAAACACTTTGGACAGCCTTGCTTAAAGGTCTTTGAAAACTGTTATCAAGTTGCTCTTTTATTCTTCTGGACCTTTGGCATCTTGTAACAATGAGTTTCAATTTTAGAAATCATGTGGAAAAGTATTCTCTTGTGCTTATTTTAAACCAGCTCCCCTATAGCTCTAGTTTCCTGAGAAATATACCCATTAACCTAAATTCCGTCCTGTACACAGGTTCTCTCTTTTCCAGCAGAAAATCCTGTTGAGCTAGCTCTCTCCTCATTACAAAGTTGGGGTTTATACCATTTCTCTTTTTATTCCATCCTTTCTGAAGGAATGTTATTAATGCAGAGTATACATTCACTGGGTGTACTATGGATTTATATAGCAGCATGCTGATATTTCTGTTTTCATAATGAGCTCATCCCAGCTGTTTGCCTGATTACCCTTGAACACTGAGATGGGGTTTTCAGAGGACTATTTAAAATGACTGTAAAATATCTTTCCTGGGAAGCTACAGCTAATGTATAGATCATATAAATTAGTTGCTTCAGTTATCATTTTATCAGCAAATTAGTCACTACTGTGAAATTTCTACTGTTTTTTTTTTTTTCTTCCAGTTGATTCGTGTTTTAACTATTATTGAAGGACTAATGATTTTAGAAGATACTGAGTAACATAGATCCCAAATCAAAGTAGCATTTTTCACCACTTGAAAAGTGGCCATTGACCCCTCTATTTTGTTTTCCCCCTGTTAACCAGCCTGCAAGCTGTAAGAGGACCTTGTATACTATCACATCACACAAACAGCAGTGAGGTGGTTTGAGATTTTGCAGAATTCTCCTGGGGATATGATATGCTGGCAGCCCATTGTCTCTTCCGTGTCAGAAAATCCCTCGTGGGAACACAACTGTTATTTGGGTTTTATTGTATAGAAAGCCATAGAGAGGTTTCTGTATAACTTTATGAGGAAGCTTCTTTTCTTGACATAACTCTCTTCTAATAAATTCTACGGAAGACAGAAAGAAAAAAATCATATTTCTTTATAATATAGAACACACACAGTTAATGTTTTGCAGTGGCTGGTGGGAAGCTGTGGTGATGACACTGCTACTTCTGTAAAGCATTTTGTTCCACTGTTGGGGGCTGTAGCTGTAGCCGATGATGAGAAAAATGAAAGCATCTCATGCTTGTCACCAGAGAGTGAGGTCTGAGCTTCCTGAAGGAGAATGGCTCCTTCATTCCGAGGTCTTCTGAAAACTGTGACCATCAAATTGATGGAGGCGAGTTAGAGAACAAGGATTTTCAGATTGTAGTAGCAGTTTCTTTCTGTAGTGAACAAAGACTGGGGAATTTTACATGAATATTTAAGTAATAGCTCTGCCTTGAAAAATTACTGTCAAATATTTTCTGTTTTAAAGAATAACTAAGCTAATAATCTTTGTCTGTGCTGCAAGAGATGTGCACTAAATGAAAGGCTAAATTAAAATCCAAGTTTTCAGACTGCAGTGCCTCAGTATTTAGCTACAACATAGAAGTTTAACTACCCAAAATTCAGGATCGAGTTGTCCAACATTTCAGCTAACCAGCTACAACACGTATGGTAAGATTTTCTAGAGAGAAAACTGGGAGAGTCTGAGCAAGGAGCCCTCCTGTCTGGTTTATAGTGGAAACGCAGGCCTCTAGTCGTGAGAGTTTGGAGGGCCTGAAAATCGTCAGTGGTGCAGAATGGGGGATGGCACGTGAGATTTGGTACAGTCCAAACATCTCTAGATCTCTAACACATGGAAGCACACAGCTTTTCAAGGGGTTAAAGTACAGCACTAAGGTTGATTCATTCGTGCTTTGTCAGTTCCACTGAGACCCTCTGTATTTCAGTTCTCCAGTTATAAGATGACATAACTGCATGTCAGCTATGCTGTGGGGATGTGTACCGTAACAAGGCTGAGGCACTTGGCTAACACAGCAGGGCTGGCCATGGAGTTGATGATTGAACATAACCCCACAGTTGCGCACCTTGCTGACTGTGCAAGGACCTGTTTGCCTTTTTGTGGTGATCCTAAACGACCTTAAATCATCCTCTGTCTTCAGCAGATGCAACTGAGCCCACAAAAATGTTTTCTGCAAAGTCTGGATCGATGGTAGAACTGATGCAGTGCGCTGATGTACATGAAAGGACAGGAGGGAATGGCCTTGAACTGCTCCAGGGGAGGTTCAAGTTGGGTATTAAGAATTTCTTCTCAGAAAGAGCAGTAGGCAGCGGCACGGGCTGCCCGGGGAGGTGGTGCCGTCACCGTCCCTGGAGGTGCTGAAGAACCGTGTGGATGTGGCACTGAGGGACGTGGGCAGTGGGCACGGTGGGGGTGGCAGCTGGGCTAGGTGATCTGAGAGGGCTTTTCCGACCTTAATGGCTCCGTGACACTACGGCGTCCTGCAGCGTGCTGGGGACGGCTCTGCCGCCACTGGGCACACGCACCTCGGCGCGCCCCGCGTGAGCAGCTCACGGACAGCCGCCCTCCGGGTGCCACGCTCCGCGGCCACGGGCGCTCGCGTGCATCCACCCTCACCGAGGACCGCCCTCCCGCCCAGCGTTGCTCTCCGGCGGGCGCGGCTTTCGCAGCGCCAGAGCCGCGCGCCCCGGCACGCAGCGCGGCAGCGGTACGCGCGCAGCCCCACAGGGCCGCCGCCCTCCTCGGCGCTCAGCGCGCATCCCGCGCGCACCCAGGGCCGGGCCCCCGCGGCCGCCCAACGCCCCCCGGCCCCCGGCGAGGGGCGGCGCGCGGTTCCCTCTCCCGCCGCGGCCCGGCCCCTTCTCCCCCGGGCGCCGCCCCTCTCCCTCTCCCGGCGCCGCCCGTGAGTCAGGGCTTTGCCGGGCGGTACGGCGGCCGCGGCCGGAGCGGGCTCGCACCCTCCGCCGCGGGGCTCCATGGAGAAGGCGGCGGCGAGCGAGGGCGGCGGCAGCAACAGCAGCAGCCGCAGCAGCAGCCGCCCCACGTCGGCGGGCTCCTCTCCCTCGTCCTCCTCCGCCGGCCGCGGGCTGCCGGGCCGGGCGGCGGCCGCGGGGAGGCTGGATGGAGGCGGAGGCGGCGGCGGCGGAGGCGGCAGCCCCGGCTCGGCTGCGGCCAGCCCGGGGGGCGCGCAGGCGCCGGGCGGCGTCGGGAGGCGTCGGGAGCCGGTGCTGGAAGGGACGCTGAGCAAATACACCAACCTCCTGCAGGGCTGGCAGAGCAGGTAATGCGCCGCCGGGCCGCGGCCTCCCGGCCCCCGCCGCCCCCAAGATGGTGCCCGGCAGCCGCCGCCCCGGGCAGGTAGGCCGGTGCGCTGCGCCGGCCCGGCCCCGCCGCTCCGCTCCGCTCCCTTCCTGCCGCCTTCGGTATTTTTGTTTCGTTCCGCTTTATTTTCCATCCGAAGGAGAGGCGCTGCGCCGCGTGGGTGCGGGAGGGGCTGCCGGCTCCCTTTCCGCGCTCCCCCTCGGGCGGCTTAGCCTCCTCGCGCTGGGAAAGTTGGGCGGGATAGCCGGCACGGCTGCGAGCCTCGCGGAGCGGGCGGGAGAGAGGCGCCGTGCCGGTGGCCGCAGTCACCGCCGCGATTTGTCGGCTGCGGGGTGGGCCATCGGGGACGCGGTTAGCCGCGTGCCCGGCGAGCCGCCGCGCTGCCCTTCCTGCCTGACAGGTGCTGCGCGGCGCCGAGGCGGCGGCCGGCTGCGGGCGGGACGGGGCGGGACGGCCGCTGTGCGCCCCGCTCCGCGGGGGGCCGCTCGTTGGGGTCCGTGCGACGCGGGACGTCCTCCGTTGCTGCGTTGCTTCTTGCTGAACTTACCGGGTGGGTGAGGTCGGGGATCCGTCCCTCAACTTTTTGACGTAAGGCGTCGCGGTGGTGGCTCTGAAGGGAGACGCTGGCTGCAGAGGGAATGTCTGCAGGTCCAGCCGCAAACTTTTGGAAAATGAGAAACAAAGCCAGAAAACTTTGCTTATGATCTTTATGTTTTGTGATCCCAAGCAGTGAGAGTGCAGGCATCGCTCTCTCCTGGATGCTTCGGCAGCAATTTTAAAGCATTTCTAAGTGAGAAACTCAAATGGTACAGATGCCGAGGATGCTTTGATGCTGACTGTTGTGGAGCAGGGCCGTAGCAATACTTGCTGGAAAGTTTCAGAAACTGATCTGATTTTGTGCACGGGGGGCACACACACACAGGTTAAACCCACTGTGCGTGATAGTGAACGTGCCAGGTCCAATATGGACAGGCGCTTCTCTCCACAAACCAGGCATCTTTCACGTACACGTATAGGCTGCACTCACGGAGACACAGAGGAGGCCCTTGACTATCTCCTGGCTGCTGCTGCTCTGTGCTAGATTCTTGTCGGAATCCTGTCTGTTACTGATTTATGCAGACCTTCTGTCGTTTTGTTTAAGAACCAAATAAACATGTTTGATATTAAAATGAACAACTAAACCTCCCTCCTTTTTATTTTTTTCCTGGTACCGCCATCTCCTCTGGTAGAAGCAGTAACTTTTTCTAATCATGTGAGCGTTGCTAAGGGTCACTTTCAGGTAACCTGATGGAAATTGCAAAATTGAGGTCTTTGCTTGTAAATCTTCGGGTCTAGAACTGCCTGTCTGTTAGTTTTGGGCAGAGGGTAGCACTGATTAGATCTCCGATAAGGACAGCGGTTTAAGGCAATGTGTATGATCTACGTATGTCTCAGAAACTTCTGTCTGAAAACATCACGGAGTTGAACGTCACATGAACAGTTCCACTATAGCACCTGGAAGTTAATATTATTTTACTCTTAGTCTATTTTAATCCTGCTGTGTAATGCTTTGTCAACCGCTGATCTTATTTTGTGCAGATCTGGCTATTTGACTACATGGCTTGTGATGACAGCTTCTGGGCTAAGTGATGTTTCTAGTTTATTCAGGCGTTCCTTGATCTATGCGTATGTTGACTGGGATTGGTGATGCCAGTTTTAAACAAAACAGTTGCGACTGGAAGGTTACAAAAGTCGGTCTTACTATAATTTCCAATAAATGAGTATGATTGGGTTAAAGTGTGGTTGTCTGTTTGGGAGTGGAATGATCATAGAAATCAGTTCTGAGTTTACTTCATCTGGAAAAATGCGGGATTGTTTAACTTCATGATCGATACAGCCAGATGGCATGAATATAAATAAAATGGAAAATAAAGAGGAAACTGATAGAGTTCAGTGATTGTGGATTTGAAATGTTCTTTAAAGTACCTTATCCGTTAGCCTAAATAATTTAAATGCATTTAACGTTAGCTTCTGCCCTGAGGTACTGAAGTAGAAAGGCTTTCTTTCCTGAGAGGGTGACCTCTAAAATTCTGAAGACGTTTTGGTCTTGTTTGAGTTACAGTACATTGGTGTGGCTTTTTTATCAATTGTCCTTTAAGAGGAGTATGCAAGATATTCCTATTTTGGACGGGGCGATATTGAAGCATAACACTGCATTAATGAACGGTAGCTGAAGTAATTGAAGGCCTCCGGTTCAGTCAATCTTGAGAGCTGCATTAATTTCTATTTTAAGAATTTCTGAGGGTTTATTGTCTATTACTAAATAGATCTATTTGTTCTATTCCAGCAGGTTCAGGAACAGCCTGTTTTGGAAAAGAAGTAGGGTGGTTTGTTTTTTTTTTTGTTTGTTTTTTGTCCTTTGTTTTGAGGCAGTTTGTTGCACAGTAAAGTTGTCAGGGGGACTGGGCTTTTAGAGTGTCTCTGCTGAAGTCTGACTTGCTATTGATTTTCACAGGTGTGAAGGCGGAGAGCAAAACAACCTCAACCACAGACACTTTCATGTAAGAACGTTTGTGTCTGATCTGAGGTACTAGAATATCTCGCTGTCAGGACAGGTCAGTCAGTCAGTCAAAGACAGACAGTCCTTGACTGCAGGACTGGCATTAGCGACAGGGGGCCTGAATGAATGAACAGGGTTCTCCTGGCCAAACTCAGATACAAAAAGGAAGTCTACAGAGGATGAAAGCAAGGTCAAGTAACCTGGAAGGAATACAGAGAGCAGCTGGGGATGGAGTTAGGATAGCTAAAGTCCAGATAAAGTTGAATCAGGCTAGGGATGTAAAAGCCCTTCCTGTTCCCCTTAACAAGTACGTTAGTGACATAAAGAACACTAGGAAATGTTCCTTAGTGAAACAGGAGATCTGGTTACCTGAGACAGTGGTAAGGCTGAGGTACTGAATGCCTTCTTCAGCATTGGTTGCCTTCAGGAACACCAATTTCCAGAGGTCAGAAGGAAAGGCTGGAGCAAGGAAGTTGTAAGTTTAATGGAGGAGGATCGAGTCAGGGAACACTTAAGCAAACTGGACATTCTTAAGTCCATAAGTGCTGATGGGATGCGCCCATGAGTGCTGAGGGAACTTGCAGATATGTCTGAGATACAGCTCTCGATATTCTTTGCTCAATAAGGGAAACTTGGAGAAATGCCGGAAGACTGAAGGAAAACGAACACTGCTCTTATTTTCAAGAAAGGCTGGATGAAGGATTCAGGTAACTACAGGCTGGTCAGCCTTCCCTTAGTCACTTTAAAGGTGATAAGACAGCTGATCCTGGAAACCATTTCCAGACATATGAAGAAGATGATTAGGAGTAGTCAGCGTGGATTCAGCAAGGCGAAGTAATGCCTGACAACCCGATAAGCTTTTACAGTGAAATCACCAGCCTTGTAGATGAGGGTGGAGATGTCAAAGTTACTTTCCTGGATCTTTCGCACTGTGCCCCATGTGCTATCGAGAAGCTATTGAAGTGTGGTCTGGACGAGCAGATAGTGAACTGGATCAAAAACTGGCTGAATGTCAGCACAGAGAGTAGTGGTTAGTGGTGCAAAATCTAACTGCGGAAAGTATTGAGAGGAGTTGATTCTGAGAACAGTCTTGTTCCAAGTCTTAATTAAAGACATGGATGATGAGGTATAGTAAACTTGCAGATGTCACGAAACTGAGGGAAATGGCTTACTCAAAGGAATGTGCAGCCATCCAGAGTGACATGGACAGGATGGAGGTAGGTTGATGTGGAGTCCAACAAAGAGAGATGGCAAGTCATTCTGGGGAGTAATAATGCCAGATGTGCTGGGGGCCACAAGTAGTCCCCAGCAGAAAAGGACCTGGGAGTCCTGGTAAACACCAAGATAACTGTGAGTCAGATGTGTGCCCTTAGTAATTCCGGTTTTAGATTATATGCTAATCATTTTTTTTTCTTAATCCTGAAATCTAGGTAGCAAAAATAATAATATTGAAGTATGAGCTTTCCCTTTTTTACTACTCTATTTCCTTCACTTTTTGCTTTTGAAACTTTTCGCTCCTGATTATTTATTATTGAAGGTCATAGTTAGAAAAACAAACAAACAAACCTCTTTGTTGTGTACCTCTAATTTAGTCGTAGGAAAGTTAAAATTCTAAGTGAAGATGCACCCTGTCTGTGCTTAGGTAATGTTTGATTAAACCTAACTTGTTTGATCACATACTGCTTGATTTATCTTGAATAGCTTTTTCTGTTGCCTCTAAGCAGATATGTCAGGAGAATGGAGAAGGCCTTTGGAACAGAGGAGTGAAGTTAGAGAAGGGCTTTTATCAAGTTAATGGCAGGAAGAGAAATTGATCATTCTGTCTCTCTGCCCTTCAGTGATGCGATGCTTACAAGAAACATTTTGAAGAAAAAAAACTTTGAATGTCAGGTTGAAATTCAAAAGGATGGTCTTGTGGTTTGGACTTTGGAGATGTCCGTGGCAGTTCTCCAAGCAGTCCACATTTCTCTTGTCCCCAGGCAGGTAACCCAAGTTCTTTGTTCTTTGGCTGCCCGTATCATGTAGGGTCACTGCTACTTATGGCTATGTGGAGGATAAGTTGGTATAATGTATGATGATTTACCATGTAAGATGGCATTGTAGGCGTAAGAAAAGTCTGTTTAAAACAAAGGAGACTCGAGCACTTTCACTCAGTCAGAGTGTTTGGGATTTTCATGCGCACTTCAGAGCTGAGCAGCAGTCTTGGTACCAGAGGGAATGAAGTGACAGACAAAATAGACCGTGGTCTCCCTTTCACCCAGATGTCACACTTTGCTTTCAGACAGTGAAAAGAAGTGGCAGTTGGCTCTAGCACTTACCCTTATGTGGATTTAGTTATTACTAGTTCATCTCACTGCTGTCTTTTTGAATGGAGATCTCTGTGCTTAGCAACTCAGTGATAAATGTGGTTAGAGGGAGCACACATGCTCTTGCTAGCTCATCTGAAAAAATGCACCCGTTTGTGCATACGGATTTGTGTTCAAGTAGGTGAAGTGACAGTAAGTTGTTAAACTAAGTAATGTGCCTTGGAGTCTTTTTGTGAGTATAGAAGAAATGTATTCAGGAGGTTTTTCACATCACTTTATATTTAAAAGCAATTATTAAATAAGAAGAATGCATTTGGGCTTTAGCTTCTCTTTGCCTAAGTAATATAATAATTCTTACCTTGTTCTTTATGGTATATTCAAAAGGGTTTTATTGTATTTAAAACCTTTCAAGTGAAAAGGGTGCTGAAAATCACTGTCAACTCTAAATGTAAAATGATATATTTTAAGTTAGCATTATAATGGATGATAAAACAAAAAGTATTGAATTTGATACAAATAAAAAAGTTGAGTTTCTTTGCTTGGCGTAATATACTTCCAGAAGTTAATTTTTTTTTTTCTTTTCCCATGTATCATGTCGCTGTGCTTCAGGTCTTTTAGGATTTTGGGAATGTCTTTCTGAGATGGCTGAGCACATTTTAGAACCTCAGCCAGGGAGGCAAGGCTTCTTTTTTTTTTTTTTTTCTTTTTCTTTTCTGTTGCAAATGTATTTCAGTAAACACTGTTGAAATACTGCTGTACTTCTCTTTCCAAGATGGCGTTTACATCACACCAAAAGCAACGTCTCCTATATATTTCCTTGGAAACTACAAAAGATAAAAGAACACAGTAAGACTGATAGAGTAAGTTATCACCTACGAAGCACTAGTTTTTCAGCATACCCACCACCATTAGCTGTGCATTTTTACCAGCGATGAACAAGAGCCAGCGTGCCTTGCTTGTTAAAAAAAAAAAGCAAACCAAAACAACAAACGAACAAAAAAAAATGTGCACCAGTGAGGCAACCTGCTATTTTACAGCTGCTATGATGATGTTGTTACTGGGAAAATGTTGCCCATGCAGTTCATCTTCCATTGACCTGAACAGATGGAATTCAGAAGGTGCCAAATCTGAACTGTATGGTGGGTGTGGTAGGGCAGTCCTGTAAAGACTGGCAGTTAATACGCACCAACCTTCTGTTTTAAATTTTTTTTACTCTAATATTGTTATGTGTACTGTGTAGGAGGCAGAGAACACTGCTTACCAAATTTCATTTCCTTGTGCAGTCTTTTTGGAATGGTGATGTTATCATTTCTCTGTTGATAGCTGAACCAATGGAGTCTTCAGTGGAGCTGCAAGTCAAGATTCCCGGAAATTTTAATAGTTTATGACCTTATGATTACTGTTGGCTATTTCAATGTTTTCCTCCAAGTCTGGACACTGGAAGTATATGCAGTTAGTTGTGATTGCACTAGGGAACAAATGCAAATGTAACACTTCCCATTTTCTCCAATTCGGTATTTCCTACTTAAAATGTCCACAAAATCAGCTTTTAAGGTCTCCATTACAGTTTTGGGAAATTATCTTTGTTTTGACTTGTGAGTTTAACTCTCGTTACACACAACGCTGATACTTCATGTTCCGCGGTGTTGCTCTGGTTCTTCACACAGATACATCCATACCCTTTCTCTTGCAACTTTCTGCTTGCCTTGCTTGAGTTGTATGTGGTCTAATGCGTGTTAGGCTTTCCTCTGAGCTGTATGTGGTGCTTCTTATTCTTCTTTCTTCTGATGTCCATTAGCATACTCATTTTGGAAGTACTGTGATGCTCCTTTTATTTTTTCCCCAGTAGGAAGGTGATAAAATGTCTCCCTGCTGTATGCTCTATCCATGGTTAGCACATGGTTCTTCATGTTCCCTAATAAGTCTTAGAGTTTCTCATGGTTTGTGGATGCCTTATTTTTGTAGGGGGAAAAGTAATAGTTATTAGTTCATAATCATTAAAAGCATTTTAGGAACACTTAAAAATATAACTGGTGAAACTGATTATTAGTTGAAGAATTACTTTGGAAAAATATATTGGTGTAAGGATTGGCTACATATATGTGCATATGTGTGTATATACATATGTATGTGTATATATATAGATAGTGCTTTTCCAGGTCAATCTTCTGTCTTGTAATTACAGCTCCTTTTGTCACTAGATGTATGATTTTTATTGTTGACGTTATTAGAATGCACACTACTTGCTGAGGATAGCTTATTTTCATGTCATCAGCAATCTTCATGGAGATTTTTTTTCATCTTGGTCATTGCTAAAAACTTTAAGCCAAGAACTGATTGCCAAGGAACGCTATTAGAAATGCATTCACTTGAAGATCCTTGCTCAGTTATATTTTGAGGCTGGCTACATCCTTTAGCTGCTTTTCAATGCATTTAATGTCTCTTGCTGAAGTAGCATTGTGTTGGGGTCTCCGTGCTTCTTTTACTCTGGCTATGGGAAGAGAAAAAAATGAATTGGCTCATGGCTAAGTTACCTAGGTGTAGGCAGGATGGAGCAACAAAAAATGTGTTATTCATTGCTGCAAGCATTTGGGCATTTTGCACTGGCACAAAAACCTCTTCTGAAGGTGTTTTCTTTTTTTTTCTTTCTTTTTTTTTTTTTTGGTGCTTTATCACAGTAAGCTTTTTATAGAAGCTCTTGCTCTTGAAAACAGGAAAAAATCTCTCTTTCAGTTGGAAGGTTTGCCTTTCACACCATTGGCATAGTTTTTTTCTCCTTTTTCTTTTCTTTTCTTTTCTTTTCTTTTCTTTTCTTTTCTTTTCTTTTCTTTTCTTTTCTTTTCTTTTCTTTTCTTTTCTTTTCTTTTCTTTTCTTTTCTTTTCTTTTCTTTTCTTTTCTTTTCTTTTCTTTTCTTTTCTTTTC